>JAPQWN010000009.1:2925000-3356475 GCA_028538565.1 Umbellularia californica
TGCCAAGCCGACTGATTTTCTGCTCAAAGCATCGGCAACTACATTCGCCTTCCCCGGGTGATACTTGATTGGAAAATCATAATCCTTGATATATTCCATCCATCTCCTCTGCCTCATGTTCAATTCCTTCTGCGAAAACAGATACTGTAGGCTGCGGTGATCAGAATGGACCTCAAACTTCTCTCCATAGAGGTAATGTCTCCACATTTTCAAAGCGAAGACAACCGCTGCCAATTCAAGGTCATGGGTCGCATAATTCTTCTCGTGGTCTTTCAACTGGCGAGACCCATATGCAACGACCTTTCCTTCCTGCATCAACACGCAACCAAGTCTAACATTGGAAGCATCGGTAAAGATGGTAAAACCGCCACTTCCGGATGGCAAAGTAAGGACTGGTGCGGTAGTCAATCTCTTCTTCAGCTCTTGGAAACTAGTTTCACACTGATCTGTCCACACATAAGGCACATTTTTCCTTGTCAACTTCATCAACGGTGCTGCAATCGATGAAAATCCTTGTACAAACCTCCGGTAATACCCTGCCAATCCAAGAAACCTCCTAATTTCTGACACATTCTTCGATTTTTCCCACTTCACTACTGCCTCAATCTTAGACGGGTCTACTGACAATCCTTCTTTGGAGATAATGTTCCCCAAAAGTGCTACTTGCTCTAGCCAAAATTTGCACTTGTTGAACTTCGCATACAGCTGGTTCTCTCTCAAAGTTGCAATGCTATCCTCAGATGCTCTTCATGCTCTTCTCTGGTCTTGGAGTACACCAAAATATCGTCAATGAACACCACTACAAATTGGTCCAGATATTGAGCAAATATCTTGTTCATCAAAGCCATGAACACTGCCGGTGCATTAGTCAATCCAAATGGCATCACTAGGAACTCATAGTGGACATATCTTGTCCAGAAAGCTGTTTTCAATACATCCGATTCTCTAACTCTCAACTGATGGTAACCGGATCTCAAATCAATCTTCGAGAAATACAAAGCACCTTGTTGTTAGATTGTATGGACTCAATCCATCAGTTGATGTCATAAATTGATTAATTTCTTTATTTATCAATAAAATCATGCTTTACTTTCATGATATAAATATTATTTTATTACTTTATGCACATGACCAATACATATGACATAATGGTTCATGAGTTGAACCGGGTCCCATTATTATATTAGATGTGATATATGTGTATGGATGAGATCCACACACAGGAGATATATGTCACAAATCGTATACTTAAAATATCTTCACAACCAGTGATGAGACTGGGGATCTCATTGATAAGGTTGCAACACTTTGATCACTATGAGATAGTGTGATTTGTCTCGATCATCAGAATGGAAGATTCTGGATCAATGTGCTAGTACATTGGATGTATTGAAGGACCATGAGAAGCACCTTATGGAATTCCGTCTCAATAATAAGGTATGCTCTCATAATTCCCTAGTAATAGGCTCTCAATCCTAAGACATTGATGAACTCAAGTTTCTATCTATTCATTTGCTTTTAGTCACCAATGAGTGAGGCCAACTATAGGTCATCACCTCGGTGTCTTGGGTATGTGGTAGTAGGACTGTGGGAATATTGAATGATAGAGATGAAATCTATCTCTATTATCCCTTTGTGCCAATTATGGATTTGTCATTAGTAAGTACGCACCCATCTCGATTAAGAGTTAATTGGATGGTACTGATGATCATAGTGATTAATTGGGGCTCAAGGTTAATAAGATGTGGAACTAAGATTGGAAGAGACAGATTTATTCCAATTGATC
The DNA here is from genome assembly GCA_028538565.1 of Umbellularia californica. Lineage (NCBI taxonomy): Eukaryota > Viridiplantae > Streptophyta > Magnoliopsida > Laurales > Lauraceae > Umbellularia > Umbellularia californica. Next base: position 2,926,787 of record JAPQWN010000009.1, read on the forward strand.
CATGGATATTGATAGAGGGGCTTACCGGATTGCACATGAGATGTGGGGTCGCGTGTCCAAGTTGGAGCCAGCTTTCTGTGGAATCCCTAGTGGTCCCCACGCTAGCCCAAGTTATTAGAAAGATACTAATCCTACTTGAACTCTAATAGGAAGGAATTACAAAGTCACTATTTCTATTTGAAGTAGGACTTCTAATAGTGGTAATAGTATACTTACTAATTGTTGTGGAAGTAAGACTTCTAATTCAATTAAGAAAAGAGGAGACTTGAGAGGTTATAAAAGGGGATTTATCCCTCATGGACGTCCATCAATATAGGAGTCAAAAACCTCCAGCTTTTTGTGCAATAGTTGCATTGCTTTCTTCTCTCTTCCTCTTCTAGTTCCTTAGGGTTTCGAGTTGGGTTTTCTCTTGAAGATTCCACCGATCTTCTTGAGAAGAGAGATCTAATTCGGGTCATAGCGTGGAAGGCTAAGAGGTGGTAGAGATTCTGATCTTAATTTGTAGAAAAGTTTTACATCAACGAAAGTCATCAATTTCTCCATTAGAGCGCAACCGAGCTCCAAAGGTATAATCTGTTTCCTTGTATGTGGTAGATTTTAATGGATGCCTGTTCGCTTCTGTTATATCTTTTAGATAGTTTTACTTACTGTACATGATCATGAGATTGAGGGTTATGCATCATGGATTGGGTTTTTGGCCTTATGGATACTTGATCCCTGAGTCAAGTGGGTCAAAAGTTTTGAAAATCTATCCACGAGGCCCACCTACTTCCAACAAATGTAACTGATCAAACAGTTCATCTATCCTTGGCAATGGGTATTTGTTCTTGATGGTCACTTGATTTAGTCTTCGGTAGTCAATACACATTCTCATCGAACCATCTTTCTTCTTAACGAACAAAACCGGAGCTCCCCACGGCAAAATGCTCGGTTTTACGAAACCTTTGTCCAATAACTCTTGTAATTGTACTTTTAACTCTCCCAATTCTGTTGAAGCCATTATATATGGTGCAATAGCTATCGGAGCGGTCCCCGGTAACAACTCAATAGTGAAGTCAATTTCTCTTATGGGTGGTAATTGTTAGATTGTATGGACTCAATCCATCAGTGGATGTGATAAATTGATTAATTTCTTTATTTATCAATAAAAATCATGCTTTACTTTCATGAGATGAATGTTATTTTATTACTTTATGCACATGACCAATACATATGACATAATGGTTCATGAGTTGAACCGGGTCCCATTAGTATATTAGATGTGATATATATGTATAGATGAGATCCACACACAGGAGATATATGTCACAAATCTTATACTTAAAATATCTTCACAACCAGTGATGAGACTGGGCATCTCATCTGATAAGGTTGCAGCACTTTGATCACTATGAGATAGTATGATTTGTCTCGATCATCAGAATGGAAGATTCTGGATCATGGTGCTGGTACATTGGATGTATTGAAGGACCCTGAGAAGCACCTTATGGAATTCCATCTCAATAATAAGGTCTGCCCTCATAATTCCCTAGCAATAGGCTCTCAATCCTAAGACATTGATGAACTCAAGTTTCTATCTATTCATTTGCTTTGAGTCACGAATGAGTGAGGCCAACTGTAGTCAACACCTCGGTGTCTTGGGTATGTGGTAGTAGGACTGTGGGAACATTGAATGATCGAGATGGAATCTATCTCTATTATCCCCTTGTGCCAATTAATGGATTTGTCATTAGTAAGTGCACCCATCTCGATTAAGAGTTAATTGGATGGTACTGATGATCAGAGTGATCAATTGGGGCTCAAGGATAATAAGATGTGGAACTGAGATTGGAAGAGACAAATTTATTCCAATTGATCCATGGATATTGATAGAGGGGCCTACTTGTGGTAATTGGGAAGTTTAGGGTCTTCATTGTAATTTATTCCTAAGACTGGAGTGCAATTGCATTTATATAGTGGTGTTATTTGCAATTAACTGTGGGCCCGGATTGCACATGAGATGTGGGGTCGCGTGTCTCAGTTGGAGCCAGCTTTCTATGGAATCCCTAGTGGTCCCCACGCTAGCCCAAGTTATTAGAAAGATACTAATTATAGTAGAACTCTAAAAGGAAATAGAAAGTTACTATTTCTATTAGAAGTGAGACTTCTAATAGTGGTAATAGTAAGTTACTAATTATAATAGAAGTGAGACTTCTATTTTAGAAAGAAGAGAGTTACTAATTGTTAGAGAAGTAAGACTCCTATTTCAATTAGATAACAAAGAAGAGAAGCTTGCTTTTAGCAATATATAGAGGACAAAAGGGGTCTTGGACGTCCAATGAAAATTCCTACCTAGGGATTCACGCCCATGCCTTTTGTGCAAGAGTTGCACATGTTTTGTCTTCTCTCTTCCCTCTTCTAGTTCTCTTCTAGTTTCCTTGAGAGTTTTCTCTTGGAGATCCCACCGATCTTCTTGAGAAGAGAGATCTAATTCAGGTCATAGCGTGGAAGGCTAAGAGGTGGTGGGGATTCTGATTTTAGTTTGTAGAAAAGTTCTACATCAACGAAAGTTATCAACTTCTCCATTAGAGCACAACCGAGCTCCAAAGGTATAAACTGCTTCCTTGTATGTGGTAGATTTTAATGGACGCTTGTTCGATTCTGTTCTATCTTTTAGATAGTTTTACTTGCTGTACATGATTATGAGATTGAGGGTTATGCATCATGGATTGGGTTTTTGGCCTTATGGATACTTGATCCCTGAGTCAAGTGGGTCAAAAGTTTTGAAAATCTATCCACGAGGCCCACCTACTTCCAACAGTAATCCCGGAATCTCCTCCGGAAATACATCAGGGAACTCCCAAACAATAGGGATCTCCTCCACCCCTTTGGACCGTTTATCCTCCGTGATAAATGCCAAATAGGCTTCACATCCACTTCTCAATAGTCTATCAGCTTTCAACGCTGAGACAAACCCTGTACGAGGACTCCTCTTCTCTCTTTGAAACAACACCCCTGCTGGTGTCTCATCTAACTTGAATGTGAGGGTCTTATGGAAACAATCCATTGTGGCATCGTACCCTGCCAGCCAATCCATCCCTAGGATGACATCAAAATCGTTCATCTCCAACAGAATAAGATCTGCAGGTAACACAACTTCTCATATCTGAACTGTACAACTAGGGTAATAGACAGTACACACAACTTGTTTTCCTACTGGGGTAGCCACAGTCAAAATGTTTTCAAGATCTCTACCATACACATCAACCAATCTAGAAAATGCATGGGATATAAAAGAATGTGTAGAGCCAGGGTCAAATAATATTCTAGTTTTTATCCCACTAACAAGAAGTGTACCTTCCACAACATTGCCTGCTGCCTTTGCATCAGCTCTATTGACCACATACACTTGTCCTCGCTGATGTGGCCTGATAGGTGCCTGTTGTTGCCTACCTTGAAGTACATTTCTGTTCTGTTGCGGGGGACACTGATTCTGATGTTGTCCTGCTGACAGGCCTGCTGCTGCTGTTGTTGAGGTCTATATTGTTGTGGTGGTGCCTGTTGCTGAAGTGACCTTGCCTGATTCTGCACAACTATTGCATTATGTGGCGGCGCTGGACGCGGTGCTCCCTGTTGCTGCTGTTGATTCTGTCTGTTCGGTCTCGGGCAGTTCCTCATCTGATGGTCCATGGAGCCACATCTAAAGCATGCCCCTGTGATGATACGACATTGGGCACTCTCATGGTTCTTCCCACAGTGAATACAAGCTAGTTGTACATTCTGATCTTGTCTCTGCCTCTTGTTCTGCTGGTTCCTTTGTTGGTGATTCTGCTGCTGGGGTTGTCCTTGTCCCTTGCCTTGAACCTTAAGGACCTTGTGATGGAAGTTCTCAAACTTGTATGCTCTCTTGATCGCCTCTTCAAAAGTGACCGGAGGTATAAGCCCCGTAGCATCTCTCTCGATGATGGGGTGAAGTCCTTCAAGGAACTTGGTTATCTTTTTCTCCACCGTGTCCACTAATTCGGGGGCATATCTTGACTACCTCTCAAATTTCGTGAGATATTCTTGAACGGTCATATTGCCTTGGACAAGCTGTTGAAATTCCACTGCCTTCTGCCTCATGATGTGTGTGGGCACATATTTGTCACGAAACTGTATCTTGAAGTTTTGCCATGCAACTGCGTCAGCCATTGTTCTATACTCTTCCCTTACTGGTTTCCACCAGATGTCTGCCAAACCGGTGAATAAAGACGTTGCCAGCTTTACTCTCTCTCCTCCTGTGCATTTGAAGACTTCGAAGATGTTCTCCGTATGGTCCAACCAATCATTTGCAATCAAGGGATCTTCTGAGCCAACAAAATCTTTGGGTGCTCTCTTTCTGAATCTCTCAAACAATGCATCGGGGTCATGCTCCCTTTGGTTGATGACAATTGCAGGTTGAGGTTGAATAGGTTCAGGTCTCCTCTGTAACACTTCTAACAACTGCCTCTGCATCTCTGCCAACTCTCTGGCATGATCCTCATCTTTCTTAAGCATCTGCTCTTGGAGCCTAGTCTGATTCTCATTTGCCTGATGCTGCTGGTCAAGCATAGCCTGCAACATCTGTTGAAATTGATTCGGCATCGTGTTTTCAGTTCTATCTTCTTCAATTGGTTCATTAAAATCACTGTTACTTGCAGTGGGATTGCCATTTACCGGTCGCTTACGAGGTGGCATGATGCTGCAAAACAAGTTGTTAGCACATATAAATCAAATAAAGGTCACACATTGCTCACGCGATTCTAGCTAATGAAAGATCTAACGAATCCTCGCCACGTCCTTAGGATTTCTAGTTTCTTTTAATTGCTTGAAACACGTCTCGCTCTAATACCAGTCTGTCGCGACCCCGAACCGGGATTAGGGTCCAATCCGGGATCAGGACTGAGTAACATAAAGCAACGATGGAAAGATAACGAAGATATGTTTGATGTCACAGCGTACATGGGTTAATAAAAGAACCCACACTACCCGTGCACGTGATTTCCCACAGGTGTCCGCGGTGAGGATTCCACATCAACATGAATATTTTTTTTTGTATAAGTTGCGGAAACGTGTAGCAAATCAATCATGTAATTCATTTCCAAAATAACAAGGCTGATTATATTTAAATAACAAGTATCAGAATGAGCAATGTTCTATAGCGTAACCCAAAAGTACTGTTAAAGTTTGAGCATATATCATTTGATTACAATTCCCAAAAATAGAGGCCAACAAAGGCCAATATAGACAAAACAATATCCACCAAAATATCAATTAATGACACCCCCAAAATGTTTCGAAACTCGGCAACTGGATGTTTAAATAACATCGTCGGCACGCCACTCAACTAGCTGTTGCGGTTCTCCGACCACCTCCTCTGGCTCTTTCTCAGGATAACCGACAACGGGACTTGAGTACCAAAGCAAAGGATCAGACACGACGGTCTGGCAGGTGGATGAAAAGATATGACCAATCTAAAATAAAAGCATTTACCTTGGAAAACATATAAACCTGTTTAAACAATAACTTTCAAGAAGTAACCGAGACATTTATTTAAAACATGCAGTAATAAAACATATAAGGTAACCAAGGAAATCGGGAAACAAGCAAGATGACATCCACAAGAAGCTCAATCCTCTATCACCGAAGTGACGAGAGTATCGGGCGTTGACCTCGGTCACCGGAGTGAGGAGGTGCAACAAAATTTACATATACATATACAATAATACGGGACGGGACCACGGTAGCAAACCGGGTATAGGGAATCACGGTAGCGAACCGGATATCGGGAACTACGGGAGCGAGCCGGGTATCGGGACGGGACCACGGTGAATAAACGGGGTATCGGGATCCAAACTGCAGCTGGCGGGACGGGAGGGGATCTCCAACTCGATAGATCAGACCACAAGGTCATCCAAGCTTAGTGGTGCCGACTCATAGGTTAAATCACATAAATCAAGACATGTGTAAAACAAATCCAGTGCAAGGCTATAAGCGGGCAAAACGGGGGTGCTCACGGGCACAACTATCATATCATGTCGGGCATGCATTTCGGGACTAATAAAAGGTACAAGTACAATTTCAATGCTTTCGGGAATGATAAATCATAAAGCATAAGTTTCGAGAATAAAAGAAAGGGATGCCCTAAACTTTCGAATATCGGGACAAGCATCAAGGTTCAAAATAAATTCAAGTGAATAGGGGTTTCGAATGTCTATTTAATAAAAAAACTTGGTACTCCTTGAATTTGAGGACATTCCGGTCCCTTATACACTTGGAAGTTTCCAAAACTTCAATGAATTCTTTGTGATGTGGTTTCTTCCTCAATTGGATCTCAAACAATGGTTATAAGTCTTCTCATCACCGTGGGGATACTAATAAACCTCTCTCAATACCTAAAACATTTCATTTTTGTTTCCAAAACAGCCCCGGATAAACAGTACACATCGCTCGAGCGGACCAGGAGTTCGCTCGAGCGAAGTGCTCTCTGGAAGGGGTTGCTTGAGCGGACCTGCCCAGTTCAGGCTGGCTCGAGCGAACAATCCGTGTGCTTGAACTAACCTTCTCTGGAATGAGCTCTGGGAGGGTTCAATCGAGCGATCTGTCCACTGGAATGGTTCGAAACCCCTTTCTGGACACTTCGCTCGAGCGAACTGTCTAGAAACTGGTTCTGGGACAACTCTACTCCTCTTCCTTTCCACTCTTACTACGCCTTTGAGCTCCATTTCTTCTATCAAATTTGGAAATCCAAAACCTCTTTCAATCCCCCATCAAAACTCCTCACAACCTCCACCAAGCATCCATCCATTCATCTCCATTCTTTCCCACATTCAATTACAAAGAGAAAGGGAAAAGACCACATTCACAAGGATCCAATAAAAGTAAATAGAAATAAAAATAGGGAGATGCAAACCACCTCTCCATGACAATAAATGAGTTAACCAACTTCTTTCCAAGAGCATTTAAAATCACATTGAATGCAAGTAAAACAAGGCATTAATGGAGATACAAAATCAATTAAACTCATCATGAAAACCATTCAAAATTCAAAACGTCTAATCATTCCACTTGCCTTAGATCTCTAATCAAGGGAATCAAGCAATTACTCTCCTCTTCCAAGCCAAACTCCAAGCTACACAAAACCCCCAAAAACAAACCCTAAAATGGGTCAAACAAGGAAAAAAGAAGAAGAACTCTTCAATAATGAAAATGGGGCTTCTCTATAGCTAGGAGAAAACATAACAAAGAGATTGGGAAGGAAAACTTACTTGCAAGGTCTCTAAATGAACAAGAGTGACTCAAAGAGGGTCTTGGAATAGAGGTTTCTCTTCACTAATTGTATCCAAGGAGAGCTCTAGTGATGGAAAAGAAGATGGTGACCACCATTTGTGCTATTGGTACAAGTTTGGAGGAGAGTTAGTGGTGAAGAAGCAAGGAGAAGAAGAAGAGAAGGAAAAACCCTAGGTTGTTGTTGTTGTGTTGGAAAAAGGGAAATGAAGAGAAGGGTTCTCCATTTAAAGCCAATGGGAGTGGGCTCCACCACTAGAAACTTTGGAGGCTGAAATCACTACTTTTGGGACCTCGAACGAAATCGACGAAGAAGAGAAAAGTGATCACCGAAATATCTAGTTTCCAAAAAGTATATGTTTCGCGGGTTCCGGGAATATCAACTTTTGGGTACAGATTTCATGTAAAATGACTGTTTTGCCCTCAATGCTAGGAAAGTCAGGTTTCGGGGTTCCGGACGGTTACGGGATCAACATGAAAGTTGTAAGGGTCGACAAGACAAGTAAAATGGGATCAAGACAAGGATTATGGGAATCTCAAGTAAACCTCCAAGTACACGTCAAGACTATCAAATGGGAAACCCCCAAGGGCCCCACTAAACACAAGACACTTAAAATTCCCCAAAGTTATAAAATAACTATACTAATCCAACTTAGTCAAATCTACCAAACAAGCTTAGTACTAACACGCGACTTAATTAGTACTAATCGGGGTCACTCGGGTCAGGGTCTTACAAAGAACAAATGATACTCTAATAGTGACTTAGCCAATCAAAAGACCAACTTCTGATTTAGACCACTGGGGCATAGTTCCCACCAACAACTCAAATTAAGCAATCGGGGCACAGTTCCCAACCCGCCACGTGGCAATACCATGGGCACCGAGGCACAAATCTCAGATTTCAAATCAAATTTGTAGGCACGTAACTTTTTCTTTTTCTCTTTTTCCCCTGAATCAGAATTGATCCTAGAAAAGTGAACCTCACCCTTAGAACGAGTTTGCAATTGCATACACCCGTTGGTGGCCACTCCTGCAAGCTCAAATTCTCCCGTGAGTCATGAGTGGCGCGTCTACTTTCTTTGGAGCACAACTCTTCATGTGTTGCTCTCTAAAGAGGGGCATACTATAGACACCTCATTTGGCCCCCTACGATAGCCTTAAACATATGTCATATATAACGGTGCCCCCATTTCACCCATAATTGAATGATTAATGGCATAATTAAGATTAATTAATGACGATGAAGATGCTTGTTGAAAAATTTATACTTAGTTCAACAGTCTCTAGAAATTCGTGAGAGAAAAGGCCGAATCGCATCTAGATCTTGAGTCCAACCCACTACTCATACAAGGGATGGACAACAACACTATCCAACCCCATTTCAGGCTACATAGAACACACTCAGGTTATTCCTAAAGATATTGACTAAGTGCGATATGATTGGCATGAATTAGGATGCTAGGATCGTTGATCCAGATATCCCTACCTTTTCCCGACCTCTGATCATTATGATGTATAGACCAAAAGATTTTACGTTCCGAGAGCTTTCAGACGATATGTAGTGTAGGCACCTCATTTTGGCACCCTATGAGGGGTAATTCAATCCACCTTATTTAATGATGTCATTATTAGGTCCCAATTCAAAGGTCACCTATCATTTATGGACCCCGATCACCCCGGAAGTTGGCTTATTGCAATCTACTCGTCGACAGCTTTCCGTCCATATGTAAAACTCTGAGATCCGACGGCGGATCGAAAAATCATAACAGTGGGTCCCACACTTCAAAGGCGCCCGCATAAAAAATCACTTATCATTTCTAGACCTCCGATCGACTTGAAAATTGGTTCATCATGACCTACACGCAGAGAGCTTTCCTCCGATGTGTAGAACGTTGAAATCCGGCAAGCGGATCAAAATCTACGAAGCCTGGGCCCCGGCGATGATAACTCGACCAAACTCCATTAGACCCCACCTTCTGGGCCCGAACCAATTCCTTTGGTCCAAACCCGAGCCAAACCCAATCCAAAACCGAGCCAAACCCAAACATGAACCTGACTCGATCCAACCCATTAAAAACCAAGTCCAAACCCATCTAAATCAAACTTGGAGCCCAACCTGAACTTAACCCAGACCCGACCTGGCCCTCCTGCCCCATCACCTGCACGGGAGAGGAGAGTCCACGAGATCTGGACTCTCCCCTCCCCCCTGATATCTCTCTCTCCCACTCCATCTTCCACTAGAACTCTCCCTCGTCTCTATCTCTCGCTCCTTATCTCTCCATCGCCCCGGAGATCTCTCTCCTTATCTATCTCTCCCAACTCCCTCATCCCTATCTCTTTACAGGGAGATCTCCATTCCACTCACGGTTCCCACCATCGCTATCCTTGGCTCTCCTCATCTCTACAAGCAGAGATCCCGTCTCCACACCCTCTCCTCTCTGGATTATCTCCCTCATGGTTTCCACCATCATCTCCACTCCACGCCATCTTCCCCATCGCTCCCCTGCGTAGAACTTCTCCTACTCTCTCAACTCCCTTATCTCCATCATCTTCATCTTCACCTTCAACCCAGCCTTCTCCACTTCCATCTCCCAACTCACCATCTCCAATCTGCGCAGATCCCAGGCCGCCCAGACCCACCTCCCATCTTCATCTCCCTCACGCAGCAGTCCCTGGGATCGTCTCCATCTCACTATTCGTCACCCATCTTCCACCATCCTCTCTTCTCTTCCACTCTCAATCTATCCACATCATCAATCTCCTCCTCACAGCAGGCAGCGTCCACCATCTTCTCTCATCCCATCTCCCTTTGGCCATCCATTCCCTACAACCCATCATCCCCTCTCCATCTCATCATCTTTGTTACCACATCACCACCCCTCTCCCAGATCTTCATGGTCTTCTTCTCCATCCACAGCCGCAGCGCCGCCCTCTGCTGCATCTTCCTCCGCCAAACGCACGCCAGCACGCCTGACGCACACAAGAGCAACCCCGGCCCACACGCAGCACCTACTTCCACCTCCTCATGCCGCCAGACGCCTCCCCTTGTGCAGGTACACTCCCCTCACCTCTCTGTTACCTTCACCTACACGCACAAGCACCCTCTCCCTCCTCTTTCTTTCTCTTTCTTTTTCTTTTCTGTTTCTCCCCGTTCTCCTCTCCTTCCTCCTACGTCTCCCTCTTCCGCTCCTCCCTGCTCATCATGCACTCTCTCTGCTCTCTCTCTTCCTCTTCCTTCTCTCCCTTCCTCCGCTCTCCTTCCCCTGCTGCAGCGCTCTACCTCTGCCCTGCGCAGCCAGTTTCTCCTCCTCTCCCCTCTTTCCTTCTTCCTCTGTTCTTCTCCTTCCTCTCTCCCTACACCCCCTCTTTCCTCTCTGGCACCTGCACCCTCACGCTCCCTCTCCCTCTCCGCTCGCTCTTCCCTCCTTCCTCGTCTGCCGCCTGCGCCTGCTGTAGTGTCCAGCCACCCACACCTGCAGCGCCCATCTGCTCTTTCTCTCTCACACTCCCTCCTCTTCTCTCTTTCTTTCTCCCCTCTTCTTTTGGCCTGCATGCCACTACTTTCTCCTTCCTCTCCTCCCCTATTCCACCCTACACTTCCTCTTCCTCTCTCCCTCTCTCCTCCTCTCTGCAACACCGTTGCACCCACCTTTTCCTCCACTCTCTCTCCCTGCCCGTTCTCTCTCTGCCATTCTCTCTTCTACTCTCCCTCTCCTCTCCCTACCACTCTCTGCCCGTTCTCTCTCGCTACACTCTTTCTCTCTCCTCTCTCTGCCTCTTCTCTCTCTGCCACTCTTCTCTCTCACTCCCTACTACTCCCCCTCTCCGCTCTCTCTTTCTCCTCACCCGCGCACCCATCTCTCCTTTCCTCTCTGTCCATTCTCTCTCTCTCTCTCTCACCCTCACTCCCTCCTCTCTCAGCCCGCACCCTCTCTCTCTCTCCCGTTCTCTCTCTTTCTTCCCTCCTGTCACGTCCCCCAAAATAAGAAATGGGGAAAAACATGAAAAATTAAAATAAAATTCAAATTCCTGTGTTTAATACAACACAAGCTTCCAAAAGTGGACCCACATAAAATTTCAACATGTGGTGAGTCAAAATAAATTTCATTAAATGCAACGGAAGCTTTATTCAATTGGTATTGAAGATTCATAAATGAAACCCAACATAAAAATCAGATAAGTATTAATAATTAGAGTTGCAGAATGAAATAAATAAATTCTAAAAGGGTCTTAATACTAAAAGAAAGTTCATTTAAAAATAAATCTTAAGATGTCGTTCTCTCGTTTGCTGGCTCAGACAGCTCCAAAGCCATCTCCGGCATCCCACTCGGGTTCGTCAGTTGGCTCAAATGTTTGAAACGCTTGATCCTCCTCCGTCTCCTGGGTAAAGTAGGGCTCGGTGCCTATACACCAGTTATTACAAAGTAAATAGCAAGAACATAATCATAATTCGAAATTTAATACGCTAACGAGAAAATATAGACAAGTGTGATCATATCGAAGTAATGACAATGACAATGACAAAAGAACGTATAGAATAATCCAAATAAAGCAAATGGAGCAATATGATTCAAACGAAGACAAGTGTCCCCGTTTTGGGTGGTCAGCCCTAAATAAATCGGGAAAGCCCGTCCACAACGTCGGTGGTCATAAACTGATCAAATAAAACAAATATCAGGATAACCTGTTCACATTCATAGCGGATTATAAGTGATCCGGTCACATCGGTAATCAACCGTCCACATATCGATCTGCAGTCGTCCATAAATGACCCACAATAAACATAAACATATAAACATAATAGACCTGAATAATAAAGCTCCGACACAAGAGTCCTAAGTCAAAGTAAAGTGCTGGCTTTCCACATTCCATATCATAATCGAATCGTCATACAAAATTTGTCAAGCCACTTTATAGTCCATAACACACAATAGGGTATGCATCTAAAGGAATACACATCCTAAACCAACATATATATATACATGCGAAGGTTAAGACATAGATACAAAGTGATCCTAAGGTCAAATATAAGGTCTCGTACTCAACAACCACAGGAATCTCTAATAGATAAAAGATCAACGCATCACTTCTAATTCAATGGTGCATAGACCCAATTAAGGGTTTTCCAAATAAAGATGTGTTGAGTTCAAATCCATTAGAATTTCCCCGAGGTCATACAAAATACTAAACCCCACATTAGTAAGATACCGTGTGCCCAGACAGTATTTACTTGGTCCAAAGATCTAATAATAATGTACAAAAATATAATTGTAACCCATTAAAAGTTTAAAACCCAAAGATGTCATTTAATATTAATTTGTAAATCATAATATTCTTAGTTTATAATTTTAGAAAAACCAAAGATTCCATCCCAAAAAATTTTCCAAATTCAGCATAAGCCAAGGGTCTAATTTAAGTTTATAAAACAACCTAGGCCCTTTTTCCTAATGTTCACAAAACAAAAGGGGCAATGTAAAAAATTTCACCACACTAACATGGGATTACATCATCACATGTCATCACCATCCCATCTACTTTAATCCCATCCCTTTCAAGTACTCAGGTCATCCCATTCTCATTTTTTTATTCCAACACATAACAAGTTGTCAGGTCATATGCTATCAAGTCAACAGGTCACCAGTTTATCATCTCCTTCCTACACAAGCAAGTCACAGCCATACACAAAACCCATTCCAGAACAAGTGCTCCACGCCTACAATAACGGGGGAGCTTAGAATAGTGACTGCACAGATGACCACTCCAGATCACTCTCACAAACATCGTCGCCCAGCCATGCACGGCAACGTGATCGGGCCAGATTTGTGATCGGGTCTCCTAATGGGTCCCGCTACTGCATGTTGCCCAAACAAAGCTCTCAACCTGCAACTCCGCCCCAGGTTCTTAGAACCAATGGATGATGGGCCAGATGGGACCCACTCCTTACGGGTCCACCGCCTCTAAGGTCGCCCAGCCCTATATGGTTTGATGACCGGACCAGATTTGCGATCAGGTCCGCTAGTGGGTCCCACCATCGATACACAGAAACAACTTTCATGGATTTTGGTATCATGGCTCTGCTACAGATTCCGTCACAAGGGCTTGGTGGACTGGGGCATCAACAGTGACGATTAAAATAAAAAAAAAACCATTCAATCATCCCCAATCTCCGATCTCGTCACAAGAATAATTAACAACATAAAAAGGGTATACAAAGGGGTTTCTATATGCAAAACAATAGAATCAACGAAAAACACAGGTATTAAATTCACTGATTATAATTAAGTACTTGCCTTTTACCGGGGTTGAAAAAAGAAAGCGACAGATCCTAGCCAATACCCAATCCAAGATTACCACGGCGCTCGATCACAATCCCAACACCAATCTGACATAAGAGATGGGAAGGAAATACCCATGTGATCAGATCTATGGTTCTCTCAACCAGATCTACCAATAGAAGAAAAAGAAGATAAAATCCAAGAATATAGATCTATTCCTAATGATCTGAGGAGAAGGTTACCTGAGATGAGAAAGTCGAGACAATAACGGTGGTGTCCTCTGATCTTGATTCTGATGGCTGGATCCTAAAGCTGGAATGGTTTGGGAAGCTGAAGGAGGAAGAAGATGAAACGGGAAGAGTTGCAGATGAAAGAGGGAAGATAAGAACGTACAGTTCTTTAAAATAGGGATTAGGTTAAAAAGGGGATCTTATGGGCTTAAGTTATTGGGTCAAACTATGGGTCAGGTCATCTACCCATTAACCCAACTCACCGATCCAAGCATCTAATCTATCGTGTGGCCCAATTAATCCTACCCACTTAAATAACTATAATACATTTAATTAAAATAATAATAATAATCTAATTAAAATATAATAAAATATTATAGTGGGGCCGGGATCTTACACCTCCTCTTTTCTCTTCCCCTCCTTCACTCCTACACTCACTGCACACACGCACCCCTGCTAGCACACTCTTTCTTTCTTTTCCTTTATTCTCCCTTCTATTCTACCTTCTCTTCCCCATCACATTACTTCACTCCTACAGTCACTTCACACACACGCATCCCTATCACTACACCCATCTAAACTAGCCCATTCCCATGACCCAAGCTGAACTACAAGGAAAAGGCCCATAACCCGTCTGGCCCAGATCTCTATGCCTATCAAGCCCATGCAAGTAGTAAATTTTTAGTTTTATTGTTTATTTTAAATTATTCCTAGCCAGCATCAGATAGTCCATGCACCTAACATGCCATGCATTTAGCCAAATATTTTATTTTATATGTTTATTTCAATTTATTTCTAATTTGTTCAGGCAACCACAGGTCTAGGTAAGCTCTTTGCTTCATTGTTTATTTCAATTTATTCTTAGCTTGTTCAGACCTGCCCATGCACTTAAACAAGCCCATGCATCCAGTAAATTTTTTATTTTATTGTTTAAATTATTCCTAGCTACTATCAAACCTGTCCATGCATTCAACATGCTCATGCAGCATATAACTTGGTTGCATTTTTATTTCTTATTTTACTAGATAGAATTCAATGCTACATAATTTCCTCAAAAAGAACAAAAAAGAACAAAAACAGAAAGAACAAAAAGAAGAAAGAAAAGAAAAAACAAAAAATAGAACCCTAGATATTAGTATTAGATTATTTAAAACAATAAGGTTAGGTTTAATAATTAATTTCTTCTCCTCTTCCACTCTCATTAGGATTAGGGAATTTATTTAGAAAAGTCTAAATTAGTTAGTTTGATTATAATAAATAAAAATTAGTAATTAATTTCCTTCTCCTCATCCCTTTTCGTTAGGATCAGAAAAATTAGTTTAGGAGATTTTAGGATTTATAAATAAAACCAGAAAACTAGAAAAAATAAACACCCAAAAGTCCAAAAACAAAGTAAAAGATATTAAAAACCGAAAAATATCAATAAACTGGAACTAGAAATTAAATAGGGGTTTAGGCTCACCAGGTCAAACCCCAGGCCCATATCTAGGTCTTCCCTTAGTCATGTTAGACTACTTTTAGTTTCTTTCGTTTTAATAAGTTAGGTCCCACTTTCTCCGGGGGTCCAATTAAGGGACCGGATGTGAATTTCGACCCCCCCCCCCCCCCCCCCCCGCGCCAACCATGGGCTTGGGAAAATCTCCATTCATCTATACATGTGCTATTTAAATTTTACATCGAAAATGAGGATTCCGACTACCGTCAAAATCGACGTATCACGATCGCCAGCTACAGTAACGGTCGTAACACCGTTCTTCGTTGAAAGCCGAACAAAAATGGGAGAAAATAAATGAGTGGGTTCTTCTTCTCGTCTAATGTGCTACCGGCAACACACGACGGTTGTCTTGTCACATTAATTTGGGTCTCTTTGGGTCTCTTTAATGTAGGGTCAATTCAGGGTCATGAGTTAAAGTCCAAATAAGGTTAATCCTCACATAGCAAAATCATAGTATATCCAAGTAGAATAAAATAATTAAAATAAAGAAAATAAATGGGTGGAGGTGCCAAATATTTAAGAAGAGGATCGGCCCCGTTCCCGGGTACCCCCTTCAAATCCTTTGGCAAAATAGGGTTTAAAGGCTGACTTTGCAAACCAAAACAATGATGCAAATGAGACTTTGACTTGTGATTTCTGTGTTTTTCGTGTGCGATACACGAGTGATAAAAGTGAAAGGCTGATGGGCCGTAATTGATTGAAAGTGGCCAATGGGCCGGTATTTGTTTTAGGAAGGCCGATGGGCCGTGATTGTTTTTAAGGGGCCGATGGGTCGTGGTTGTTTTAAAAGTGTGTGCGAAATCACTCATCTCATCTCGTCATTCTCATCTATTCAATTTTAAAAATCAGTTCTTCATTCCCTTTTATCATTAAGTTCAATTAAATATCTGGCACATGAGGTGGAGGAAGAAACAAAAGGAAAATATTTTTGGGTTTATTTTGTTGGTTTTATAGTTTTTATGGATTTTTTATATTGGGGCTAGAAGGGCCTAACTAGGAGATTTTACTTGGATTTACATGATTAATGCTTTATTACTGATCATCGGATTAACCCTATCCTAAGGTCCTAAACCGCCCACATCAGCTCTCCCGGTCCCCTAACGGAACAAGAAAAGTGATGGGACGAAGCCTAATGCTCTAATCTATTTGATGGAGAAATCTGATCTAATGCTAGGGTGTAAATTGTCTAAGTTTGATAGCTTCTACGTCTAAGCAGCTTATTAATCTTGATTTGGTTTGTTTTAAGTTGTGATTTGATTAAGAGTTATTTAGGGATGAGTTAAGAGTGTTTTAAGGTTCTGTTTTAGTATGCCAAAGGTTCTGGAATTTTGGGTTTCACTTCAAATGATTAAGAGGTGTCGAAACTAGCGAAACGGTAGATTGAAGGACTTGGGCGCACCTATGGTGGCGCCTAGGTCCTCTTGGTGACTTGGGCGCACCTGTGGTGGCGCCTAAGTGGCTTCTCTTTGTGATTCGATTGGCTACAATGGTGTTGGCTTGATTTTTGAAGTTTCGCGGGGTTCTAATCAATGTAAGCTTTTGTTTTAGTGGTGTCTTTAATTTTGGGTCAATTAATTTTAATAGTCTCAAGTCCGGGATTCGAAACGGAACTAAGATTCTCAATTTGGATGTAACAGAGGACTTGGGCGCCCCTGTATGTGCGCCTAGGCATTCCTGTACACTTGGGTGCACCAGTAATGGCGCCCAAGTTGGAATTTGAAATCTTTTGGTCACTTTGGCTCGATTTGAAGTTTCGGACGGATCTAAGTTGATCAAGGTTTTGATTTAAAGGTTGTTGTTGGTTCTGTGATAGTTCTGAGGTAATGATCTAGGTCGAGATTGGAAATGAATGAGGATTCGGTGGTCCCAGGGAATGAAAATGGACTTGGGCGCACCTGTATGGGCGCCTATGTTTCCAAGGTGACTTGGGCGTAACTGCGGTTGCTCCCAAGTGTTTGGTTTGCGTGTTTCTTTTCTTTTTGGGTTGATTCGAGGTTGGGTGTTTATCGTTTGATGTTCTTTGAATTAACTATGTTTTTGTTGTGTTGGATTGGTTAAAATTAAGTTAGGTTTCAATTAGTTAGATTTCGTAATGATTATGGGAGGCTAAGTGTCAAGAGATTGGTGCCTACGCGGATGTTTTTATGGCTTAAGTCGGTTTGATCTTTTAGGCTAGTCTAGGCTACTGGCTCTAGTTGTTTCAAATCGTAAGGGTGTTCTAGTGTGTTGATTCGCATCAAAGTTTGAAATTAACAGGGATTCGATGATTCCTGAACTAAATATGACTTGGGCGCACCTGTGGTTGCTCCTAAGTGTCAGGTATGACTTGGGCGCACTTGTGGTTGCTCGTAAGTGTCTGGGATGACTTGGGCGCACTTATGGTTGCTCCTAAGTGTTTGGGATGACTTGGGTGCACCTGTGGTTGCTCCTAAGTGTCTGGGATGACTTGGGCGCACTTCTGGTTGCTCCTGAGTGTCGAGGGTGACTTGGGCGCATTTCTGGTTGCTCCTGAGTGTCGAGGGTGACTTGGGCGCACTTGTGGTTGCTCCCAAGTGTCGAGGGTGACTTGGGCGCACTTGTGGTTACTCCCAAGTGTCGGGGGTGATGGACCCTCGGAATCTTCCATCCTCTCCTTCCGCACCCCGGGGGTTGACCTGGGTCTCGGTGGAGGAGGGAAGATCGCGGGTATCATCATTTTTGTACGGGTATGCTAGATTTACTTTCTACTTGGGATTTGGAATGGTGATGATCCGGAGATTCACCTTCACAAGTGGAAAGGAAATCAATCCTTTTTTCTAACTTTTCAAATTGCATAAATATTAAGAAAAGAGACAAGTTTGTTTTTTTAGAATGCCGTAGGAGGTGTTTTTGTTTGCTTGCCGTGAAAGGCGATTTTGCCGTGAAAGGCGATTTTACAAAACTCATCAAATATGAAAGACAAGAATTGTGATTTCTTTTTGTCTCTTTAAGAAATACAAACTATAATAGAAAAGTAAGAAAAGGGATCTAACTTCTCAGGAGATTGTGGGGACACGTTGAGATCGACGGTCGCAAGTCATGTATGGACTTCGCCATCGTCCTTCAAATGAGAACATGTGATGCTTTGATTCTTTGGCTTGACTCCTAACCTCGGTTTTTTAAAGGACAAGGACTAAGAGGAGATCCTATATCGAATGAAAAACCAAGTAAATGGGCTGAAAAGCCGCGTTTAGGCCATGTTGTAGAAGGAGGGGACCTTGGGGGGTTGGCCCCCCAAGGGACGTTGATCACCTTGTGGTGCTTCTGGGAGCAAAGTGGCAGGACTTCGTCTCTCTCTTGAATTTTCTGGATTTTCAGAACTTGGGATTGCACTTGGGATTCCTTTTTTTTGTTCTTCTTCTTGGAACTCACCTCTTTTTATAGGCTTTTGGTAGCCATGAGGTGATTATAGGCATTAATAGCCATGATGAGAGAATTGATGAGGAGTTACAAGTTGATTTTGTAACTCCTTTTTCATGGCTTGTGATTAGCCAATGAAGGTAGTGGGCATTTAATTCCCTTTAAGCTTCATGATGATGGGAGTTTCATGGGTTAAATGCCATGATTGCTTGGATTTGTAACTCCCAAATGCTTGAATCTGATTGGGCCGTCCAAAATATTGAGTTAATGACCGCATTAAGTTTTCATAAACGGGTCAATTAAAGTCATTAAGTGGTCGCCAAGGCATGTGAAGAGTCGCGGGCCGCGCTGCGCCTTTTGAGATTCTTCTTGCGATCATCACAGCTGGATCCACGCATTGTTTGATGTCGGATTGCAGTGCAATTTCAGACATTGATTGATGTTGGTGGGCCGGTGACATCTGTCTTGTCGATTTCACAATCGATAGGACAGAAAGTATACTTTCTTGGTCAGCCGGTTGGCGATCTTGGGGCGATCGGTGATGATTTCATGCTTTTGACGGCGGATCCAAGATGTCGGTGAAGATCAGTCGTTTTCAAGCATCAAACATTGGACTTTCAGAAAATCACAGAGGCAGGAATGCTCGAAACGCAAAAAAGATCGAAAAACGGGCATTTTGGTGCAAAATCCGGTGACCCAGATTTGCAGGGTCGCCGGCGACCATGCACCCAGGGTCGCCGGCGACCTTAGGGTTTTGCCCTTTTCGGTCGCCAAGCTTCGTTTTCGGCCGTTTTTCCATCCTTTTTGTTCCTTCTTTCTTCTGTATTTTTCTTGAAATTTTTCCTCAATTATTGACTTGGTTTTCTTGGAGAAAACTTGACGAGAGCCCGCGCAAAACCGGAACACAAAGTTTCCTATTTTTTCGGGAAAACCGAAGACTTTGTAGCCGATTTTTCGCCAAGAGTCGAAACTAGGTCAAACGATGTCGGAATGACCTGAGAATTGAGGTGAAGCTTCTTGAGCAGTGGCTAGGACCAACCATGGGCTTTTATTTGAGTTTTGAAGCCATTTGGGGTCCCATCGATGCTGGACTTGATTTTGCTGCCGGAAAATGCCGAGCTTTGATATGTGGTCAAACGATGTCCAATTGACCTGAAATTTGACGGGGAGCCTATTGGAGCCATTTTGAGACGTTCCATTAGCTCTGTCTTGGATGTCATGGTCTCGGGGTGCTCCGCCGCCGGTAGGCTTGATTTTCTTTCGGAGCATCGAAACCTGGTCAAACATTGTTGGAATGACCTGAAATTCGACGTGCAGCCTTTTGGAAGCATGTTGAAGCCACTCATGTACTTGGTTTGATGAGTGAAGGCTTCGGTGGTTCCCGCCGCCGGGAGGCTTGATTTTGCTGCTCGACCGTTGATGGAGGGTCAAACGTTGTCGGTTTGACTTGAAATTTGGCATGAAGCCCTTTGAAGACATTCTGGAGTCATCTGTAGGCTCTGATCGAAGTTTTGGTGTCTTCGATGATGTCGCAGCCGGGAGCGTTTGTTTTAGCTATCAGAGCAGTGAAGTTAGGCCAAACGATGTCGGAATGGCCCGAAACCTCAGGTGTACCCCTCTTTTGGCTGTCTTGAAGGATCTTTCAGTTTTTGTCTGATTCTGAAAAGAGCTGAAGTTCGAAGTAGCTTTGCCTGTTTTGTAGCAGGATGCAGCTTCACGAGGCTTCTTGATGTTGAGGAGACATAGTGACTTTTTTGGTGTCAACAAATGCCCCCTCGAAGTACAGCGACGAGTAGCTTTCTGGAGTTGATGTGCCTCGAAGAGAAATTTGGAGGAGAGATTCCAACTTGACCAAGAGTCTTGAGCATCTTTTTTTGTTTTTTTGAATAGCCTTCTGAGTTTTCGGGGGAATTTTATGGTAGTGAGAGGGATCACGTACCATCTCAAGGCAAAGTTTTGAAAATGACATGGGGTGTTTGGATTTTGGGTTTTGGATTTTGGTTTTTGACCTTGTGTCCTAACAAGCCGTATGTGACAGGTTAAGGGGTCAGGGTGTTATTTTAATCTTGACTTTGTGACCCAACAAGCTGTATGTGGCAGGTTGGGGGGTCAGATTTAGTTTTTTTGTTTTAGTTTTGGTTTGGATTGGATTTTGATTTTGGTTTTGGTCTTGTAACCTAACAAGCTGTATGTGGCGAGCTAGGGGACCGGAATTTGGTTTTGTGAAATGTCAATTTCAAGATTTTGGCTCAATTTGGTTCATGAGGTTGGATGGTTTGGTTTTTGGAAACTCATGAGGCTTTTTCTGGTTTTTTTTTTTTAATGGTCCCATCAACTCAAAAGAGCCATGGGACTTTTTTGCTCTTTTTCTTTTTTTTTTTTTTTTTTTTTGCTCTTGGTAAGAGGAATATTTTGACTAAAAGCCACTTTTAGTGCCTAGGTGGTCAAACTTGGCTCATATGGGCTAACCCATGGGACCTTAGGCTTTGGAGATGGCCTAGATCTCATATGGTGTCATTTTTGTAAAGAATATCTAAAAATATCTCTTTTGTGTAGAGAATATCTAAAAATATCTTAGAGGGAATTTCTCAAGTTTCCTCCTTTTGTGGAAAGGTTTTCTCAAAATATCTTTCTTTTTGGGAAAGTAACTATTTTTAGTACTTACCTCCTTTCTTTCTCCTTGTTTCCTCTTTTGGTTTGCTCTCTTCTATAAAAGCAAGAGGGTTGGTTCTTTTGCTCCATTGCTTTTTTTGCAAGAAATCTTCAAGAGTGCTCTCCAAGATAAGAAGTGCTTTCTCTTCTTTAAGGATCTCCAAGCTTTTCTTCGTCTTCTCCATCAATGGCTTCAAGTAAGTTTTCTTCCTCCATAAGAAATTCCATTTGTAGAAGTAGCTTCTTTCTTTCTTTTCTTCTCTTTTTCTTTTTCTCTTTTTCTTTTCTTTTCTTTTCTCTTTTTTTTTTCTTCTAAGCACTTTTTTTTTCCTCTTTTTTTTTTCGTGCTTCTTCTTTCTCTCTTTTTTTTTTCTTTGTTTTTTTTTCTCACGGTTTTTTTCTCTTTCTGTTTTACCGTGTGCTTGCTCTTTTTTTTTCTTTTTTTTTTCACACGCTGATTTTTCTTATTTTTTTTTCTATCAATGATTTTTTTTTGTTTTCACGCTGATGATTTTTTTTTCTGTCGGCATTCTTTTTTCTGTTTCTGTTTTTTTTTTTCCACGCTGATTTTTTTTTCTATCAACGTTTTTTTCTGTTTTTTTTTTCATGCCGATTTCCTCTTTTTCTTTTAGCGTTTTTCCTTCTTTTTTTTCTGTTGTTTGTTTTTTTTTTTCCTATTTTTCTCTTGGCTGTACGGACGGCCTGCCACGTGGCAGTGGGCCACGACCAGCATTTTTCCTTCTTTTTTTTTCTGCTGTTTGTTTTTTTTTTCTTGTTTTTCTCTTGGTTGTACGGACGGCCTGCCACGTGGCAGTGGACCACCACGGCCTGTGGGCTAAAAAAAAAATTTTTTTTTTCTGAGATTTCTTTCTCTCTCTCTCTCTCTCTTTTTTTTTCTTTTTCTTTCCTTTGTTTGCTCACCATGATAATGAGGCTATGCAATTTCAATATGTTCATGCTTTTTTTTTGTTTGATGCATCAAGATAGAAGGCTAGAGTCTCTAGGTCAAGCCAACATGATTTTTTACTTGGACAAAGTTTGATTGGTTTTGACCAAATTGGGTTGGAATTGGTCAAACTTTGGTCAAGGTTTTCCTAGCATCTAGTGCATGATGATATTCTTTGATGCATAATTTTTGGTAAATGGACTTGGAAGCATGATGATGCATACCTGAAAATCTTTTGCAAGTATTGGGATTTTGAGCTCGCAACGATGTTGAGGTCTTTCTCGGTCTTGCTGGATTTTGAGGAACTTTGCAATTTTTGGATTCTGAAGCTCACAGCAATGTTGAGCTCTTTTCCAGATTTTGCGGAAGTTTGATGAGATTGGCTCGTTCTCGCAGCGATGTTGAGTTCGAACCTTTTTTGAGAATTCTCCACTGACTATGAGCTCGCAGCGATGTTGAGCTCATCTTCAGGCTTCCTGTCTTTTTCGGAGTATTTTCCTTATCTTTGGAATTGCCTCGGAACCATGTCAAAATTTTGCTAGAATTTTTGTAGCAGAATTCTGTCATTTTGATGTTGATTGATCTTTTCTCTTCCATCTTTTGCAGGTAGTTCTTCTAGAATGAACAAGGGTAAAAGTCCTGTTACTGACACACCTCGTCGGTCTGCTAGATCTTCAAATGCGGCCGTTCAGCAGGCTTCGGAGAAGGTCCAGTTTGTTGAGAAGAACTTGGAACAGTGCGATTCCCTCAATCGTGATGAGATGAGACAACGATTGATCGCTCTCAAAGATGAGGAATTCTACAAGATCGTGGTAAGCAACCGTCCTTGGGTTACGGACGATCAGAGCATTATGCTCAAGCCTACCTTCTTCTTCGGTGATGCAGTCCCTGACGACTTGACATACCAAAGGAGATGTTTTCAGTTCTCTTACACAGCAGATGGTGAGGAGAGAACTATTTTCACCCGGTCGACTTTTGATCGGACCATCTCGATCCTGAGCCTTTCTCCCACGTGCCCTAAGAGGAAGATCCTCCGAGCTGGGTGAAGAGGACCAGTGTGATCAAGACCTGGGTTTTTGTTGGCGGCCCTTCCGGTTTTGTAGAGAAGCCACCTGTCCGTATGGACATGTTGATGCCAGCTAGTGGCTACCAAGGTTCTGATCATCCATCGGTTGATTTGAGACCGGTGGGCCTTGGCGTTTTTCGGGGTGACGGCAACAATTGGGTGAAGCCTTTTTGACTTCGTGGTCGTTTCAGTGCTGACTCGTGCTGGGAACCATGGACTGATCACACCCTGAGGATTGGCAAGGCCGTTCTGCAGGAGGCCGAGATTTTTGATACGGTTCGCGCTTTTCGGCAAATCTTTGTTTTCTCCGATGAGGCTTTCATGGCCATGCTGGAGTCATTCCTTCCACAAACCAACACCTTCATTGTGACGAATGGTGAAATTGGTTTTTCTTTGAAGGAGCTGAGCGCCATCACCAGATTGCCTATCCTCGGCAAACTCTATGAGGAGTTTATGCCCATTGACAGCGTCCTTGAGGAGCAATCTAAGGAGTTCAGGCTTGTATACTTTCAGATCGTTGCCTTCTATGATTTTTTGAAGGAGAAGGAGGGCTCAAAAGTTAGGTGCAGCAGTTGGAGAAGTTGCAGCTCCAACTTTTTTGACAGCGGGAAGTCTTCCGATGGCATGGCCCAGGATGCTAGGGCTAAAACATCAAGTTTGAAGAAGATCGCTGCTATGCGAGAAGATTTGAAGAAGTTCTTCACAAGCACGGATGTCATTTGTCCTGACATTGCATTGCGGAGAGATCTCGCTGTTTACCTCACTTGCTGGCTAGGTGAGGCTGTTTTTGCTGGAGGAGATGGGACGCACATCAGGCCGCACTGTATTTGCCGGCTTGTCAGATGGCGTTTGGAGAGCGGCTGGCTTTGGTACCTGCTCTTTACTCCTATTTGTGTACCGAACTTCAGGCTGCTGCTTTCCTGGTTTAGCTTGGGCTCCCTATGAACAGGGTGTTTTCTGCCCACATCTTCTATTCGTGGTATGTATACCACTGTCCTAGCTTCCATCGTTTGGGAGTTGTATAGGACGAAGATTCTTTTATGATTCGTTTGGCTAGAGGGACAGCCGTTCCCGAATCACTTTTGTCTGCCCGTTTGAGGATCCGACGATTTAGGGACGTCGAGATTGGGCAGTCTTTGGTGAAGCTTTCTCTGGGTTTGCGGAAGAAGGCTTTTGACTTTGGTGTCTCCCGTGATTCGACCAGGGCAGGGTCGGGAAGACATTATGCTTTGACAGAAGCGGAGAAGAGATGGCTCTTCAACATACGGGTTGGTACAATGGTGTACCGCAGACATCTTTTCGTCGATATCCAGCCGTATGTCCCTTCGCGTTTTGCATTGCAGCTTGGCTTCTCTCAAGGCGTTGTTGGAGCGCCTTCGAGCATGATGAAATGTTTTGGAGGTTTGCAGGATGGGAGAAATGCATGGGCTTTTTACAGTGCAGAGGACACTACCGCCATGATTTCCAATATTGAGCTGCCCACTTTCCGGACTGCTGGCTTCACGAAGTGGATCGTAGAGAGCTTGTTAGTGTACCGGGGGCTTTCCAAGAAAGAGCTCGATGTTAAGCAGTCTCCTGGGAAGGGTCTTAGCAGATCAGATGGTGTCCGTTGGGAGGAAGTTTTGGCCTTCCTTTCTGGAGAGAAGCATAAGATAGGCTTTCTCAATGAGCAGGACATCATCAGATCAGGAGTTGCACAAGGAATTCCTGGTGAGGTCTTGAGACAGCTGGAGGAGGAGGAGGCTGAGATCGATGCTATGATACGGGCAGAGCATACAAAGGCTTCCATGGAGTCTACTGAGAAGAGTAGACCATCCAGTGAGGACTCTAATGAGAGGCCTGATGTTGATAGTGGGGCAAGATCGTCAAGCAGATCGACCCACCGAAGCAAGAGGAAGAGAGGACAGCGTCGTAACATGAAACGGCACGATAGTCCTTCTGATATTGAAGTTCCTCTCACCATTGTTGAGGAGGTGTCTGAGGATGTTGACGAGCCTCCGGAGAAGAGGAGTAAAGAAGAGGAGACAACTGGTATGATCCCCTTTCTTTCTTTTGTTTCTTCTTTTCTCTTGTAAGAGATTTTTTGTTTTGATCCGCTGCTTTCTTTCTTTTAGCAGAGGATGATGACTTGATGATGCCTGAGGTTCCTGCCAATGAGGCGATGACGGAACCAGTCGTGGCATCTGAGGAAGAGCCCAGGGATTCTGGAGTGGTTCCAGAACCTTCACTTGGTATGATTGTTTTGGCTTCTTTTTTTCTTCTTTTTTGTTTGTGCTGGTCATTTGCTAACATGTAGCTTTTGTTTTATTGACTTGCCAGAGGATTCTGACGATTTCGAGCCATCCATGGACGCAACTTTTGACGATGCTTCGGATGAGCTCAGAGAGGCAGAGAGTACTCCGTCGGTCGTCGAAGCAGGTATTTTTGCAATAATAATCTTGATATATTTTTTTGACGAGATTATATTCATAACTTTTGTCCTTTCCTTGGTAGATTGTGGAGCAACAAGAGAGGTTCCTCCGTCTTCCTCAGATCCAGAACAGGGGGTACCTGCTGCTGATCCAGGAGTGGGGGCTTCTGCTTCCTTCAATGAGTCAGCTTCTTCAGTTGGAAAGAGTTTATTGATTACTCTTCCAATGGAACATGATGTCACGACCCCGGACCGGGACCCGGGCCCGCGACTGCGCGGCGGCGGCATGATTAACCAACACAAGACACACCGCCGCTGTTGTGATCTTTTTCCCACAGGTTTCCGCGGTGAGGATCCCATGACACGGGTCGAGCTCACACGAATAGATATGCGGAAGCGTGTAGCAAAACAATTCATACAAATCTTAAATGATAAGATACAAGACAAATATTTAACATCGAGACAAGGTATCAAAAGAGAATGTCATCCAAGCATTCCTAGCATGAATAAAGTTTAACATTTAGACAAAATGTTTTACTTGCAAGTTACACAACCCCCAAGAGGCCAACAAAGGCCAATACAACATATGGAATCCCAAAAAGAACAACCCGACAAAACCCGAGCTAGGTGAAACGAGAATCACGATCCCGACCGGCGTCTAGATGACGTCGTTGGGCTGCCACTCGAGTGCTGGGGGTGGCTCAACAGCCTCCTCCGGGCACTCCTCATCACGCGCGAAACCACCGGCACCTGGACACCAAAATACAAGCATCAAACACGACGGTTTGGCAAATAAACAATTTAGACATGAATAATTGGAATAATGCTAAAACAGTTCAAAGTTTAAATACACGTTTCAATGCTTACGAAACTAGCACGAATACATGTAATATCATGAAAAGATAAATCCACATGAGCTCATCCTTTCTCCGTCATACATGATGACAAGAGCAAGCACGCACGACAAGCACGACAAGAAACACGATCCCACGCCACACAAGGTAGACGGGGTATCCGGCCGCGGAACCGGACCACGAACACGCACGATGTGCCATTCAAGACACGACTAGTCTGCAGACAGTCCACGAGTTTAAGGACCCCCAGGTAGTGGATCAAGCTAAAAGGGCGGTCCAAGCTCAGTGAAATTCACTTATATCATGAATGCACAAAACACGGCAATACGCGATCGAAAACACGACAAAACAAGAGGGAAATCATTTAACGAGCACGACGTGGCAAGACTAGCAAAATAGCATGGTGTTAATGCTTACAAACTTAAGAAATGATTCCCTTTTCGATTCTTGAAACCCATCTTGAAAACAACTTGCACTTGGAAATCAAGCGAGAACACGAGGATGCACGAAGCATCATAAACAAAGATTCAAACATAACTCTGTCAAGCATAGGCTAAGACCACATCTTTGACCCTTGTGGAATTGAAAACCAAATGTCGAAATTCAATAAAACTTGGTGTCCCCGAAGGTATATTACATTTTGGAAATTTCAAGTGCACAAGGTCAATAAAAAGGGTCTAAGACCAAGTCTAGTTTTCATTCCTGCAAAATCCTTCAAAACAGTACTTTTTGGTGTGGTTCATGCCTCTCTACCGGTAGAAATTCCGGTAGAAGATGTTCTACCGGTAGAACTTCCGGTTGAAGTGCTTCTACCGGTAGAACTTTCGGTTGAAGCACTTCTACCGGTAGAACTTCCGGTAGAACTGCGGTTCACAGTTTTTCTCAACTCTCTGCCACAATTTGGGCCGTTTCTACCGGTAGAACTTCCGGTAGAACTGCGGTTCACAGTTTTTTTCTCACTCTCTGCCGAAATCTGGGCCATTTCTACCGGTAGAACTTCCGGTAGAACTTGGGGTATTTAATTTCCTCAACTCTCTGTCAAAATTTGAGCCCTTTCTACCGGTAGAAGTTCCGGTTGAAATACCCCTACCGGTAGAACTTCGGAATTTCAATTTTTTTCCACACTTCATTCACTTCTTCACTTCCACATTTTCACCACCTGCACTCCCCAAGCCTACATGCTTCCAAGGGATGATTTTCACACCAAATCCGTTCACATTTCATTCAAAACATCAAAATCATAAACCCATTTACATTCAAAACATAAATCTAATAACTTGCAACCCATTCCATTGAAAACATACTTCCATTGAAGATGAAACCTCTACATTAGATAGAGAAATTAGGGCTCTTGCTTAACAAGATTAAAACAAGCTAAAAGAGATTAATGACATGCAAGAAAGATAGCTTGATAATAAACAACATTTCCAAAAGTAAAAATGCCCAAAAACTCAACATGCACTAGGGAAAACTAAAAGGTTTACTTGCCTCTAACCCAAGCCAAGCCAAAGCTTCACAACTCAACAAGAAAGGGGTGCTCCACGAGATCTACACAAAACCCCCAAAATGGAGCATACAAAAATCAACATTTTTGGCCATCACAAATCCCCATTTCGAAAATGGGTTTGAAAACCATGAAAACAAGCTCTAGGTGAGCTAAAGAACATCAAATGGAAAGAATGAAGAAGGACACCAACCTTGAGCTAGCCAAACAAGAAGAATAAAAGTAGAAGATGATGAATAGTGCAGTGGCTTGACTCCAAAAACACTCCAGCTGTAGCTTGAGACGAGAGGAAGAGGATGGTGGTCTTGGATCGAAAAATGGAGCCTTCTAGCTAGATGATTTCAAGGGAAAAGGATCAAGAAGAAGCTTGCTTCACCTCTCCACTCTAGGGCAAAACGTTGCAGGAAATGGAAAAGGGCAAATGAAGGAGAAAGAGAGTATATATAGTGTCTGG
Organism: Umbellularia californica; assembly: GCA_028538565.1. Lineage (NCBI taxonomy): Eukaryota > Viridiplantae > Streptophyta > Magnoliopsida > Laurales > Lauraceae > Umbellularia > Umbellularia californica. The sequence goes on from JAPQWN010000009.1 coordinate 2,955,335, forward strand.
AGGTGGGTCCCTTTAGCAGTGAAACTTGGAACGCTTGGAACATGGTCTTGTGGACCCCGGATGGAATCGACGAAGAAGAACAAAACAATCGTCAAAAAATCTAGTTTCGGAAAAGTATAATTTTGACATAGTTTCACGCTTTCGAAAAGTGTGCCCAGATTTAACATGCAAAGACAGATTTACCCTTATTGGGCCAAAACTTGGGTTTCTGGGCCTCAAATGCATGCCGGTTAAAAACGAAAGTTGCCATAAATCATAAAACCATTCAAGAGAAATAAAAATCACATCCACATCAAAGATCTAGAACAAAACCCCATTCTTACACGTGTACTCAGGGCGTCCCTGAGCGTGTCTGACTCATACTAAACGTCCTCAAAATCCCCAAAGCTATAATCCAGACTAAGTCTAATCACATTCTAACCCAACTAGTACTAAGACTCACTTAAGACTAAACGTTTACTTAATTAGTACTAATCGAGTTGGTCTGGGTCGGGGTCTAACAATCCTCCACCCCTTAGGATATTTGGTCCACCAAATATAAATAATTTTACCTCTGGTAACAAGTGTGGATACTTCTTTTGGACTTGATCTCTCAATTCCCATGTGGCTTCTTCTGGCTCGTGGTTCTCCCAAAGTACTTTGACCCAATGGACAGTCCGATTCCTCAATTCATGCTCTTTGGTGTCGATGATTCTAACCGGTTTCTCCACATACGACGCGTCTTCTCGAATCTCTAAAGGCTCGTGTGGAATAATGTGAGAAGGACTGTGAACATATTTCTTGATCATGGAGACATGAAAAACATTATGTACCCCGGAGAGTTCCGGCGGTAACGCAAGTCTGTATGCAACATTTCCGATCTTGCTCAGAATCTCATATGGGCCAATGTATCTGCTAGACAATTTTCCTTTCTTTCCAAATCTTAGAGTACCTCTGACCGGTGAGACTTTCAAGAACACTTTGTCACCCACTTCAAATTGCAATTCTCTCCGGCGAGTGTCAGCATAACTTTTCTGTCTGCTTCGAGCGATCTTCAATCTGTCCTGAATCTGCTTAACCTTGTCGCTTGTCTCTCCAACTATCGTCGGTCCATGAAAACTACGCACACCGACTTCTTCCCAACAAACTGGAGTCCTGCATCTCCTACCATAGAGTGCCTCGAAAGGTGCCATTCCAATGCTAGAATGGTAGCTATTGTTGTACGCGAACTCACAAAGAGGTAGGTTCTCATCCCACTGGACCTTGAAATCCAACACACAAGCAAGTAGCATATCTTCAAGAGTCTGTATCGTCCGCTCTGACTGACCATCGGTCTGAGGATGATACGCTGTGCTGAACTGAAGTTTGGAACCCATGGATTCAAGAAGAGATTTCCAAAACCTCGAAACAAATCTGCTATCTCTGTCGGAAGTGATGGAGACGGGCTGGCCATGCTTACTAACGATCTCATCAATGAATAGTCTAGCGAGTGGTGCCATATGCATCATATTCCCAGTCTTCATCGGAAGGAAGTGCGCAGACTTCGTAAGACGATCAACTATAACCCAAATTGCATTGTTCCCTCTCTTGGTGTTAGGCAAACCGGAGACAAAATCCATAGTGATGTGCTCCCATTTCCACTCCGGAATTTCCAAAGGCTGTAACAAACCAGGAGGCTTCTGATGTTCTGCCTTGATCATCTGACAAGTTAAGCAACGAGACACAAATGCTGCTATCTCTCTCTTCATATTATTCCACCAAAATCTATTCTTCAAGTTATGGTACATCTTCGTGCTACCCGGATGTATAGAGTATCTAGTATGGTGAGCTTCAATCATAATTTCATTCTTCAAATCGTCAACATTCGGCACGCACAACCGGTCACGAAAATACAACACTCCATCAGAAATTCTGAAATCTGGACGTTCTGCAATCTGATCTACAATCTTGGCCAATTCCGGGTCTTGCAACTGACTATCTTTGATTCTCTGGATGAAGGTAGGTTCAGTCACGGTCATATTTGCCAACAAAACTCCTCTCCTCAAGTGTTGTACCTCCACTCCAAATTCTTCAAGCTGTTGGAGAACACTAACTCCTCTCAAACTCGCCATCACTGCTGACTTTCTACTCAATGCATCTGCTACCACATTCACTTTGCCTGGATGATACTTGATTGGGAAGTCATAATCTTTAATATACTCCATCCACCTTCTCTGCCTCATATTCAACTCCTTCTGTGAAAACAAATATTGTAAGCTTCGGTGGTCTGAATGAACTTCAAATTTCGCTCCATAGAGGTAGTGCCTCCACATCTTCAAAGCAAAAACCATTGCTGCTAACTCCAAGTCATGCGTTGCATAATTAACCTCATGATTCTTCAACTGTCTCGAACCATAGGCAATCACCTTGCCATCTTGCATCAATACACAGCCTAATCCCACGTTGGATGCATCCGTAAACACAACAAATCCACCGCTGCCCGATGGTAATGTGAGGATTGGGGCTGTGGTTAACCTCTTCTTCAACTCCTGAAAACTTCCTTCACACTGATCAGTCCAAACAAAAGGGACATTTTTCCGGGTCAACTTCGTCAATGGAGCTGCAATGGACGAAAAACCTTGAACAAATCTCCGATAGTATCCTGCTAACCCCAAAAAGCTTCTAATTTCTGTCACACTGCTAGGCCTCTTCCATTCGATGACTGCTTCTATCTTGGCTGGATCTACTGCTAATCCTTCTCTCGAAATGATGTGACCCAAAAAGGAAACTTGCTCTAGCCAGAATTCACACTTGTTCAACTTAGCATAGAGCTGGTGGTCTCTCAAAAGCTGCAATGACGTCCTCAAGTGCTCTTCATGCTCCTCCTTACTCTTAGAATACACGAGGACATCATCAATGAACACCACGGTAGAGTGATCTAGGTACTCTGCAAAGACCTTGTTCATGAGAGCCATGAAAACTGCGGGTGCATTTGTCAAGCCAAAGGGCATCACTAAGAACTCGTAATGCCCGTATCTCGTTCGGAAAGCTGTCTTCGCCACATCGGACTCTCTAACCCGCAACTGATGATACCCTGACCTCAAGTCTATCTTGGAAAAGTGCGATGCTCCTTGTAATTGGTCAAACAATTCATCTATCCTTGGCAAGGGGTATTTGTTCTTGACAGTCACATGGTTCAATCTTCTATAGTCGATGCACATTCTAAGACTTCCATCCTTCTTCTTCACAAAAAGAACTGGCGCTCCCCACGGTGAAACACTTGGCCTAATGAAGCCTTTGCTCAACAATTCTTGCAACTGAAGTTTCAATTCCCCTAACTCTGCAGGAGCCATCCTATAAGGTGCAATTGAGATCGGTGCAGTCCCTGGAAGGAGTTCAATAGTAAACTCAACTTCTCTAACTGGTGGTAAACCCGGGATTTCTTCTGGAAAAACATCTGGAAATTCACACACTACGGGGATATCCTCCACCCCTTGGGACTGTTTATCCTCCGTGATAAACGCTAAAAATTCCTCACAACCACTGCTCACCAATCTGTTGGCTTTTAAAGCCGAAATGAACCCACTGGAACACTTTTTCCTATTGCCCTGAAACATCAACTCTGTCTGTGGCCCTTGCAATCTGAAGGTAATGGTCTTACCAAAACAATCCATGGTAGCATGGTAGGTCTCTAACCAATCCATGCCTAAAATAATGTCAAAATCATGCATGTCTAAAATTATGAGGTTGGCCGGTAATTTGATATCTCCTAACAAAATCTGACAACTAGGGTAAAAGGTGGTACAAACAACATGTCTACCTACGGGTGTAGTGACAGTCAAATTATAATCCAATTCTGCATGCTGTGCATCAATCTTCTTTGCAAACAAAGGTGATAGAAAGGAGTGTGTGGATCCTGGATCAAATAAGATCTGTGCTTCTACTCCACAAACAAGAAGTTTACCTTCTATTACGTCACCTGCTGCTTCAGCGTCAGCACGGTTGATATTGTATACACGTCCCTGCTGGTGTGGCCTGTTCTGCTGCTGAATCTGTCTGCCCTGATTGTTCCTATTCTGCGGTGGACGAGCATTCTGGTTTTGTACTTGCCTGCCTTGTTGCTGTTGTGGTGGTGGTCTCGTCTGAACCGGTACTGCTTGATTCTGTGTTGCTATCTGCCTTGGCTGCTGATATCGGTTGGCTTGACTCTGGAGGTGTGGGCAATCCTTGATTGCATGGTCCATTCCTCCACACCTGAAGCAAGCACCCGTTGCCTTGCGGCATTCGTGGGTAGGGTGATTCTTTCCACAATGATTACAACCAGACTGTCTAACTTGAGTCTGTTCTTGCCTTGGCTTCTTGCCACTTTGCTGTCTTTGGTTTTGCTGCTGGTAGTGCTGCTTTCTATCCTGGATAATCTCGTTGTTAAACTCTTCAAATTTGTATGCCCGACTAACTGCTTCATCAAAGGTGACTGGTGGGATTATTCCCGAAACATCCCTCTTGAGAATGGGATTCAGTCCTTCCAAAAACTTAGTTATCTTTTTCTGTTCAGTGTCAATAAGCTCGGTAGCATATCTGGCAAGCCTCTCAAACTTCGTGACATACTCCAAAACGGACATACTTCCTTGCTTCAACTGTTGGAATTCAATTGCCTTCTGTCTCTTAACATGGGAGGGGATGTACTTGTCTGTGAAATGTGTCTTGAAGGTTGTCCAAGCAACCTCATCCGCCATGACTTGGTATGGCTCTTTGACCGTCTGCCACCAATCGTCTGCAAGCCCATAAAATAGAGAAGCTGTGAGGTTCACCCTCTCCCTGCCAGTACAAACGAAAACGTCAAAAATCTTAGCCGTGTTCGCGAGCCAATCATCAGCCGTCAAAGGGTCCTCTTGACCCGAGAACTCCTTGGGTCCCCTCTTCCGAAATCTTTCAAAGAGGACATTGACATCATCAGCCCTATTCTGGTAACCACATTTGGTGGGGCTTGATGTTGAGGTCTATTTTGGAGGACTTCTAGAAGTTGCCGCTGTACTTGAGCCATCTCTTCATCTTTCTTAGCCATTTGCTCTTGGAATTTGGCTTGAGTTTCGTTTGCTTGCCTCTGTTGCTCTAACATGGCCTGCATGAGTTGTTGGAACTGAGTAGCAGTAGGATTCTCAGTCGGTTCTGTCTCATTCTGATTACTGCCCGAAGCATTATGATTCGGAGCTTTACGTGGAGGCATGATGCTGCAAGACAATTTGTTAGCACATATATCGACAGATTTGGGTTGGTCATGTTGTCTAGACAAACATTCTATCGAACTCACGAATCCTCGCCACGTTCCTAAGACTTTCTAGTTTCTTTTAACTGCCTGAAACATGTCCCGCTCTGATACCAGTCCTGTCGCGACCCCGGACCGGGACCCGGGCCCGCGACTGCGCGGCGGCGGCATGATTAACCAACACAAGACACACCGCCGCTGTTGTGATCTTTTTCCCACAGGTTTCCGCGGTGAGGATCCCATGACACGGGTCGAGCTTACACGAATAGATATGCGGAAGCGTGTAGCAAAACAATTCATACAAATCTTAAATGATAAGATACAAGACAAATATTTAACATCGAGACAAGGTATCAAAAGAGAATGTCATCCAAGCATTCCTAGCATGAATAAAGTTTAACATTTAGACAAAATGTTTTACTTGCAAGTTACACAACCCCCAAGAGGCCAACAAAGGCCAATACAACATATGGAATCCCAAAAAGAACAACCCGACAAAACCCGAGCTAGGTGAAACGAGAATCACGATCCCGACCGGCGTCTAGATGACGTCGTTGGGCTGCCACTCGAGTGCTGGGGGTGGCTCAACAGCCTCCTCCGGGCACTCCTCATCACGCGCGAAACCACCGGCACCTGGACACCAAAATACAAGCATCAAACACGACGGTTTGGCAAATAAACAATTTAGACATGAATAATTGGAATAATGCTAAAACAGTTCAAAGTTTAAATACACGTTTCAATGCTTACGAAACTAGCACGAATACATGTAATATCATGAAAAGATAAATCCACATGAGCTCATCCTTTCTCCGTCATACATGATGACAAGAGCAAGCACGCACGACAAGCACGACAAGAAACACGATCCCACGCCACACAAGGTAGACGGGGTATCCGGCCGCGGAACCGGACCACGAACACGCACGATGTGCCATTCAAGACACGACTAGTCTGCAGACAGTCCACGAGTTTAAGGACCCCCAGGTAGTGGATCAAGCTAAAAGGGCGGTCCAAGCTCAGTGAAATTCACTTATATCATGAATGCACAAAACACGGCAATACGCGATCGAAAACACGACAAAACAAGAGGGAAATCATTTAACGAGCACGACGTGGCAAGACTAGCAAAATAGCATGGTGTTAATGCTTACAAACTTAAGAAATGATTCCCTTTTCGATTCTTGAAACCCATCTTGAAAACAACTTGCACTTGGAAATCAAGCGAGAACACGAGGATGCACGAAGCATCATAAACAAAGATTCAAACATAACTCTGTCAAGCATAGGCTAAGACCACATCTTTGACCCTTGTGGAATTGAAAACCAAATGTCGAAATTCAATAAAACTTGGTGTCCCCGAAGGTATATTACATTTTGGAAATTTCAAGTGCACAAGGTCAATAAAAAGGGTCTAAGACCAAGTCTAGTTTTCATTCCTGCAAAATCCTTCAAAACAGTACTTTTTGGTGTGGTTCATGCCTCTCTACCGGTAGAAATTCCGGTAGAAGATGTTCTACCGGTAGAACTTCCGGTTGAAGTGCTTCTACCGGTAGAACTTTCGGTTGAAGCACTTCTACCGGTAGAACTTCCGGTAGAACTGCGGTTCACAGTTTTTCTCAACTCTCTGCCACAATTTGGGCCGTTTCTACCGGTAGAACTTCCGGTAGAACTGCGGTTCACAGTTTTTTTCTCACTCTCTGCCGAAATCTGGGCCATTTCTACCGGTAGAACTTCCAGTAGAACTTGGGGTTTTTAATTTCCTCAACTCTCTGTCAAAATTTGAGCCCTTTCTACCGGTAGAAGTTCCGGTTGAAATACCCCTACCGGTAGAACTTCGGAATTTCAATTTTTTTCCACACTTCATTCACTTCTTCACTTCCACATTTTCACCACCTGCACTCCCCAAGCCTACATGCTTCCAAGGGATGATTTTCACACCAAATCCGTTCACATTTCATTCAAAACATCAAAATCATAAACCCATTTACATTCAAAACATAAATCTAATAACTTGCAACCCATTCCATTGAAAACATACTTCCATTGAAGATGAAACCTCTACATTAGATAGAGAAATTAGGGCTCTTGCTTAACAAGATTAAAACAAGCTAAAAGAGATTAATGACATGCAAGAAAGATAGCTTGATAATAAACAACATTTCCAAAAGTAAAAATGCCCAAAAACTCAACATGCACTAGGGAAAACTAAAAGGTTTACTTGCCTCTAACCCAAGCCAAGCCAAAGCTTCACAACTCAACAAGAAAGGGGTGCTCCACGAGATCTACACAAAACCCCCAAAATGGAGCATACAAAAATCAACATTTTTGGCCATCACAAATCCCCATTTCGAAAATGGGTTTGAAAACCATGAAAACAAGCTCTAGGTGAGCTAAAGAACATCAAATGGAAAGAATGAAGAAGGACACCAACCTTGAGCTAGCCAAACAAGAAGAATAAAAGTAGAAGATGATGAATAGTGCAGTGGCTTGACTCCAAAAACACTCCAGCTGTAGCTTGAGACGAGAGGAAGAGGATGGTGGTCTTGGATCGAAAAATGGAGCCTTCTAGCTAGATGATTTCAAGGGAAAAGGATCAAGAAGAAGCTTGCTTCACCTCTCCACTCTAGGGCAAAACGTTGCAGGAAATGGAAAAGGGCAAATGAAGGAGAAAGAGAGTATATATAGTGTCTGGAGGTGGGTCCCTTTAGCAGTGAAACTTGGAACGCTTGGAACATGGTCTTGTGGACCCCGGATGGAATCGACGAAGAAGAACAAAACGATCGTCAAAAAATCTAGTTTCGGAAAAGTATAATTTTGACATAGTTTCACGCTTTCGAAAAGTGTGCCCAGATTTAACATGCAAAGACAGATTTACCCTTATTGGGCCAAAACTTGGGTTTCTGGGCCTCAAATGCATGCCGGTTAAAAACGAAAGTTGCCATAAATCATAAAACCATTAAAGAGAAATAAAAATCACATCCACATCAAAGATCTAGAACAAAACCCCATTCTTACACGTGTACTCAGGGCGTCCCTGAGCGTGTCTGACTCATACTAAACGTCCTCAAAATCCCCAAAGCTATAATCCAGACTAAGTCTAATCACATTCTAACCCAACTAGTACTAAGACTCACTTAAGACTAAACGTTTACTTAATTAGTACTAATCGAGTTGGTCTGGGTCGGGGTCTAACACATGACATGGGCAGTCGGGCACCAGAGCATGGCGAATACTCATCTGCACCGCACCTTCAGTATGCAAGGAAGGTGTTGAAGACTGTCTTGAGCTCATGGGTTGAGACTCTCTCTTCAGGTCATTTGGAAGTTGGTTTTGGCATGATCAAGCATGTGCAGATCTCCTTGCTGATAGCAAAGAAGTCGGTCTGGACATCGCAGGCGCCAAAGACTTTGTTGCTGAAATCATCGCCCTGGGGAACAAATGGACTGAGACCAAGAGTTTTCTAGATGGTGACTTCTTTGATGAGATGTTTATAAAACCATCCGGCAAAGTCAAAGCTGAGCTGACTGAGGTCACGAAGACTCGGAGGCAAATAGTTCGGGAGAAGAACGTTACCAAGTTATCCATCATGGGGCTGAAGCAAGACTTGGACCACCTTGATAAGGAGGTTGTCGAGGCTAGGCAGCGTCTTGAGCTTTTGGAGGAAGAAGCTGCTGCCAAATGGACCGCCATTGTGGAGGCTCGTGACAAGGAGGGGACTCTCATTCGCCAGGTTGAGGAAGCTGAAGGTAATGTCCGAAGGAAGACTCAGGAGCATGAGCAGTGGCAAGTCCTCTGGGAAGAACTTCCTCGTGCTGCAGATGGGTCACGGCATTCGGCCACGTTTTATGGGAACATTTTGAAGAAGCGTGGCCTGAAAACTTTGGAAGCTAAGGCCAAGGGTCTGCTTGAGGAGTTGAACCTTTGGTTGAAGATCATGTTGGATTGAGCTCCTGAGTTGTAACAAACTCTTTTCTTCTTCTTTTTTTTGGTACCTCCATGTATAAACAGTTTTGGTACTATATTTTTGTATCTCATTCTTTTTACTTAAATCATTTTTTGATGAAAACAAATTTGAGCAAAAGTTGATGGGAATGTTTGTTTAAGAATTTGATCAAAAGGTTGTCATTTTGTGAAAATCTTTTGTCAAAGAGTTGTTTTGGGCATGAAAGCCAATTTTGTGGCAAAAATCCTAGTTTTTTGATGGCTTGAAAACCGAAATTTTGGTGGCATGGAAGCCAAATTTTGTGGCGTAAGAGCCAAAATGGTTTTTGATTGGGCTTGGGAGCCAAAAAATTTTGAGATGGCATTAGAGCCAAAGTTTTTGAGATGGCATGAAAGCCGAATTTTGGAATAGCATAGAAGCCGAATTTCATTTTGTGGCATGGGAGCCAAATTTTGTTTGTGGCACGAGAGCCAAAAATTTTGTTTGTGGCATGAGAGCCAAAGTTTTTTGGATGGCGTGAAAGCCAAAGTTTTTCTGTTTGTGGCATGAGAGCCAAAGTTTTTGGATGGCGTGAAAGCCGATTTTTGGAATGGCATAGGAGCCAAATTTTAAGATGGCATGAAAGCCGATTTTTTTTTAATGGCATAGGAACCGAATTTTAAGATGGCATGAAAGCCGATTTTTGGAATGGCATAGGAGCCGAATTTTGTTTTGTTTGTTGTTTGTTTTGTTTTGGCATGGAAGCCAGATTTTTGAAAACCAAGTTTTTGTTTTGTTGGCATGAAAGCCGATTTTGGCGTTTATAGACGAATTTTCTTTGTTTTGGCATTTATAGCCGAATTTGGCGTTTATAGCCGGATTTTGGCATTTATAGCCGATTTTTGGCTTTTATAGCCGGATTTTGGCGTTTATAGCCGAATTTTGGCGTTTATAGCCGGATTTGGTTTTCAAAATGCAGGTATCGACTAAATGTCGCCTCCCCGCTGAATGGTCTTGCAAGTATCGATGGAATGTCGCTTCCTTGCTCATTTAGTTTGTGAGTATTGATGGAATGTCACTTCCTCGCGGGCTGGGTTTTGCGAGTATCGATGGAATACCGCTTCCTCGCGAATTGGGATGCAAGTATCGTCTAAGCGCCGCTTCCTTGCCTTTCCCAAAACTTTTGGTTTTACGGGTACTGACTTGATGTCGTTTCTCCGCGATCTTTGAAATTTGAGGTTTTCTCGAACCATTTGAAATTTAGGTTGTGGATAGCAACTGGAATATTGCGTCTCCACGATTTTGAAATTTTGAGGTTTTGCAAGTATCGAATGGGGTTCCTTCCTTGCGATTTTTGGGTTTTGGAAGTATCGAATGGGGTTCGCATCCTTCCGGCTTTTTCTTAGGTTTTGGAAGTATTGAATGGGGTTCGCATCCTTCCGTTTTTTTGGGTTTTGGAAGTATCGAATGGGGTTCGCATCTTTCCATTTTTTTCCTATGTTTTGGAAGTATCGAATGGGGTTCGTATCCTTCCATTTTTTTCTTGGGTTTTGGAAGTATTGAATTGGGTTCGCATCCTTCCGTTTTTTGGGTTTTGGAAGTATCGAATGGGGTCGCATCCTTCCATTTTTTGGGTTTTGGAAGTATCGAATGGGGTTCGTATCCTTCCCGTTTTTTTGCTTTTTGCGAGTATCGACTAAGTTTCGCTACCCCGCGGTTTCTAAAAAACCATTTTTTTTGTTTAAAGACACGAGGGTCATAAATTTTGACTTAAAACCATTTTGGTTGTAAAAGCCGGGGCGAACTAGGGTGAAACTTCCTGAGTCCTTGTTTTTGTTTCAAACCATGAATTTTTGGGTTCAAGGATTGAAATTTTTTGTCAAGTTTGGGAAAAGGCTCCTAAACTTGGATTTTTGGATTTTGATTTTTTTTTTTTAACAATGAAACTATGAAAGTAAGCATTGTTTTGAGAGATTTTTTTGTTGGAAACTTTAACATAAAGATGAAAATTTCAAAAGGGGTGGGTTTGACGAGCAAGTACCTTGGAAATAGGCTTTGGCCTTGTAGATATCGCTCTGACCCGTTTGAGGAAGTCTTCAAGGGTAGTACCGTTTCAAGAACTTGTCGTTGATGGGTAGCATACATCTGTCTCCTTCCATGTTTTGAAGAGCGTATGCGCCGTTGAAGAAGACTTTGTCGATGATGAAGGGTCCCTCCCATTTTGGTTCAAATTTGCCTTTGGATTTGTGGGCAAAGACTATGGGTCTTTTTACTGCAAGAACCAAGTCACCCTTTTTGTAGGCGCGTTGCCTGACCTTCTTGTCGAAAGATCCTGCCATGCGTGCTTGGTACAACTCAATGCCTTGTAGAGCTTCGAGTCTTCTTTCATCGAGATTATCCAGCTCTTGGAGTCTCAATTTGACATTGCTTTCTTGCGTCATGTCATTTTGCAAAGATACCCTTAAGGAAGGAATTTGTACTTCCAAAGGGACAACAGCTTCGCATCCATAGACCAAAGAGAATGGTGTGCTATGGGTTGGTCCTCGAACGGTGGTTCGATAGGCCCACAAAGCTTCTGGTAGTTTGTCGCCCCAGTCTCTTTTATGACTAGAGACCATTTTCTTGAGAATTTTGCAGAGTGTCTGGTTGAAGGCTTCTGCTAGTCCGTTCGCTGCTGGATTATATGGAGTCGGAGGACAACTTTGGATTTTGTACTTGTTGCAAAACCTGTAGAATCCGTTCTTTTGAATCTTCAGGTAGGATTCCGAACATGATGTAATCAATGAACGTATCTCTCCAGTCGCTCGAAGGTTTGAGGATGGACATCCAACTTCCAACCACTTGATGGCATTCAGCAACTGCTTGGTGTGTGTTAAGAGGAAGGAGAATCCTTTTTTGACACACTGTGACTTGCATGTTTTCCCCTTCTTGGATTGCCATGGATGCTGCGAGTCCAGCCAGGGCATCTGCACGGATGTTTTCACCTCTGAGGATGTGGGTGATATGGCAGATGTTGAATTTTTGTCGAAGCGACTGCGCCTTATGTCGAAGCGACTGCGCCTTATTGTAGTAAGGTAGCAAATCAGGCTTCCTGACTTCATATTTCTGATTCATCTGGTTGACGATCAGTTGAGAGTCCACAAAAGCTTCTAGCATGGTGATGTTGGATTCGAGGGCGAGTTCCAATCCTACAATCAGGGCTTGGTACTCAGCTGCATTATTTGAACATGGTTCCGGTAGCGAGAAGGCGTGTGGAATCATGTATTTGTCGGGGCTGATAAAGAAGATGCCAATTCCCGATATTTGCTTTCCTTTTTCATTTGTCCTAGTTGCACCGTCAAAGTACATGTCCCAGGAGGCATTTGATAAGGAAGTTTCCACGTTGTAGACAAATTCGTCTGGGAGATCATCCCTGAGTGGAGAACTTTAGGCAATGGATTCTCTGTGAGGAAGTCTGCTAGAGCTTGGCCTTTGATTGCTTTTTGTGGTACATACCTAATATCAAACTGTGATAGAAGAATGGACCATTTTGCCAGTCGGGCATTGAGAGCACCTGCTTTTGTGACAAGGACCTTTAGGAGGTTGATCCTCGAAATCAGGTAGATTGTATTAGACAGCAAATAGTGACGCAACTTTTGTACGGCAAACATCACTCCAAGGCATTCTTTTTCGACTAGGGAGTAGCGATGCTCTGCACTTACCAACATGCGGCTAAGGTAATATAGAGCAGATTCTTTTCCATCGTCGTTTTCTTGTACAAGCAGAGCACCCAAAGAGTGGTCGAGAGCTCTTGTGTACAAGATAAATGGTTTTCCAGTTATGGGGGCAGCCAGCACTGGGGGTTTGGTGATGTATGCTTTGATGTCTTGAAATGCATTTTTACATTCAGCATCCCAGACAAAGTCTACGCCTTTCTTCATTAAGCGAGAAAATGGACGGCACTTCCCTGATAGATTGGAGATGAACCGTCGGATGTACGCCAACCTTCCTTGAAGCCCTTTTAATTCTTTTAGGGTTCTTGGAGATGGCATTTCTAGGATAGCCTTGACTTTAGTGGGGTCAAGTTCTATTCCAGCTTTCCGTACTATGAATCCGAGAAACTTACCAGATGATACACCGAAAAAGCATTTTAGTGGATTCATCCGCAGTTTGTGTTTGCGAAGTCGGAGGAAGACTTCTCGAAGATCGTCGAGATGGTCTTTTTTTCTTCTACTTTTGATGGCGAGGTCTCAACATAGCATTCGACCATCTTGTGCTGCATATCTTGGAATATTTTCATCATAGCCCTTTGATATGTTGCACCTGCATTTTTCAAACCAAATGGCATGACAGTGTAGCAGTACACGCCAAATGGTGTGCGAAATGACGTATGCCTTTCATCTTCAGGATGCATCTTTATCTGATTGTAGCCATAGAATCCATCTATGAATGTCATTCGCTCGAACCCATAGGTGTTGTCAATCATCACCTCTGGTATGGGGAGCGGGAATTCATCATTAGGACATGCATTATTCAGGTCTTTGTAGTCAATACAGACCCTTATCTGTCCATTTTTCTTTGTCACAGGGATGATGTTGGCTAACCATTCAGGATGCTGTTCTTCGCGAATGAAGCCAACGTTTTTGAGTTTCTGAACTTCTTGTTCGATTTTGTCCATCATGTCGGGACGAAATCTTCTTTGGCCTTGTTTGACAGGCTTGATTTCTTTTTGCAAGTTGAGCTTATGGACTGCTACTTTGGGATCCAAGCCAGGCATTTCGGCATAAGACCATGCAAAGCAATCAACGAACTCGCGAAGAAAAGAGATATACTTGGGTAACTCACCATCCTTTATATTCTTGCTTATGAATACAGGACGTGGGTTATCAGGTGTTCCCAAGTTTATCTTTTCAACAGGGTCTTCTGTCGGAAGGTTTGAAGGTGGTTCCTCCACAGTAGTTTCGGAGGCTTCCAACTCAACAAGACCTTCTGGAGTGTCAGAGACATTTTCAGACTGAGGCTCTGTTTCTGTCCATGGATCTTCTTGATCAGTGTCCTTCTCAAGGCTTGCAATGAGATGGTCCCAATCATTTGCTAGAACTGGGTTGAATTAGGGTACTTCTTTTGGAGACGATGGTTCTTCTGGGCCAGAGAACCGCGCGACTATGTCATCGGGCAATTCCTCTCTATTATCAGAGAAATCATACCAATTGGAGGAGCATTCTGGATCCTTGACGAGTGACTCCTCAAAGAGATATCTAGGGATTTCGATGTCTTCATGAGATGTTGAGGCTTGGTCGGTAAAGCGACTTTGTAGCCATGGTGTCAACTGTCTCATAGGAGCGGTAGGATCATACCCCAACCCATATGAAGACTTGCCTTTATGAAGGTGGATTTTTCAATCTTCTGGTTGACTTTTGATCAGGGTGGGTTCCAATGGTGTGAGAATACCACGGCCACCTCCCAAACTAGTTGGATTCTAAGCATCGTAGCCCATTTTCTTCATGATAGCTTGTGCCATTGGATTATACAGGGATAGCTGAGGTATACATTCGTTTTGGAAAGGTTCAAGCAGAGAGTTTAATGGAGATGCTCCTGATCTGTGGAAGAAGATTGTTTTTTCTTCTGGCGAAGTTACTGGAATAACAAAGGAAGCAGACGTAGGGTCTTCTATGTCAGCAAGTATCTCCAATGGAGTCAGAGCGGGCTTATCTTGCTGAGATCATCTTGGCTTGATGCTGTGTCATCTTCTGCCTCTGACTCCGAGTCTGTGTCATGCATAATAGACACAAAGGAGACAGTAAACTTGCCCCCGGCCTTTTGTTTTGTCTTCTTTACTTTGGTAGTGACTACCAAAGGCTTTGGAGATTTGAAGGAGACAACGAAGGGAGCTTGACCACTTACTTTGAGTTTGGTGGAGGGTTTGTTTACCTCCGGTGATTGCTGAGGAGCCTTGCCTTTATCTTTCTGGAGATTGTCGGCAAAGTGAATTGTTTTTTCCTCCTGTTCTTCTTTTCCATCTTTATACATTTGAGCATCTGCAAAATGGACATCTCTGCCTTTGAAGGGCTTTTTGTCTGCAAACACTCGATGTATCAAGCCATCGTTGCCAATGAACTTGATGCGCTGATGTAGAGTTGAAGGGACGACACCTTTCTCATGTATCCAGGGGCGTCCAAGGAGTATATTGTAGCATGAAGGGGTCCTTATTGCATACACAGTGACTTTAGAAATAAGATCACCGATTTTCAATTTGAACCTGATTTTGCCGATAGGCCTTTGAGTGCTGCCGTCATATTCGAAGATGGATACAGACGTGTGACTCAGCTTGCTAGGTGGGATGCCCAGCTCTTCGAGTGCCGAAGTAGAAATAAGGTTGAGTACAGAACCTGGATCGTCTGAACTCTGTGTACTTGCATTTCTTTGACGTACCCCGTAAAGTAAAAGGGTCGGTTGTGCTTTGTCTCGCCTAGCAGGAGGTCATCCTTGTCGAAGGCAATTGTTGCACTTGCTCCTTTTTGTACCGAAAGGCATTCATTGCTTGATCCCTCAGTTTTCTTCTTTTCTCCCTTTGGGGGAGTATTTGATTTTTTGACCCTGAAGTCCATTTCAATTTGTAGGACTTGTGGGGTGTGTTTGTTGACATCCGCATTCAGCCTTTGTAATTCTGAAATGAGACTATCATGAGTTTGTGGAGACATTCGTAATAAGTCAAGGATGTGCAGACGTGCAGGTATGTGTTTGAAGTGCTCAATCAAGTCGTACTTGAAAGCCTCCTTCGGGCCTGCATTTTCATTATTATTACCACTTGGGGCGCTTACAACTTGATTTCCCGAAGGATTTACATAAGAAAAAGAAGGTTGGTTGTAATTTTTGTGGTAATCCTGGCCAGAACGGGTACCTCTACCAACTTCAAGAGCCTCTAGAGACTGGTCTTCTTTTGGAAGATCACTCTTAGGATCAAGGGGTTGATCCTTGTCATTTGCTGAAGACGTTTCTGTAATAGCATTGGCGTCTTCAGTGATTGTGTTGCACGGAGCAATTTTCGGGAACAAGTCCTGAACAGCATCCGACAACCTGTCTTTATTAGTCCAGACATCGTCTATGAGATCGATATCTGGGACCAATCGACTGGGCTTTTATTGAAGAAGATTTCATTGGCAGGAGTTTCTTCGGGATGATCTACCGGGAGAGGCTTGAGTTCCGATGTCACAGCTTCAGGAGACGAGGGCTAAGAGGATGATATCTCATTGGAAGTCACCTGAGAAAATGTAGCTCCAGATGATACATTACCGGTTGGGGTGTATGTGTCTTCGGAAGCTTCAGAGGCACTATCGTCCTGAGCTATCGCATTGCAGGTCATCCGGACAGGAGATGCCCCCAGTGCAGACTGTTTGGAATCGGACTCGTCCTCATATGTAAGAGGATCATCGATCCAACTATTTTCTCCATTTTCAGGAGTTAAGGGAAGAAGTTCCCTTTGATTTTCAGGGAATTCTGGTTCTGGATTATGACGAAGATCATTAACGCGATCCTGCTCCTGCTCTATGGCAAGATGTTGCAAGATTCTTGCATATTCCTCAAGATCAGGCATAGGAGCCAAATCTTCTTCGTCATCCGCTCCTCGTGGTTCACCAATGTTGGGTTCCACCGGAGCATTGGTTGGTGCTGGATCGACATCATTTCTTGAACAAGGTCCTGGTCTTTTTCATCATCGGACCAGGATCCTTGTGGCTGTAATGGGTTATACTAGATTACTGGCATAAGATGAGACTCGGGAATCCATTCCTCGTCGGAGAGGTATTCTCCTGTTTCGAGGGATTCTTCCCACTCATCGATATCACTGACAGTATCACTGGACTCGTATCCATTCATGGAGAATCCAACTACCGAGTTGCAAGAGTATGATGCCCCCTGCACATTTTCATTTTTGTATAGATGTGGCATGAAATCATCAAGGGTGAATTTTCTTACCGCCTTTGAAGTTTTGGGAAGGGATTCTTCCGTCGCCCTAGTGAAGCAGTGGAAGAGGTTTCTACCTTTTCAAGGACTTCTTGTTTTGGTTGAGACTTTTGCTGCTGTTTGAGATTACGGAGCTATCTCTTGGCTTGCCTTCACTGCTGAGCGGTCGGCTTTGTTTTGACGATCTCCCAATTTTCATCTTCTAAGAGATCGGGATGCACCCATATAGGTTGTCCATCTAGTGTTGGATAGGGAACCAATTCTTGGGACGCTTGAGCCATTTTAATCACCTTGAATGAAGTAGTGGTCTTCTTCTTCGGTGATTTTGAAACTTGCCGACATGATACCACGTTGACAGAAGTGGAGTCGTAGTTTTTGTCGAAAGTTATGACTCCATTTTTCCACATCTCATTGATCTTCTCTCTCACAACAAAGCATTGATTGAGAGGATGTGAGATCATCTGATGGTATGGACAGTATCGGGGATCATTGGTTTTGCCAACATCTCCCGGTCTTTTGGGCTCCGGCAAAGTGAGTTTGCCATTTGCTAGGAGAGCCTCAAAGATTTCTTCAACATCTTCATCGAACGGATATTTCTTTTCTACACGTTCTTTGAAGGCATCGGAGAGTTCAGGCCTTTTACCCATAGCTTTGTTTTCAGCTTTCTTTGCCAGCTGAGGAGCTGACTTAGTTTGCACATTGAGAACCTCCTTTTTCTTTGGTTTTGAGGTCGTAATGGCAGTCGGCTCTTTCTTTGATGATTTCTGACTGTTGAGGTCTTTGATCACCATTTCAGCTTCCATGGAAGCTTCGAGAAGTTCTCCCAGGTTCTTTGATTTGTTGGCGGTGATCATGGAGCGAATTTTTGCTCTCATATTGTTACGGCATATGTCGACTAGCGACACTTGTGGCAATACATCTGAGCATTTGTACGCCATTGCCTTCCATTTGTGAATGAAATCGTATGTTGACTCATTCTCTCCCTGTTTTAGGCTGCAGAGTTGAGCCATAGTAACAGGATGATCCTCAACTTGGAAGTGGGTCAGGAAGCGTGTCTCTAGCATAGCCCAGCTCTGGATGGAGTTCTCCGACACAATGGAGTACCAATCAAAGGCTGTACCTTTTAGGGTACTTGCAAAGAGGCGAATCTTGAGGGCATCTTGATCCGCAATGGCTCCCGTCAGGATCTTGAAATGGATGACATGCTGTCTGGCTGAACCTTTCCCAGTATATGTCTGGAGAGTAAGTTGCTTGAATTCTACAAGGAACGGAACCGAGTCCATCCATAAAGGGTAGGGTGGCTTGATCCCATGTTCCTTCAATGTATCCTCTTCTTTTGCTTTTGCGAGGATATCGTCCACGTCCTTTTTGGTAAGGGCGCGAGACTCATTGTTTTCTCCATTGCCCTCATCATCTTCATGATTCGGAGGGGTTTCCTTGTTAGGTGGTGGACACTGTAGAGTGAGAACAAGGTTTTCCATTAGAGCCCCAATTCTCTGTTGTCCTTGCTCCAACTGCTGGATGCATGTAGTTACATCATCATGTTGTGGAGGCGGCTCAGAACTTGTAGCCAAGACGTTCATCCCTCGGGAATCGAACGAAGAAATCGTCCTGGTGACTGAGCTGGGGCTCATTCTTCTGGATGAAGAATCTGAGGAGTGATTACTCCGGTGTCCTTGGCTTAGAGGAGTGGAGGATTCTTCTAGATGTGTTCGTGTCCGAGAAACGCTGCAAGTCACCGGACCTCTAACACTGATTTTGGTTGCTGACTTCTGGTGTTTTCTGGTTTTGCCAACCATATGAACAACAACGAATTGGTCGGGTCTTTCTTTTTCGACCCATTTGTTTGAGACATGGAGATTAGAACGCTGGGTTCTTTGTTTCTCAAGTCTCTTTTGTCGATATGCTTCACGGCGACGCATACGACGAGCAATTTGAGCTTCAGTCAGCTCTGGCTGGGCTCTGGCGATGAAGGATGTAGTCCCTCGTGCGCAGTAGCCGAGCTTATCTTCTTTGAAGCTTGGCAAGGACAGAATCTGGATGCGGTCCTTTGCCTGTCGTAGTGAAGATTTGAATTTTGTGAGCTCGGCCTCTTTTGAGATGAAGGGTCGACTCGCAGGAGTGCAGGCTTTAGCATGTTTTTGCGGAGGCCTAACTATGCAGGATTTGATTTTGGGCTTATAGGAGCAAGCCGGCTCATGATGATTTTGTTTGTTCTTTGGGTGGAGGGTAGGTTTCTCCTCTTTCATATAAGGGAGAGGGTAGAACCGATTCTCCTTGAGAGGGACCAGGTATGCTGGCTTTGCAGATGTTCGGGACCTCCGTTTCTTTGGTGAAGATCTCGGGGACCAAGTTTTGGGGTAAACCTGGTTTCTTGTGAGTTGAGGCTTCGTGGGAGCGCCACGGGCTTCAGGCTTTTTGTTGTTCGCCCTTGGTGCCATGTTAGTGACACGTTGCGGGGCGATTTTCTGCTTCTTGGCAGGTACAATGTCTTCTGCGGGGAGTAGGAATGGTCCCAGCGACCCGAAGACGATGGTCCGGGGAGTTGAAGTTGACCCGGTGTTTGGAGAGTTGTCGAGGGAGCTTCGGCAACTGGTAGGGCACTTATGCTTGTTTTGCTTGTCTTGAAGCATAAGCTGGTACTTGTTCTCATCGAAAGTGATGGTCAATGAAACTGCCATTGTTAGTTTTGGAAAACTTTTGAAACAAGACCAAATCCATTAGTAATCACAAGAATATGGTGATCATAAATGGAGAACAACCATGGTTTTGTCTTTTCAAATCACTTGAGGGGACATGGCCCAGCCCAAGGACAATGAAGAAGGCAAAAAGCCATAGAGGATACAATTGTTCTAAAATGCAAGTATGGTAGGCTCAGAGTGAGCGTTCCAGTGACTGCTAGAAGCAATTGTAGACCTTAATTCAAATTACTGAGAAGCAAGGCTCACTCGAGGGAAAATGATATAAGGTTGGAGATACAAATGTGTCGGTCGCGAATACAGTAGACCCAAAAGGACGTACTAGCACCGCTAGGCACAAATGTTGCAAATCGCATCCTTGGGAAGGACACGAGATGGGATTTTTTTTAAAAGGTCAAATTTGGGTTCATAAAGGAGAGCAACTGGTATTCCAATCCGAACCACAACTCAACATTTCTGCGAGCGTTAAATCCGAAAGAGAAAGGAACCAGAATTTCTCAAATGTGAATCCAGTATCGACGGAAGTTTTTCTTTTTTGAAAGGTCAAGATTAAATTGATCAAAGAGAGCAAATGGTATTCCAATCCGAACCACAACTCAATATTCCTGCGAGCGTTAAATCCAAAAGAGAAAGGAATCAGAATTTCTCAAATGTGAATCCAGTATTGACGGAAGATTTTTTTTTTTGAAAGGTCAAGATTAAATTCATCAAAGAGAGAAAATGGTATTCCAATCCGAACCACAACACAACATTTCTGCGAGCATTAAATCCGAAAGGGAAAGGAACCAGAATTTCTCAAATGTGAATCCAGTATTGACGGAAGTTTTTTTTTTTTTTTTTGAAAGGTCAAGATTAAATTCATCAAAGAGAGCAAATGGCGTTCCAATCCGAACCACAACTCAACATTTCTGCGAGCGTTAAATCCGAAAGGGAAAGAACCAAGATTTCTCAATTCTGAACTCAAAAATGACGGGAAATTTTTCTTTTTTTTTTTTTCTTTTTTCTTTTTTTTTTGGAAAATGCACATAGGTTTCCAATTCGATTTTATGAAACCTTAGTAGATAGATTAGCCCCCAGGTAAGGGTATGATTACTTAATGAACCCATTTGGAGGACCCTTGCCTCGAACAGTCTAGCTGTCTCCACACTCTGGACAAGGCTTTTCTTGAATCCACTTTAGTCAAAGAGCGCAATTGATATAACCTTAGTGTTTTTTTTTCTTTGTTTTAAAAGATTTCTAATAAACTCATCAAAGATACCAAGTGGTGTTCCAATCCGAACCACAACTCAACATTTCTGCGAGCGTTAAATCCGAAAGGGAAAGAACCAATATTTCTCAATTTTGAGCCCAAAAGAAAGAAAATTGATTTTTTTTAAATTATAATTTTTTTGAAATCCCAATTGGACTCATCAAAGAGAAAAGATGGACAAATCCCCGTTATGAATGATAGTTGCAAACATTTCTGTGAGCTATCAAGTTCCAAGAGGAGAGGATCAAAATTTCTCAAAGATGTCGGTGAAGATCAGTCGTTTTCAAGCATCAAACATTGGATTTTCAGAAAATCACAGAGGCAGGAATGCTCGAAACGCGAAAAAGATCGAAAAACGGGCGTTTTGGTACAAAATCCAGCGACCCGGATTTGCAGGGTCGCCTTCGACCATAGGGTTTTGCCCTTTTCGGTCGCCGAGCTTCATTTTCGGCCGTTTTTTCGTCTTTTTTGTTCCTTCTTTCTTCTATATTTTTCTTGAAAATTTTCCTTAATTATTGACTTCACTTTCTTGGAGAAAACTTGACGAGATCCCGTGCAAAACCGAAACACAAAGTTTCCCATTTTTTCGGGAAAACCGAAGACTTTGTAGCCGATTTTTCGTCAAGAGTCGAAACTAGGTCAAACGATGTCGGAATGACCTGAAAATTGAGGTGAAGCTTCTTGAGCAGTGGATAGGACCAACCATGGGCTTTTATTTGAGTTTTGAAGCCATTTGGGGTCCCATCGATGCTTGACTTGATTTTGCTGCGGGGGAAAATGCCGAGCTTTGATATGTGGTCAAACGATGTCCGATTGACCTGAAATTTGACGAGGAGCCTATTGGAGTCATTTTGAGACGTTCCATTAGCTCAGTCTTGGATGTCATGGTCCCGGGGTGCTCCGTCGCCAGTAGGCCTGATTTTCTTTCGGAGCATCGAAACCTGGTCAAAGATTGTTGGAATGACCTGAAATTCTACGTGCATCCTTTTGGAAGCATGTTGAAGCCACTCATGTACTTGGTTTGATGAGTGATGGTTTCGGTGGTTCTCGCCGCCGGGATGCTTGATTTTGCTGCTCGAGCGTTGATGGAGGGTCAAACGTTGTCGGTTTGACTTGAAATTTGGCATGGAGCCCTTTGAAGACATTCTGGAGTCATCCATAGGCTCAGATCAAAGTTTTGGTGTCTTCGATGATGTCACCGCCGGGAGCGCTTGTTTTAGCTATCAGATAGTGAAGTTAGGCCAAACGATGTCGGAATAGCCCGAAACCTCATGTGTACCCCTCTTTTGGCTGTCTTGAAGGATCTTTCAGCTTTTGTCTGATTCTGAAAAGATCTGATGTTTGAAGTAGCTTTGCCTGTTTTGTAGCAGAATGTAGCTTCACGAGGTTTCTTGATGTTGAGGAGACATAGTGACTTTTTTTGTGTCAACAGGGGGTGACTTGGGCGCACATATGGTTGCTCCCAAGTGTCGGTCTAGTAGTTTGTTATCTTCTAGGGTGTCTTTTAAGTTAATTTCTTTTAATAAATTAAAGCTTATTGATTAGGTTTGTTAATCAAGATTTTAATTGGGACTTATTGATTAAAGTTTTATTCGATCAGGGGTTTCATTAGAAGTTATTAATCAGTTTTGGAGATTTAATTAATTGATTAAGTATGTGGATTTTAATCGAGTGTTTTAATTAATTGCTTCGAATTAATTGAGTGTTTAGATGAGGGTTGATTGAGTTTATTAATTTACTTAAGCATGAATGAAATAAACTAGGATTATCTAGTTAATGCCTAACTCTACAATTCTACTATTTCTTTTAATTTCTTTTTGTTCTCTTCCCTAATTACTAGATAGCAAGATGAGAGGAGAGGAGAAGTGTTTTATGATTTTATGATTTTTTTGGCGTTTGGTTTTTTATGCAAAAAACAATGCAAGGTATCATAAAGAACAATCTAGGGTCTTTTACTTAATGTCTATTCCTTTTCTTTTTATGTACTTTTCTATTTCTTTTAATTTTTTTTGTTCTCTTCTCTAATTACTAAAGAGCAAGATGAGAAGGGAAGAGTTTTATGATTTTATGATTTTTCTGGAATTTTATGCAATATAAATGTTACTTAACCTAAGTGTGATAATCCAAAGTTTTGAAGTCCGGAAGTTGAGCAATCAATTAAAACTATCACAGAGATCCAGTAGCAAGTCAAATGCAATGCAAAATGAGAGAAATACGGACCGGAAGTCAAACTGGGGACTTGGGTGCACACACAGTGGTGCCCAAGTGTTGCCTCTGCGGGACTTGGTGTATTTCGGGCTTCTGCTGATATCCCGGTATGATTTTTAGCAATTCGAGACTAAGTGCAAGGTACTACTGTAAATTATTAATATCAAAACCTTCGGATTTGAAGAGTAACAATGCGAGGACCAAGCTTCAGGGATGAATCCCTTTGTAGGGACTTGGGGTACCCACGGTGGCACCCAAGTACCTCTGCCTTCCTTCGTCTCTTTTCCTTCTCTTTTGGCAATAATATTTACTCCCTTTTTGTTTCTTTTAATGCTCTTTACTGGTCCAAGGACTTTGATATCAATTTGTATGAGGATTGACTCGAATTCAAAGAGCAAAGAAGCACATGAAACGGAAAATCGGAGTCAAATCCCCAAACTTGGGACTTGGGTGCACCTGTGGTTGCTCCCAAGTACCTTCCCGTACTTTTTCCTCTTTTCAATAATATGGTTTGTCCCTTTTCGGTTCTTTCAATACTTTTAACAAATCTGAATGCTTTGATATCAACTTATACGAGGATGGACTCGGATTTCCGAAGCAAAATGCGCGCGAAATGGAAAATGGGAATCAAATCTTCCAATCTTGGACTTGGGCGCACCTGTATGGGCGCCCAAGTTCTATATTGCACTTTTCTTTCTCTTTTGTTTCTTTTTCAATGCTTTTCACGCAATCTTGAACACAAAGTCACAGATACGAGGGTACTGATGCCAACTTATATGAATAGAAACCCGGATTTGAGAGAGAAATTACAGGCGGGATGAAAACTAAGGTCAAAATCCCACTCTTGGGACTTGGGCGCACACACAGTGGCGCCCAAGTGCTCTTTTCTTTTTTTCTTTTTAGCACTTTTCCTTTCAGATTCGGATTTTTCCTAACGAGAATGAGATGGATGCAAAATCTATTCTAATCATGAGTTCAGGATGATGAGAATAATGCAGATCTACAAACTACGGATGAAACTAAGCATATTTCTAATGAGGAATGAATATTGAACATCAGATCTACTGTAAAATAGTACTATTAATCCGGATCTACAATGTGTGCATGATCCAAAGCATGTTTCTAAACAATAATGATGGTGTGATGCAAATAAACAAAAGAAATCTATAAGTACCGGTTCGAATCGTGTTCTTTAAGTCCTAAGTTGAAGTTCTTATGGATGTCCATGGCTTTGGGAGGCTTTCTCCATTGCTGATCTTGGAGAACCAAAGCAATCTTCTTTCTCCTTTCTCTTTTTCTTTCTTTTTTACTCTACTTTTTCTCTCCTTTTGGTAGCCTCTTCTGCAAAGTAGTATATGAGGTCTCTTTATAGTGATTTTGATGTGGAGGAGGAGTTAGGGCTACTACTTACACGAGTTTCCAAGGGTTTCACGCAAACCAAGGTGAGATAGGGCTCTCGGAGACGTGGGCGCACATGGAGGTTCGCCCAAGTGGGTCCCATGACTTGGGCACCCACATGGTGGCGCCCATGTCTAACTTTGAAGCCTAATGGGTCTAGGGTCCGGTTCCGGATTGTTTTTGGGTCGAAACCGAGTCAAAATTGTGAAGAGTAGAGTAAATCATGCCTAATTATACTTCAAAGTGCATTTGCAACATGTCTATGGACTTGGACGCACCCAGGGTGGTGCCCAGGTTGATTCCAAGACTTGGGTGCACCCATGTCATGTCTTGGGTCAAATGGGCTCGGGTTTGGTTCCGGTTCGTTTTTTATGTTGAGATCGGGTCGGAACTACGAAAGGTAGAGCGGGATGCAGTCAAATATGCGCCTAAGTGCTTTCCTAGGGCAATTAGGGACTTGGGCGCACCTATGTGGGCGCCCAAGTACAACCCTGGGACATGGGTGCACCTACATGGCGCCCAGGTATGTGCCTGGTGGGGTGTTCGCAGGGTAGTCTCCCGACGGCCATATCTTTTGAGTCGTTCATCGGATTTGGACGTTCTATATATCGACGGAAAGCTCTTGGAACGTAGAATCTTTTGGTCCATACATCCTAGTGATTAGAGTTCAGGAAATGGTAGGGATATCTGGGTCAAAGATTCTAGTTGTTTAAATCATACTAGTCGCATCATACTTAGGTAAACTAAGTGTAATCTCTTTGGAATCAACCTGAGTGTGTCCTATGTAGTCTGGAAGGGACTTGGATAGTGTTGTAGCCTATTCTTTGTATGAGTAGCGGGTTGGATTTGAAATCTCAACGCGATTCAGCCTTTCCTCTCACGAATTTCTAAATGTTGTCGAACTAAGCATAAAATTTTCAACAAGCATCTTCATCGTCATTAATTAATCTTAATTATTCCATTAACCATTCAATTATGGGTGAAATGGGGGCACCGTTATATATGACAGGTGTTTAAGTCTATCATAGGGGGCCAAATGAGGTGTCTACAGTATGCCCCTCTTTGGAGAACAACACGTGGAGAGTTGTACTCCAAAGAAAGTAGACACAACACTCATGACTCACGTGAGCCTTTGAGCTCGCGGGAGTGGCCACCTACGGATGTATGCAATTGTAAACTCGTTCTAAGGGTAAGGTTCACTTTTCTAGGATCAATTCTGATTCAAGGGAAAAAGGAAAAAAAAACAAGAAGTTATGTGCCTACTGATTTGATTGGAAATCCGAGATCTGTGCCTCGGTGCCTGTGGTATTTCCACGTGGCGGGTTGGGAACTGTGCCCCGCTTGCTTAATTTAAAGTGATGGTGGGAACTGTGCCCCAGTGGTCTAAATCAGAAGTTGGACTTTCGATTGGCTAAGTCACTATTAGAGTTTCATTTGTTCTTGTAATAGAGTTCAATTCAATTTTGTCATACATAATGTCTTTTAACTGTCATCCACAGTTAAATACTCAAGGCATCATTAAAATTAACTAGCAATAATGGGGATCTTGAAGGCAATCATAACATAGTTCAAGCAATGGTGTGAAGTGAATGTGAGAATGAGATGCATATTTTTTTTTTTTGAAAAGAGATTTTATTTTCGAAACTCAGGTATGCATCGAAAAAAGCTAAACCAATAGAAGATGTTCACCGGAATAACTGTCACTCTCTAGGGATCTTGGTCTTCACATAAGTTTAGATGAGAACCCGGGATAGATTCGATCATCATTTCATGCTTATCATGGAGAGTTTCTAGTTACATAGATTCCATCCTCCAACGTCAAGATTTGAGTCGGCGAACACCACAATTCGTGATAACACAGTATTATGGTCGCCATACTGATCATAAGGGCTTAAGGGAGGCCTACGGCGACTCAATTTCCAGACGTGAGGTAAAATCATAAAAATTTGTATTTAGGAGTACTTACCTAAAGAGCTTCTTGTAAATCCGTTGATAGGGATCATCAGTGCTTTCTTTCAATGAAAATCATGCCATTCATCTCCAATAGTGTGCTTGAATCACCTTTGGTGCTCTCATTTCTGCTTCGGAAACCTGCATTGAACAAACACTAAAAGATTCTGCATTTTTTGTTAGTGGTCAGCTTCATAACTTGCAAAGGCAACACTTCTAGTTTCATTGATGGAGATGACATGGGATGCAATGCATAATGTATGCATGATGGGACTAAAGTGTATGATGATTTTCCCTGCGAAGGGGTGATTTTCGGTGTGCGTGTTTTCGCCACTTAGTTTCTTCTGTTACTCTCTTCTAATCATTGTTTATTGTAACTTTTGTTTGTTTTAGTCACCAATAATCAGAGAGTCATTATGGTCTCAAATCCTTGCATCACGCAGCTCCCTCGGTCAAAAAAATAGTTGGGCGCATGTAAGACCCCGACCCGAGTGACTCGATTGGTACTAATTAAGTTGTGTGTTAGTGCTAAGCTTGATTAGTGGTTTTGACTAAGCTTGGATTAGTATAGTTCTTGATAGCTTTGGGGAATTATTTTTAGTGTCTTGTGTTTAGCGGGACCCTTTGGGGGTTTCCTTTTGATAGTCTTGCTAGCTTTTGGAGGTTACTTGTTTTCCCCCTAATTCTTGTCTTGATCCCGTTTTACTTATTTTGTCGATCCTTACAACTTTCATGTTGAGCCCGTGACCGTCCGGAACCCCGAAACCCGATCTTCTTGCTTTGAGGGCAAAACAGTCTTTTTACATGAAATCTGTATCCAACACTCAATATCCCCGAAACCCGCGAAACATGTACTTTTTAGAAACTAAATATTTCGACGATCACTTTTCTCTTCTTCGTCGATTCCATTCAAGATCCTGAAATTAGCGATTTTAGCCCAAAGAGATTTCTAGTGGTGGAGCCCACACCCACTTTTATATATAGGGAGGTTATCTTCTTCATTTCTCTTTTTCCAGCACAAACACAAGAACAACCTAGGGTTTTCCCTTTCTCTTCTTCTTCTTCTTCTTGCTTCCCCATCCTAAGTCCCTACCAAACCTTACACCAATCAAGAAATGAACTTCACCTTCTTCTTCCTCATTACTAGAGCTATATATTGATGCCATTTTTGAAGGAAGACCTCCATCCTAAGACCTTCTTTGAGCTAGTCTTGTCTATTTGAGGAGCTTCCAAGTGAGTTTTCCCTCCTATTCTTTTAGATTGGTAATCTCCTAGCCATAGAGGAGCTCTATTTCTATTATTGTGAGTTTCTTCCTCTTGTTTCTTGGTTTGACCCATTTTAGGGTTTGTTTTTGGGGGGGTTTTGGTGTAGCTTGGTATTTGGCTTGGAAGAGTGGATTAGAGCTTGGATTTCTTGATTTAGAGACCTTGAGGCAAGTGGATGTTTAGTTTTTAAAGTGATTTCCATGATTAAATGTTTGGATTTATTGCATCATTTATGATGAGCTTTTACTTGTATTCAATGTGGTTTTAATGTCTTAAAAAGGGGTTGTTGAACCCATTCATTGTCTTGAAATATGATTGATAGCCTTTGTTTTATCTTGTGCTTAAAAACTTGAATGAATCTATGTAATTGTGGTTATGTCTTTCTCCTTTGATTGAATGTGAAAATGTATGAATGAATGGATCATTTGTGGAGGTTGTGAGAAGTTTTGATGGAGTTTTGAAGAGGATGTGGAGGTCCTTACATGCCCTCTTTGATGTATGTAGAACCTCAAGAAGTGTGGGTTTGTAAGAGAAGAAGAATGGAGAAAAGAGCTGTCCACGAAACCAGTTCTGGACAGTTCGCTCGAGCGAACTTGACACATCGCTCGAGTGAACTGCCCAGGAAGGGTTCGTGCCATTCCAGAGAGTTGTCCGCTCGTGCGAACCCCATGTCCGCTCGAGCGAACTCCTCCAATAGCCATCCAGAGAATGGTCGGCTCGAGCGCACAAATCATTCGCTCATGCCGTCCTGAACTGAGCAGGTCCGCTCGTGCGAACTCCATGTCCGCTCGAGCGAACCCTCCCAGAAAGCCATTCCAGAGAGCACATCGCTCGAGCGAACTACATGTCCGCTCGGGCGACGTGTACTGTTCATCTGGGGCCACTTTGGAGGAGACAATGAAATATCCTAGATATGGAGGGAGGTTGGTTAACGTCCCTATCGTGATGAGAAGACTCATAACTGTTGTTTGAAGCTCGAACGAGAAAGAAACCATAATCACAAAGATTCATTGAAGTTTTGGAAATCTCTAAGTGCCTAAGGAGCCCGGAATGCCTTCAAATTCAAAGAGTATCAAGCAATTGTAAGATAAGCGTACGGGATCCCTATTCACTTGGATTAGTTTTAACCCGACACTGTCTGGGCTTTTCAAAAGGGTACTTTACCTTGTTATTCTCGAAATTGATGATTTGGAATCTATCATCCTGAAAACTTTGAAAGTATACTTGTACTGTTTTGCTAGCTTTGATATACATGCCAAACCTGATATGATAGCTGTGCCTTGAGCACCCACGTCTTGCCCGAATATAGTCTTGTACTTGATTTATTTTACACATGTCTTGATTTCCATGTTTTGACCTATGAGTCGGCACCACTAAGCTTGGATACCTGGTTAGTCTGATCTACTGACTAGGTGATCCCCCTCTTGTCCCGCCAACTGCAGTTTGGATCTTACTACCCGGTTATTTAACCGTGGTCTTGTCTTGATACCGCAGATTGCTACTGTGGTTCCTGATGCCCGGCTCGCTACCGTGGTCATGTCTTGTATATAGTATATATGTATATGTATTTTATTGTACCTCCTCACTTCGATGACTAAGGTCAACGCCTTGACTTACTTGCTCTATCACTTCGGTGATACAGGATTTAGCTTTGTGTGGTTACCATTTTGCTCGTTTCCTGTATTCCTTGGTTACCTCTATCTATTTTACTTTGCATAGATGTTTTAAATTAAACGATGCATTTACTCACGAAGGTATTATTTAGACAGGTTTAACTGTTTCCAAGGTAAATGTTTTATCATTAAATGTTTTTACTTTTTATCCACCTGCCAGACCATCGTGTCTGACCCCTTTGCTTTGGTACTCAGGTCCCGTTGTTGGTTTCCCTGAGGAGGAGCCAGAGGAGGCGGTCGGAGAACCGCAACCGCTAGTCGAGTGGCGTGCCGACGATGTTATGTAAACATCGGGCTGCCGAGATACGAAACATTTTGGGGGTCGTTTGGATAGTTTTCTGGTGGTTATTGTTTTGTTTATATTGGCCTTTGTTGGCCTCTAATTTTGGGAACTGTAATTAACTGATCTTCTGATTAAACTTGAATATGTACTTCTGGGTTATACTTTAGGACATTGCTCATTCTGATACTCATATTCAAATGTAATCAGCCTTATTATTTTGGAAATGAAATACATGCATGATTTACTACACGCTTCCGCAATTATACTAAATGGTTATGTGTGTTGGAATATCCTCACCGCGGACACCTGTGGGAAATCACGTACACGGGTAATGAGTGTTCCTTTGTTAACCCGTGTACGCTTGATCATAAACATACCTTTAATTATTGTCATCACTCCATATGATCACATCATTGGCTTCATCACAATTAGTCCCGATCCCGGATTTGGTCCCCGAACCCGGTCTGGGGTCGCGACAGCGCACATGGAGGGGTTGTGAGAACCCGACTCCTAATTTCTTGGTTTAGTGTGATTTTAACCGTGATTTGGTTTTCTCTATGGGTTTAGTGGTTGTTTGGTTGAGTTTTTGAGTAAGAATGACTTTTCATTAGCTTTGGGAAGTTTTGAGAGCTAGTGAACCTAGACAGTGACCGTAGGATCCCATTTGTTTTGCATGGTCAGCATGGGAAGATTCTTGGTGATTCCCAAAAATTCTCATTTCAGCTCCGTTTGACTAATCTCGCCATTCCCTACAACTTTCATGTACACTCCGTGCCCATTCGAAGCTCCAAAAATTAGTTTTTCCAGCCATGGGGGCAAAATCGGTCTTTTTCACAAAATCTGGACCCAAATTTCGAGATTTTAGAACCATGCCAAGATTATACTTTTTGGAAACTAGAAATTTTGTTGATCAACTTTGTCTTCTTCGTCGAAATCATTTGAGGCCTCGAAACTCATGTTTTTAGCCCAACAAATGTTTTAAGTTGTGGGACCCATCTTCCCTTTGTTATAAAAGGAACCCATCTCTTCTTCTTCTTCTTCCCTTCCTGACCTAATCACTGTTCTAAGAGAGGAGCAGCTCCAGCAGCCACGGTTCTTCCACTTTCTTCTTGCTTTCTTCCTTCTCAAATCACCTCCAAACCCTTGCTAAATCAAGAACGGACCTTGCAATCTTCTTCTCCACCTTGGAGGCTCTCCATTGACACCATTTTTGAAGAAAACTGCCCATTCCAAGATTTTCCTTGTGTTCTCCTTACTTATTTGAAGGTCTTCCATGTAAGTGATTCTCCCCATCTCCTAGATTTGTGTTATTCTTGTCTTAGAGGAGCTCCATTCCGATTATTGAAAGCTTTCGTTTTGTTTTGAATTGGCTTTTGATTTTTGGAGTTGTATTTGGGGTTCTTGTCTTACAGTACCCTTGGTGATTCATCCCAAGGGTTTCATGGGCTGTGATGGATAATTTTAGGTTGAACCGGACCCATTCGCGATGAAGTCCCTGAAGTGGACTTGGGAGCCACCCTTGGTGCGCCCAAGTATGTCACGACCCCGGACCGAGACCTGGGCCCGCGACGCAGTGCATTGCATTATTAAAACATACCGCCTGTCTTCCCACAGGTTTTCGCGGTGAGGATCCCAAGACACGGGTCGAGCTCACACGAATAGGTATGCGGAAGCGTGTAGCAAAACATATCACACTAATCTTGAACAATAAGATGCAAGAGAAATTCTAATACCAAGACTTGGTATCGAAAGAGAAATGTCAACATAGCGTTCTTATCATGATTAAAGTTTCACCATTTAACAAAAGTATATTAATTCAAGTTACATATCCATGAGAGGCCAACAAAGGCCAATACAACAAAATAAGATCCCAAAAGATATCCCAAAACTAGGTGAACGAGAAATCAAGATCCCGCCCGGCGTCTAGATGACGCCGTCGGGCTGCCACTCAGGTGCTGGGGGTGGCTCAATAGCCTCCTCCGGGCACTCCTTGTCAAACGCGATACCTCCTGCACCTGGACACCAAAATAAAATGCATCAAACACGACGGTTTGGCAAATAAACAATTTAGGCATGAATATGAAAAATAGTGCTAAAACAGCTCAAGATTAAAGTACATGTTTTAAGTTTACGAAACTTGGCATGAATATTTATAATATCATGAAAAGATAAATCCACATTGAGCTCATCCTTTCTCTATCACGTAAAATGACAAGAGCAAGCATGCACGAAACACGACATGCAAGACACGATCCCACGCTACACAAGGTAAACGGGGAGGGCGGCCGCGGAACCGGAAAGACACGCACGATGTGTAATATAATACACGACCAGTCTGCAGACAACCCACATGTTTAAGGGCCCCCAGGTAGTGGATCAAGCTAAAAGCGCAGTCCAAGCTAAGTGGTATTCACTTATATCATGAATGCACAAAACACAGCGATACACGTTCGAGAACACGACAAAACAAGAGGGAAATCATTTATCAAACATGACACGACAAGACTAACAAAATAGCATAGTATAAATGCTTAATGAACTTAAGAAATGATTACCTTTTTTATTCTTGAAACACATCTTGAAACGAACTTGTACTTGGAAATCAAACGAGAACACGATGATGCATGAAGCATCAAAACAAGAGTTCAAACATAAATCTATCAAGCATAGGCTAAGACCAATCTTTGACCCTTGTGGAATTGAAACCCAAATGTCGAAATTCTATATAGCTTGGTGCCCCCGAAGGTAAGATACATTTTGGAATTTCAAGTACACAACGTCAAATGAAGGTCTAAGGCATAGTCTAGTTTTCATCAAAATTCGGCTAGCTAGCGGTCACCTGGCTGCTAGCCGCACTGGGTCTGGCGGCTAGCCGCTAGCTGACCGCTGGGTCAAAACAGGGGAAACACATCTCTCGGAAAAAGTAACCGAAATGGCTCACGGTTATCTGGCGGCTAGCCGCCACGGCTAGCCGTGAGCTGACCATGAGGTCACCATAGACCTGGGTAGATCTTTGTAAGCTACTGGAAAAGTAACCGCCCAATGCAGTTGGCTGGCGGCTAGCCGCCGTGGAAAATGCGGTTAGCTGCTGGCTGACCGCCAGGCTCGGGCTGGGCGAATTTCAAGTTAGAAATTGCATTTTCTTTCCTTTTTCACTTTCACACTTGAACCACCTGCACTCCCCAAGCCTACATGCTTTCTAAGGGATGATTTTCACACAAATATCCACTCACATTTCAATCAAAACTTCAAATTCATTAAACCATTCACATTTAAATCATGTATTTAATAACTTGTAAAGCATTCAATTGAAATACATGCTTCCATTCAAGGCAAAACTTCTAAATTAGATAAAGTAATTAGTAACCGTGCTTGTAAAGATTAAACAAACTAAAAGAGATTAGTAACATGAAAGAAATGATAAGTTTGATAATAAAACAACATTTCTCAAGGTAAAATACCCAAAACTTACAATGCACTAGGAAGGACTAAAATGTTTACTTGCCTTAGTCCAATGTCAAGGAAAAAATCCTCAAAATTCAACAAGAAGGGGAGATCCACGAAATCTATACAAAACCCCAAAATAGAGCACACAAAAATCACTATTTTGGTCATTACAAACCCCCATTTCAAAAATGGGTTTGAAAACATGGAAAACAAGCTCTAAATGAGTTAAATGAACATCAAATGAAAGAATGAAGAAGAGTTCTAACCTTGAGCTAGCTGAACAAGAAGAAGAGAGCTTGAAGATGATGAATAGTAAAAGGGATTGGCTCCAAAAACGTCCTAAATGAAGCTTGAGAAGAAAGAAAGAGATTGGTAGTCTTGGATCTTAATTTGGGACACTCTAGCTAGATGATTCAAGGAGGAAAAGGTCAAGAAGAAAGCTTCTTCACTCTCTTGCTCTATGTCAAGAACGGTTGCAGTAAATGGGAAGGAGAATGGATGAGAGAGAATAGGAGGGCTTATAGAGTGTCTCGGAAGTGGGTCCCAAAGCAGTTGAACTTGAAACGATTAAAACATGGTCTTGTGGACCCCGGATGGAATCGACGAAGAAAAACAAAACGATCGTCGAAAAATCTAGTTTCGGAAAAGTATAATTTTGACATAGTTTCAGGACTTCGAAAAATATGCCCAGATTTAGCATGAATGGTCAGATTTACCCTCTTGGGCCATAACTTGGGTTTCTGGGCCTCAAATACATGCAGGCTAAAAATAAAAGTTGTCACAAATAATAAAATCATTCAAGAGAATTAAAAATCACGATCAAACAAAAGATCTAGAACGAAAACCCACTCTTACACATGTACTCAGGGCTTCCCTGAGCGTGTCTGACTTATACTAAACGTCCTCAAAATTCCCAAAGCTTAATCCAGACTAAGTCTAATCAAATTCTAACCCAGCTAGTACTAAGACTCACTTAAGACTAAACACTCACTTAATTAGTACTAATCGAGTTGGTCTGGGTCGGGGTCTAACAAAGTGTGTGTGGTTTTTTTTTTATGTATATTTGTTTAGTCCTCATTCTCTGTTTCAATTCATCACTCTTTCATTGTTCTTCTTTTGGTCTTATGATGTTTTCTTTGTTATCATTGTGTTACCCCCTTTCTTTTTCGTTTGTGTTTAGATATTGTATGCAATTTGGACTTTTGGCTCTTAAAACAGCTTAGGATAATCCCACAGTACTTCTAAGAGTATTTAGTACGGATTTGGGAAAGCCTGATAGAATTTCCATCATTGAACCCCGACCTTTCTGGATGAGTTCCTTGGGACAGACCAGGGCGCCACCCTTGGTGCGCCCAAGTGGTTTTATTTTATTTTATTTTATTTTATTTTATTTTTTAGGGTTCCTTCGATCTAAGCCTTTTTGGGTTGTTTTTGATTCGGCAAAAGGTCTCTAATGCCTTGTATATGTGTTTATAGGTCTATTCTATTCTGATGAATGGCGCTCCAATATTCTCGTTCGTCATTGATGGTACTGGAGGTCCTCCTGCTTGCAAGCCCTATTCACCAGGGGACCAGTATTGGTCCTCAGGGGATGGAAGGGTAGGTTACCATGACTCCGAGGAACGAATTGAGTTCTATCTCAAGCATGGGTCATCCATGCCTGCCACCTACGATTGCGTGTTCCAATTTGAGGAGGTGATGGATCAACAGCTCGTGGAAGCTAAGCGTGGGAAGTATGATTTGCTGGTGATGAAATACAAGAAGATATGTGGGCTGTACGGAGATTTGTGCGTCGTAGGGAGGACCGCTCTTGACAGGTTGTGTGGCTACGATGGACTTCTGGAAGACTTGCCAGCTTTCATTAATGACGTACTCCAGTCCCTTTTGCGGAGCATGATGGACCTTTAGGCGATGCTTGAAGTCTGGGAGGGTATGAAGACTGCTAGCGAAAGAGCTCCTATCGAGGAATTTAACGCATTACATAGGCGGATGGATCAGTTAGAGCTCATGACAATGTCCTGCCCACATGAAGCCGAATCGGCTATCCCAAGACACTATAGAAAGTATTTCGAAATGCAAAACACCACCCTTTCGGCACTTATCCATCCAGTGTATACTGCTCATCTGGACGATTTCAGGCTAATTCGGGAGATCAGTGATGCTCTTCGGGACCCTTTAAACACTTTCGAGGAGGTAAAGGGGCGGCTTGAGACCCACATCTCAGGAATGGAGGCGCGGTTGGCTCGTTTTCCAATTTTTAACGGCATGGTTCACCCCCTATAGAAGACTTTATCGGAAATCCTTACCCTAGTCTAGTTTTTTTTCTTTGTTTATATGAGAGGTCAGGTCATTAGGACCATCTCAATTAGTGATAGACCCATCTAGGGTATTAGGAATAAAGGTCATGACCTCTATTTTATTCAATGTTTAGGATTTGATTGATTTGGTTCATTGCTATAGTTATTGTTTAATGACTCTTATCGGAGTTCAATAAAAGTTGATTTATATTTTTTCTTCTAGTTTTTGTGTGTTTTATGCGTGTGTGCATTTTAGTTGATGCATGATGATGTGGATGATGTAGATGAATGCATGGATGTGGATGCATGAACCATTAATATATGATACCTATTGTGAATCCATAATGTATTTCGAATCAACCGACCTTTGCATGTTGTTTGCACTGTTGTTCTTCGTAAGTAGAGATGGGCTATCGATGTGCCGCCGAAAATCTTGAACTTCGTCTAGCGTCGAGGTTGGTAATCAAACTAAGTCAGATTTCGTTAAGGTTGGATTGTAGTTATTAATAAAAAATTGACTTGAACTTAATCTGTGGGTGAGTTATGTTTCAATTTTCATCCCTTTTGAAGCTTAATTTAATGTTAGGTTTGATCTCTGAACCCTCTTTTGTTTTTTTAGTTTATATATATATTATTATTATTGGGTGAGAGAGATGGGCCATTTTGAGGTGGGTCGCCCTTAGAAAGCCCCCCCCCCCCCCCCTCCCCCCCCAATCTGATGATGAGGCTGGGCCATTCAGCGCCCAGCCTTGGGCGCTGCTAGCTACACGTGTTGTAGGCTTTCCCCCTCTTTTCTTTTCCTTTTCATTCACTATTTCCCTCTCTTCCTTTCTTTCGTTTCTTTCTTTCTTGCTTTTGTTGTTTCAGGTGAGACAAGGACGAGTGGGTGAAATAGGGGGATGGAGCAGTAGGGCGCAAGCTCGCCGGCGTTCAGGTAAGTGGTCCTCAACCTTCCTTTCCATTTTATGTTTTCTCTTTCTTTCTCTTCTCCTCTTTTTTTTTTTACTTCCTGCCATTGTTGTAGGTGGAAATCTTGAATGCAGCAAGGAGAGTGAAGGGAGGAGGAGAGGGAGTTCAAGGTATGTAGATTTGCCCATTTCCTTTTGTGACGCCCCGGAGTCCCGCATCGACTATAGAGAGGAAAGTGAATGGGGTTATATGTATAGCTTATTCCCTTACCTTGCATGAGGCCTTTTGATGGGTTGAGGCCCATCAAAAGTAAAACCGTGAGGCCAGTGGGCTAAAGCGGACAATATCATGCATGGGTGTAGGGTTGGGCGTTACACCTTTCTTCTATTCTCTCTTCTCTCTTCATTTTCTATTTTTTCCTTGAACTCTGCTGTTGCTGCCATTGTTGCAGGTGAGAAACGAATAAAAGTGGGGAGTAGCAGAGGCTAGGAGGAAGAACAGGGAGGAGAGAAAGGGGCGCTCGCCCCTGGCCCAGGTATGTGGATCTCATCTTCTTGTTTCTATCTTCCTCTTTCTCCATTCTTTTTTTTTTTTTCGTGTTCCTGCTGCTGTCGTTTGCAGGCCGAATGGGCAGAGGAAGAACAGGGAAAAGAGAAAAGGGGGAGTTTACCCTTGAGTGGCCCAGGTACGTGGGTCCCTTCTTCTTCTTTTTCTTTCTTCTTCTTTTTTACCATTTTTCATACACCTGCTGCTGTTGTTTGCAGGTGAAAACCGAGAGTGAAGGTGATGGAACGCGCTCCGAGGCGCCGTGGGGCGGCTACCGGGGTCGGCGGAACGTGGGAGTCCGTCGGGTCCGCCCTTTCGCGCCCTGGCGGGCCTGAAGCGTGTTTCAACATTTTTTTGTGTGGGTGTGCCAGATTTTCTATTTTACTTGGAATTGCAAGTGGTAATCCGGAGATCAA
This sequence comes from Umbellularia californica, assembly GCA_028538565.1. NCBI lineage: Eukaryota > Viridiplantae > Streptophyta > Magnoliopsida > Laurales > Lauraceae > Umbellularia > Umbellularia californica. The sequence goes on from JAPQWN010000009.1 coordinate 2,992,766, forward strand.
CCTTCGCAAGTAAAAAGGAAATCAACTTCTTTCAAGTTTTCCATTGCGCATATATTTAAGAAAAGAGACATTTTCTTGATTTGCCGTGAAAGGCGATTTTGTTTGGCATTTATAGCCGATTTTGGCGTTTATAGCCGATTTACAATTCTCATCAATAATGAAAAAGACAAGAGTTGTGATTTTTGTCTCTTTTAGAAAAATACAAACTACAATGAAAAGCAAGAAAAGGAAGATCTAACTTTTCAGGAGATTGTGGGGGACTCGTTCAGATTGACGGTCGCAAGCCATGTGTGGGCTTCGCCGTCATCCATGCAGATGAGAACAGAGGATGCCCTTGATTTGCTTGGCTTGGCTATAACCTCAGATTTTTAGAGGACAAAGACCAAGAGAAGGTCCTATGTCCAATAAAAAGCTAAGTAGACGGGCTGAAAAGCCACGTCTAAGCCACTGAGGCAGCAGGAGAAGGCAAGGACCTTGGGGGGGGGTGCCCCCCAAGGGACTTTTGTCACCTTGTAGTGGTGGCCGGTGCAGAACTTCAGCAGAGTTTTTTCTCTCTTTTTTCTTTCTCTGGACACGAGCTCTGGATTCTTTCCGATCGATCGATCTCGATTTTCTGATTTCGATTTTCTCCCTTTTTTTTTATCCCGATTTCAATGGAATGCTCTCCTATTTATAGGCTTTTGGTAGTCATTTAGGAGAGTTTATGGGCTTTAATGGCTTTAATGGGAGGAGTTACAAGATTTATTTCTTGATTTTGTAACTCCTTTTTCCTTGAATCTGATTGGCCGATGGAGATTAAGGGCTTTTAATCACCTTAATTACCATAATGGGAGGAGTTTCATGGTTTAAATGCCATGAATCAATTGACTTGTAACTCCCAAATGCTTGCTTCTGATTGGGCCGTCCAAAGAAATGAATTAATGACTATAATAAAGCTAGTCAATTAACCACATTAATTGGTCGCCGAGCAGTTGAAGAGTCGCGGGCCGTGCCGTGTCTTCTGGAATTCTTCTGGCGATGATCATCGATGGATCTTCATGCTGATCGACATCGGATGAACATGTAACTTCAGACATTGATAGCTAAGAGCGGGCCGGTGACATCTGTCTTGTCGATTTCTCGATCGGTCGGACAGAAAGAGCACTTTTTTTGGTCGACCGGTTGGCGATCTTGGAGCGATCAATGATGATTTTATGCTTTTGGAGGTTGACCCGTGATTTTGACGGATGTCGGAGGATATGAGTCAATTTCAAGCACTAAAAATCACATTTTCAGGAAACCACAGGGGCCAAAGTGCGCGAAACGCGAAAAAAGACGGAAAAACGGGTCACCGGCGGAAAATCCGGTGACCCGGACTTCCATGGTCGCAGGGGCCTGCGATCTTGGGGGAATTTTTCCCTTCGGAACCCGTTTTGCGGTCGTTTTGAGGTCTTTTTCGTCGCCGTTTTCTTCTGTATTTTTCCTGACATTTCTTCTCATTTATTGGCTTGATTTCCCTGTAGAAAACCTGATGAGAATCCTTGCATTTTTAGAGTGCAAAGTTTCCAATTTTCCGGGAAAGCCGAAGACTTTGTCGCGTAGAGCTGCTGATTTTCCGCCAGAAGCTGAAACTTGGTCAAACGATGTCGGAATGACCTGAAATTTGAGGTGGAGCCTCCTGAGCAATAAATAAGACCAACCATAGGCTTTTGTTTGAGTTTTGAAGCCGTTTGGGGTCCCGTCGATGCTTCACTTGATTTTGCTGCGGGGAAAATGCCGAGCTTTGATATGTGGTCAAACGATGTCCGATTGACCTGAAATTTGACGGGGAGCCTATTGGAGTCATTTTGAGACGTTCCATGGGCTCCGTTTTGGATGTCATGGTCCCGGGTTACTCCGCCGCCGGTAGGCTTGATTTTCTCTCGGAGCATCGAAACCTGGTCAAACGTTGTCAGAATGACCTGAAATTTGACGTGCAGCCTTTTGGAAGCATGTTGAAGCCACTCATGCACTTGGTTTGATGAGCGAAGGCTTCGGTGGTTCCTGCCGCCGAGAGGCTTGATTTTGCTGCTCGAGCATTGATGGAGGGTCAAACGTTGTCGGTTTGACTTGAAATTTGGCATGGAGCCCTTTTGGGACATGCTGGAGTCATCTGTAGGCTCTGATCGAAGTTTTGACGTCTCCGATGATGTCGCCGCCGGGAGCGCCATTTTAGCTGTCGGAGAAGCGAAGTTAGGCCAAATGATTCTGAAATGGCCCGAAACTTCATGTGTACTCTTCTCTTGGCTATCTTGAAGGATCTTGCAGTTTTTGTTTGATTCTGACAAGATTTGATTTTTTGGAGAAATTGCATTGCCTATTTATGGCAGGTTGCGACTTCATGTAGCTTTCTTGATGTTGAAGAGGCAAAGTGACATTTTTGGTGTCAACAAATGCCCCCTCGAGGTACAGCGACGAGTTGCTTGACTTTTGTAGTCGATGTGCCTCGAAGAGATTTTTGAAGGAGAGCTTGTGTCTTGACCAAGAGTCTTTGAGCAATCCTTCCTTTGGTAGAGTAGCCTTTGAGCTTCCAGGGGAATTTTATGGTAGTGAAAGGAATCACACACCATCTCGAGGCAAAGTTTTGAAGATGACATCAAGGATGTGGATTTGGGTTTCTGTTTTTGATCTTGTGACCTAACCAACTATATATGGCAGGTTAGTGGATCGGGTTTTGGTTTTGACCTTGTGACCCAACAAGCTGTATGTGGCAAGTTGGGGGATCATGATTTGGTTTTTGGTTTTGGTCTTGTGACCTAACAAGCTGTATGTGGCAAGTTAGGGGACCAGGATTTGGTTTTTGGTCACTCTTTGGGACTGTGTGGGTCCATTGGAGTGGTTTGGATTTTTGTGGAATGTCAATTTCAAGATTTTGGCTCAATTTGGTATATGAGGCTGGATGGTTTGATTTTTGGAAGCTCATGGGGCTTGGGATTTTTTGTATGGTTCAATCAACTCAAAAGAGGCATGGAACCATTATTGTATGCTCTTGGTAAGAGGATTTTTTCCTGACTAAAAGCCCATTTTTTTTTTTTTTTTTTTATAGTGCCTAGGTTGTCAAACCTGGCTCATATGGGCTAACCCATGGGACCTTAAGCTTTTTAGGATGGCTTAGATCTCATGTGGGGTCATTTTTGTAAAGAATATCTAAAGATATCTCATTTGGATAGAGAATATCTAAAAATATCTTTATGGGAGAGAATCTCTCATATTCCCTTAATTTGGGAGAGAATATCTCAAGGTATCTTTCTTTTTGGGAAAGAATCTTCAATATCCTATTTTGTTGGAGAGAATCTCTCATTTGATTGATTTTGGGAGGAAATCTCTCAAAGACATCTTTCTTTTTGGGAAAGAATCTTTCTAATTCCTTCTCTTTTGGTAAGGTTACTAATTAGTAACACTTACCTTTCTTCTTTGTTTCCTTCTTTGATTTGCTCTCTCCTATAAAAGCAAAGGAAGGTAGGATCTCTTGTTCTTATTGCTTTCTTTTGCAACAATCTCAAGAGAGCTCCAAGGCCAAGAGTTTTTCTTCTTCAAGGATCTTCAAGCTTTTTCCTTCTTCTTCTCCATCAATGGCTTCAAGTAAGTTTTCTCTCTTTTTCTTTCAAGAAAACTCCATGTAGAGAATAGGATGGAAAAAAAAAGTGTCTTCTCTTTTTTTTTTCTTTTTTTTTTCTTTCTATTCTTCTTCTCTTTTTTTTTTCACGTGATTTCTGTTTTTTTTTTTTCTTTTTTTTTTTCACGTGTGTCTCTTTTCTTTTTTTTTTTTTTTTTTTTTTGTGGGAAAGTTTCTTCCTTTTTTTTTTTTGTTCTTTTCTTTCTCCCCTTTTTTTTTTTTTTGCCTGCGACTTGATTTGCTAACATTTTTCTTGTCAGCTGACTTGCCACAGGATTCCGATGACTTTGAACCATCAATGGACGCAAATGTTGATGATGCTTCTGATGAGTTCATGGAGGAAGAGAGTGTTCCGCCAGTCGTCGAAGAATGTACTTTGTAGTGATGACCCTGATGATTTTTTTTTAACAGGATCATATTCATACCTTTTTGTGTTTCATTTGCAGGTTTTGAAGTGGCAGAAGAGAGTTCATCGCTTTCTTCAGAACCAGAGCAAGGGATGCCAGAGGTCGATCCGGAGGTAGAGACCAGTTCTGATATGATTGAGGAGATGCCTCGTGTTGAGATTCCCTCTCCAGTGGCTCCAAGTGAAAAGAGTTCTTTTGTTACTCTTCCAATGGGACATGACATGAGCAGCCGATTAGCGGAGAAGGGTGAATCTTCATCCAGTTCGTCTCTTCAATTTGCGAAGAAGGTGCTGGCTCGAGTTTTGAGTTCTTGGGTCAAGACTCTCCTTTCTGGACACTTGGAGGCAGGATTTGGCATGATCCCACATGTACAGGAGATTCTGACCGACACCGAAGATGTTGGTCTGGATGTCACAGGTGCCAGGGCGATCGTTGATAGGATCATTGCACTGGGTGACAAGTGGTTTGAGACCATGGGTTTCCCTGACGACCAATTCTTCAAGGAGATGTTCTTGGACCCTGCTGATAAGGCTAAGTCTGACCTGAATGAGGCTACACAAAGCAAGAAGCAGCTAGTTCGGGAGAAGAACAAGGAAGAGCTAGCCATCATCGGATTGAGGCATGACCTTAACGTCCTTGATAGGGAAGTTGAGGAGGCCAGGAAACGTCTTGAGCATTTGAAGGCACAAGTCGATGCGAAGTGGGCTGCTATAACAGAGGCTCGTGACAGGGAGAGTACTCTGATCCGCAGGGTTGCAGATGCCGGTCAAGTTCTCGAGAGGAGGACTCTAGAAAAAGAACGATGGCAAACTGCTGGGGAAGAGCTTCCCGGTGTAAAAGAAGGGTTACGGCATTCGCCAGCATCTCATGGCAAGTTCCTGAAGAAGCGTGCCTTGGAAACTCTGACGGCTGAGGCCAAAAGTTTGCTTGAGGAGCTGAAGCTTTGGCTGGAGACCATTTTTGGCTGAGCTCCTGATTTTTTATAGCAGAAACCATTCTTCTTTTTTTTTGGTACCACATGTATTTTTTGGTACTCTTTTTTTTTTGTAGTGCTTGTGAACACTTTCTTTTTTTTTTGGTACCACATGTATTTTTTTTTGGTACTTTTCTTCTTTTTTTTTTTGTAGTGCTTGTGAACACTTTCTATTTTTTTTTTTTGCTTTGGTACCACATGTATTTTTTGGTACCTTTTTTTTTTTGTTGTTCCCTAAGCTCACTCAAATCTTTTTGTGATGAAAGCAATTGCTAAATGGGATTTGATCAAAAGCTTTGTCATTTTGTGAAAATCTTTTGTCAAATGGTTGTTTTGGTAGGGGAAACGAATTTGGCATGAAAGCCGGATTTTTGTGGCATTTACAGCCAGTTTGGTGGCATTGATAGCCAATTGGTGGCATTTATAGCCGGTTTGGTGGAATTGATAGCCAATTTGTGGCATTTATAGCCGGTTTTGACATGAGAGTCAGGTTTTTTTTTGTGTGGCATTTGTAGCCGAGTTTTTTGAAAACCAAGTTTTGTTTTATTGGCATGAAAGCCGGTTTTGGCGTTTATAGCCGAAAATTTTTGTTTTGGCATTTATAGCCGGATTTTGGCATTTATAGCCGAGTTTTGGTTTTCAAAATGCAGGTATCGACTAAATGTCGCCTCCCCGCTGAATGGTCTTGCAAGTATCGATGGAATGTCGCTTCCTTGCTCATTCGGTTTTGCGAGTATTGATGGAATGTCACTTCCTCGCGGGTTAGGTTTTGCAAGTATCGATGGAATGTCGCTTCCTCGCGAATTGGGGTGCAAATATCGACTAAGCGTCGCTTCCCTGCTTTTCCCAAGACTTTTGGTTTTGCGGGTACTGACTTGATGTCGTTTCTCCGCGATTTTTGAAATTTGAGGTTTTCTCGAACCATTTGTAATTTTGGGTTGTGGATAGCAACTGGTATGTTGCATCTCCACGATTTTTGAAATTGGGTTATGGATATCAACTGGTTTGTTGCTTCTCCACGGTTTTTGGATTTTGCAAGTATCGACGAAATGTCGCTTCCCTGCGATTTTGGGTGCAAGTATCGATGGAATGTCGCATCCTTGCTTTTTTTCAAAATTTTTTGTTTTGCGGGTACTGACTTTGATGTCGTTTCCCCACGATTTTTGAAAAACCATTTTTTTTTTGTTTAAAGACAAGAGGGTCGTAAATTTTGACCTAGAACCATTTGGCGGTAAAAGGTAAGGTGGACTAGGGTGGAAATCCCTGAATCCGGATTTTTGTTTCAAACCATGAATTTTGGTTCAAGGATCGAAAGTTTTGGTCAAGTCAGGGAGAGGCTCCTAAACTTGGATTTTTTTTGTTTTTGAACAATGAAACAATGAAAGTAAGCATTGTTTTTGAATCTCTAGAAATTTTGACATTTGATATGAAAATTCTAAAGAGAGTGGGTTTGACGAGCGAGTACCTGAGAACAGGTTTTGGCCATACAGGCATTGCTCTTACCCAGTTGGGTAAGTCTTCAAGGGTAGTACCGCTTCAAGAACTTGCCGTTGATAGGCAGCATACATCTGTCGCCTTTCATGTTTAGGAGGGCATATGCGCCGTTGGAGAAGACTTTGTCGATGACGTAGGGTCCCTCCCATTTTGGTTCAAACTTGCCTTTGGACTTGTGAGCGAAGACCATTGGTCTTTTTACCGCAAGAACCAAGTCACCCTTTTTGTAGGCGCGTTGCCTGACCTTTTTGTCAAAAGATCCTGCCATGCGTGCTTGGTAAAGTTCAATGCTTTGTCGAGCTTCGAGCCGTCTCTCGTCGAGATTGTCCAGCTCATGGAGTCGCAATTTGACATTGCTTTCTTGAGTCATGTCATTTTGTAGAGATACCCTCAGAGAAGGAATTTGTACCTCTAGGGGCACGACAGCTTCGCATCCATAGACCAAGGAGAATGGTGTGCTATGGGTTGGTCCTCGAACGGTGGTTCGATAGGCCCACAAAGCTTCAGACAGTTTATCGCTCCAGTCTCTTTTGTGACTAGAGACCATTTTCTTGAGGATTTTGCAGAGTGTCTTGTTGAAGGCTTCTGCTAATCCGTTTGCTGCCGGATTGTATGGAGTCGAAGGACAGCTTTGGATTTTGTATTTGTCGCAAAACCTGTAGAATCGATGATCCCGGAATTGTGGTCCGTTATCATGGACGAATCTCTTGGGTATGCCGAAACGACAAATGATGTTGGTGCGTAGGAATTGAAGAACTGATGAGGTCTTCATTTCGTTGAACGCAAATGCTTCTGACCACTTGGAGAAATAATCCGTTGCGGCGAAGATGAAGCGATGACCTTTGCTTGAAGGGGGAGAGATAGGACCTATGATGTCCATGCCCCATGCTTCGAAAGGCCATGAGATTGCTGTAGGATGTAGCCATTCCGGAGGCATGTGAATGTAATCTCCGTGAACTTGGCATAGCTGGCAGCGTTTGGCAAATTGCATTGCATCAGCAACCATGGTAGGCCAATAGTAACCTAACCTTTTTATCTGATCATAGAGCTTAGGACCTGCCTGATGGGCTCCACAAAGACCAGCATGAACTTCTTTGAGTGTTTCTTCGGCCTCTTGTTGTGACAAGCAGCGTAGAAGTACTCCGTTGAAGGATTTCCTGTAGAGGATTTTTGAAGGAATATCCAAATGAAAGTTTGGGGCTCGCCTTTGTATGCTTACCCGTTCTTTTTGATCTTCAGGTAGGATTCCGAACATAGTGTAATCAATGAACGGATCCCTCCAGTCGCCGATTGAAGTTTGAAGGATAGAGATCCGACTTCCAACCACTCGGTGGCATTCAGCAACTGCTTGGTGTGTGTTAAGAGGAGGGAGGATCCTTCTCTTGCACACTGTAATTTGCATGTTTTCCCCTTCCTGGATCGCCATTGATGCGGCAAGTCCAGCCAGGGCATCTGCACGGATGTTTTCACCTCTACGAATGTGGGTGATGTGACAGATGTCAAACTTTTGCAGAAGCGATTGTGCCTTGTTGTAATAAGGCAGCAGATCAGGCTTCCTGACTTCATATTTCTGATTCATCTGGTTGACGATCAGTTGAGAGTCTCCAAAGACTTCCAGCATGGTGATACCAGATTCGATGGCGAGTTCCAATCCTAGGATCAGAGCTTGGTATTCAGCTGCATTGTTTGTGCATGGTTCCAGTAGCGAGAAAGCGTGTGGAATCATGCATTTGTCGGGGCTAACAAAGAGGATGCCAACTCCCGAGATCAGCTTTCTGTTTTCATTTGTCCTGGTTGCACCGTCAAAGTACATGTCCCAGGAGGCATTTGGTGAGGAAGTCTCCACGTTGTAGACAGGTTCGTCTGGGAGATCATCTCTGAGTGGTGAATCTTTAGGCAATGGATGCTCTGCGAGGAAATCTGCTAGAGCTTGGCCTTTGATTGCTTTTTGTGGCACATACCTAATATCAAATTGTGACAAGAGGATGGACCATTTTGCCAGTCGGGCATTGAGAGAACCGGCCTTCGTGACAAGGACCTTCAAGAGGTTGATCCTCGAGACCAGGTAGACTGTGTTGGAAAGCAAGTAGTGACGTAGCTTTTGTACGGCGAACATCACTGCAAGGCATTCTTTTTCGACTGGAGAGTAGCGATGCTCTGCACCTACTAGCATGCGGCTGAGGTAGTATAGAGCAGCTTCTTTTCCCTCACCATTCTCTTGTGCAAGCAGAGCGCCTACAGAATGATCAAGAGCTCTTGTGTACAAGATGAATGGTTTTCCAGTGGCAGGGGCAGCTAACACTGGAGGTTTGGTCAGGTATGACTTGATATCTTGAAATGCGGCTTCGCAGTCGGCATCCCAGACAAAGTCTACACCTTTTTTCATTAATCGAGAGAATGGACGGCATTTCCCCGAAAGATTGGAGATGAACCGTATGATGTAGGCCAATCTCCCTTGGAGCCCTTTTAGTTCTCTCAAGGTTCTTGGAGAGGGCATTTCTAGAATAGCCTTGACTTTTATGGGGTCAAGTTCTATTCCAGCTTTCCGAACAAGGAATCCGAGAAACTTACCCGACGAGACGCCAAAGAAGCATTTTAGAGGATTCATCCGCAGTTTGTGTTTGCGAAGTCGGAGGAAGACTTCCCGAAGATCTTTGAGATGGTCTTCTTTTCTTCTGCTTTTGACGGCGAGGTCATCAACGTAACATTCGACCGTCTTGTGCTGCATATCTTGGAATATTTTCATCATAGCCCTCTGATATGTGGCAAAAGCATTTTTCAGACCAAATGGCATGACAGTGTAGCAATACATGCCAAACGGAGTCCGAAATGAAGTGTGTTTTTCATCCTCGGGATGCATCTTTATCTGATTGTAACCAGAGAAGCCATCCATGAATGTCATTCGCTCGAATCCGCAGGTATTGTCAATCATCACCTCCGGTATGGGGAGCGGGAATTCATCTTTAGGGCAAGCGCCATTCAGGTCTCTATAGTCAATACAGACCCTGATCTGCCCATTTTTCTTTGTCACGGGGACAATGTTGGCCAACCATTCTGGATGTTGTTCCTCACGGATGAAGCCGACACTTTTGAGCTTTTGAACTTCTTGTTCAATTTTACCCATCACATCTGGACGGAATCTTCTTTGGCCTTGTTTGACAGGCTTGACTTCTTCTTGAAGATTGAGTTTGTGGACTGCTACTTTGGGGTCTAAACCAGGCATTTCAGCATAGGACCATGCAAAGCAATCAACGAACTCACGAAGAAAAGCGATATACTCGGGTAACTCATCATCCTTTATATTCTTGCTTATGAATACAGGACGTGGGTTATCAGGTGTTCCCAAGTTTATCTTTTGAACAGTATCTTCTGTCGGAAGGTTCGAAGGTGGTTCCTCCACAATATTTTCGGAAGCTTCCAACTCAACGAAACCTTCTGGAGTTTCAACTGCATTAACAGACCAAGGCTCTGTTCCTTTCCATGGATTTTCTTGATTGGTGATCTCCTCAAGGCTTGCTATGAGATAGTCCCAATCGCCTGTTGAGTCTGGTATTGCTTTTGGAGACGAGGGTTCTTCTGGGTCAGAATAGCACAAGTCTGTATTATCGGACGATTCCTCTTTATCATCAGAGAAATCGTACAAATTGGATGAGCTTCCTGGATCTTTGTCAGGTAACTCTTTAAAGAGATATCCAGGGAGATCGATGTCTTCATGGACTTGAGATGTTGAGGCTTGGTCGGTAAAACGACTTTTAAGCTTTTGTGTCAACTGTCTCAGAGGAGTATCAGGATCATATCCTAACCCATATGAAGACTTTTCTACATGACCGTAGAGTCTCCAATCTTCCAGCTGGCTTTTGGTCAAGGCGGGCTCCAATGGCGTGAGAATACCGCGTCTTCCTCCCAAACCGACTGGGTTTTGAGCGTCATAGCCCATTTTCTTCATAATTGCTTGTGCCACAGGACTATATAGAGATAGCTGAGGCATACCTTCATTTTGGAAAGGTTCCAGAATGGAGTTTGATGAAGAAGCGTCCGATCTATGGAAGAAGATCGGCCTTTGCTTTGGTGATGTTGTCGGAACAACAAAGGTAGCAGACGTAGGATCTTCTACATCAGCAGGTGTCTCCATCGGAGTGAGAGCAGGCTGAACTTGCTGAGTGTCAGCTTGGCTTGACGATGCATCGTCTTCTGGCTCTGAGTCCGAGTCTGTGTCTTTCATGATAGACACGAGAGAAACAACAAATTTGCCCCCAGACTTTTGTTTCGCCTTCTTCACTTTAGTCGTGATGACCAAAGGTTTTGAAGATTTGAGGGAGATGACGAAGGGAGATTGACTACTCTCTTCTAATTTGCCGGAGGAGTTGTTTTCTTCCGGTGATTTTTGAGGGGCCTTGCCTTTATCTTTCTGGAGATTTTCAGCAGGGGGTGCTATTTCCTCTTCTTTTTTTTCTCCTTCATACATCTGGGAGTCTGCGAAGTGGACTTCTTTACCTTTGAAGGGTTTTCTGTCCGCAAAGACACGATGTACCATGCCGTTGTCGCCGACGAACTTGATGTATTGATGTAGAGTTGAAGGGACAACACCGTTCTCGTGTATCCAAGGACGTCCGAGAAGGATGTTGTAGCATGAGGGGGTTTTTATTGCATACACAATGACCTCAGAGATAAGATCACCGATTTACAATTTGAACCTGATTTTGCCGATAGGCCTTTGAGTGCTCCCATCGTATCCAAAGATAGATACAGATGTGTGGCTTAGCTTGCTGGGTGGGATGCCCAACTCTTCAAGAGCCGAAGTGGAGATAAGGTTGAGTGCAGAACCTGGGTCTATCTGAACTCTATGTATCGGCATTTCTTTGATGTACCCTGTGAAGTACAGGGGTCGGTTGTGCCTTGCTTCGCCAAGTAGGAGGTCTTCCTTAGTGAAGGCGATGGTTGCACTGGCTGCCTTTTGAACCGAGAGGCATTGGATACATGATCCCTCGCTTTTCTCTTTTTCTCCTTTTAAGGAGGTTTCTGAGTTTTTGACCCAGTAGTCCATTTCAATTTGGAGGACTTGCGGGGCATGTTTGTCGACATCCTTATTCAGTTTTTGTAATTCTGAGATGAGATTATCACGAGTGCGTGGAGACATTCGTAATAAATCCAGGATGTGCAGTCGTGCAGGTATGTGTTTGAAGTGCTCAACCAAGTCATACTTGAAAGCCTCCTTGGGGCCTGCATGTTCATTGTTTTTGCCACTGGGGGCGCTTACAACATCTTTTCCCGAAGGATTTACATAAGTAAAGGAAGATTGGTTGTAATTTTTGTGGTAGTCCCGGCCCGAACGGGTGCCTCTACCAACTTCGAGAGCTTCTTGAGAAGGGTCTTCGCTTGGAAGATTGTCCTCAGGATCAAGAGGCTGTCGTTTTTCATCTACTGGGGATGTATCTGCAGCAGAGTTGCCATCCTCAGTGATTGTGTTGCACGGAGCATTTTCCGGGAGCAAGTCCTGAACAGCATCCAGCAGCTTTTCTTCTTCGTTGACCCATCCATCACCCAAAGTTGGGTTTTCTTCATGATGATGAGTCGGGAAGAATGTGTATCCTGAAGTCACAGTCTCAGGAGAAGAAACCTGAGAGGGTGTCATCTCTGTGAAAGTCACGTGAGACGAGGTAGCTCCGGAGGATACATTGCTAGGCGTCGTCGGAGTGTAGGTAATCTCATCAGACGACGCTTCAGAAGAGCTATAGTCCTGATATATTACATTACAGGAAGCTCTGATAGGAGATGTTGCCTGCTCGGAGTCAGACTCATCCTCGGATGTAAGAGGATCGTCAATCCAGCAATGTTCTCCATTTTCAGGAGTTAAGGGTGGATGTACCTGATTATCTTCAGGGACTTCAGGCTCTGGGTTGCGAGGAGGCTTGTTAACACGATCTTGCTCTTGTTCTAGAGCGAGACGCTGCAAGATCCTTGCATATTCTTCAAGATCAGGCATGGGAGCCAGATCCTCTTCTTCGTCTTCTCCGTGTGGCTCAACATAGTTGATTTCCACTGGAGCAATGACAGGTGCTGGGTTAACAGCATCTTCTTGTGCAGCCTCTTGGTCTTCTTCATCATCAGACCAGGATCCTTGTGGTTGCAAGGGGTTATACCAGATTACTGGCATAAGGTGAGTTTCAGGAACCCATTCTTCGTCGGAGAGATACTCTCCTGTTTCAAGAGATTCCTCCCACTCGCCGGTGTAGTTGGGCTCGAATCCATCGTCGGTGTCGCTAGACTCGTATCCATCAATGGAGAATCCAACTACCGAGTTGCAAGAGTATAATGCCCCCTGCATGGCTTCTTTTTTGAATTGAGGTGGCATGAAATCACTGAGAGTGAAGTTTCTTACCGCCTTTGAAGTCTCTGGAAGGGACGTTTTTGTTGCCCCGAGTGAAGTGGTAGAGGAGGCCTCTGCCTTTTCATGGACTTCTTGTTTTGGCTGGGTCTTCTCTTGCCGTTTGAGCCTGAGGAGATGTTTCCTAGCCTGCCTTCGCTGTTGAGCTGTCGGCTTTGTTTTTACGATCTCCCAGTTTTCATCTTCCAAGAGATCGGGATGTACCCATATGGGTTGTCCGTCTGGTGTCGGGTAAGGAACCAACACTTCGGACGTTTGAATTCTTTTTATCACCTTGAAGGAAGTAGTGATCTTCTTCTTCGGTGATTTTGGTATTTGTCCACATGACACCATGTTGACGGAGGCAGTCCCATAGTTTTTGTCAAAGGTGATGACTCCGTTTTTCCACATCTCGTTTATCTTCTCTCTCACAACAAAGCATTGATTGAGAGGATGCGAGACCATCTGGTGGTATGGACAGTACCGAGGATCATTGGTTTTGCCAACGTCTCCAGGTCTTTTGGGCTCTGGCAAAATGAGTTTGCCATTTGCTAGGAGAGCCTCAAAGATTTCTTCAACGTCTTCATCGAACGGATATTTCTTTTCTACTCGCTCTTTGAAGGCATCAGAGAGTTCAGGTCTCTTACCTGCAGCTCTATTTTCAGCTTTCTTTGGTTGCTGAGGAGCTGACTTGGTTTGCACATTAAGGACCTCTTTCTTCTTTGGTTTAGAGGTTGCAATGGCGGTTGGCTCTTTTCATGATGACTTCTGACTGTTGAGGTCTTTAATCAACGTTTCAGCTTCCATAGAAGCTTCCAGGAGTTCTCCCAGGTTTTTTGATTTGTTGCCGATGATCATGGAGCGTATTATGGCTCTCATGTTGTTTCGGCAGATGTCGACTAGCGACGCCTGTGGCAATACATCTGAACATTTGTATGCCATTGATTTCCACTTGTGAATGAAGTCATAAGTTGACTCATTCTCTCCCTGTTTTAGGCTGCAGAGCTGAGCCATAGTAACAAGATGATCCTCACCTTGGAAGTGGGTCAGGAAGCGTGTCTCCAGCATAGCCCAGTTCTGAATGGAGTTCTCCGGAAGAGTGGAGTACCAATCGAAGGCCGTACCTTTTAGGGTACTTGCAAAGAGGCGGATCTTGAGTGCATCTTGATCCGCGATAGCTCCCGTCAAAATCTTGAAGTGGATGACGTGCTGTCTGGCTGATCCTTTCCCCGTATATGTTTGGAGAGTAGGATGCTTGAATTTTGTGAGGAACGGGACCGAGTCCATCCATAAAGGATATGGTGGCTTGATCCCATGCTCTTTGAGTATATCCTCTTCTTTAGCTTTGGCGAGGATACTGTCTACGTCCTTTTTGGTGAGGGCGCGTGACTCATTTTCTTCACAATTCTCTTCGTTATTGTCATGATTCGGAGGAGGCTTATTGTTCGCCTGATTTTGGACGACAAGGAGAAGGTTTTCCATCAGAGTTTCAATCCTCTGCTGGCCTTGTTCCAACTGCTGGATGCGTGTGAGCGCATCATCTCGAGGTGGATTCTGAGGTGGCGGCTCAGAACTTGTAGCCAAGACGTTCATCCCTCGGGATTCGAACGAAGAAATCGTCCTGGTGACCGAGCTGGGGCTCATTCTTTTTGATGAAGAGCTTGATGAAAGATTACTCTCCCGTCCTTGGCTGGAAGGGGTAGGAGATTCTTCGGGATGTCTTTGTGTCCTGGTGACGCTACGGGTCACCGGACGTCGGACATGGATTTTTTATGCTGACCTTTGGCGTCTTCTGGTTTTTCCAACCATATGGACGGCAGCAACTTGGTCGGGTCTTTCTTTTTCGACCCATTTGTGGGAGACTTGAAGTGTAGGAGGCTGGGTCCGTTGCTTCTCTAGTCTCTTTTGTCGATATGAAGCATGGCGGCGTGCTCGACGAGCGATTTGAGCTTCAGTCAGCTCTGGCTGGGCTCTGACGATGAAGGATGTGCTCCCTCGGGCGCAGCAGCCGAGCCTGTCTTCTTTGTAGCTAGGCAAGGACAGGATCCGGACCCGGTCCTTTGCCTGTTGCAGCGAAGCTTTAAACCTTTCGAGTTCGGCCCCTATAGAGATGAAGGGTCGAACTGAAGGAGTGTAGGCCTTGGCAGGTGCTTGTAGAGGCCTGGTGATGCATGATCTGATTTTGGGCCTGTAGGAACAAGCCGGCTCATGCTGGGTTGACTTGGGAGTCAGGTTGGAGATGGGTCTCTCCTCTTTCATGTAGGCAAGAGGGTAGAACTGGTTCTCCTTGAGTGGGGCCAGGTATGCTGGCTTGGTGGAGGTTTGAGACTTCCTTTGTTTTGGGGAAGGTCTTGGAGACCAAGTCTTGGGATAGACCTGGTTGTTTGTGGGTCGAGGCTTCGCGGGGGTGCCGCGGGCTTCGGGCTTTTGGGCGCTCGCCTTTGGTGTCACGGGAGTGACACGTTGAGAGGCGATCTTCTGCTTTTTAGCAGGCGCAGCTTGTTCTTCGGGAAGTGGGAATGGTCCCAGCGTCCCAAAGAAGATAGTCCGGGGAGTCGAGGTCGACCCGGAGTTCAGAGAGTTGCCGAGGGAATTAACGCTTCGGCAGCTGACAGGGCGCTTATGAGTGCGCGCGCTTTGCTTCTGTTGAAGCATGAGTTGGTGCTTGTTCTCATCGAAGATAATGGTTAAGGCTGCCATTGTTAGTTTCGAAAAAGTTCTGAAACAAGACCACATCCATTAGTAATCACAAGAATATAATGATCATAAATGGGAATTTCTATGGTTGTCTTTTCAAATCGCTCAAGGGATATGACCCAAGCGACATGAAGAAGGCAAAAAGCCATAGATGGTACAATTGTTCTGACAGCAAGTACGGTGAGCCCAGAATGAGCGTTCCGGTAACTGCTAGAAGCAATTGTAAACCTAAATTCGACTTATCGAGAAGCAGGGCTTGCTCGAGATAAGAAGAATATAAGGTAGGAGTTACAAATGTGCCGGTCACAGATACAGTAGACCCTGAAAGGGCGTACCAGTATTGCTAGGCACAAATGTTGGAGATCGCATCCATGAGATGGGATTCTTTGTTTTGAAATGTCAGAAATGGATTCGTCAAAGAGAGCAGGTGGCATTCCGATTCAAATACGGGCTCAACGATTTCCACGAGCGCCAGTACTCAGAAGGGAAGAGACCACAATTTCTCGAATCTGAATCCAAAAGTGACGAGTTTTTGGAGATTTTTTTTTTGAAATGATTTTTTTTTTATTTTTTTTTATTTTTTTTTATTTTTTATTTTTTTAAAATATTTATTTATTTATTTATTTTTATTTTATTTTTTTTTTGGAAATTTTTTTTTTTTTTTTTTTTAAGATTTTTTTTTGAAAATCTTTTTTTTTATTTTTTTTTTATTTTGATTTTAATTTTTTTAAGATTTAAAGATGAGAGAGTACACATAGGCCTCCTAACCCGGTCTTATGAAACCTCAATTGATAGAATTGCCCCCAGGTAAGGGTAGGATTACTTAATGAACCCGTTTGGAGGACCCTTGCCTCGAACAGTCAAGCTGTCTCCACACTCTGGACAAGGCTTTTCTTGAATCAATCGTGATCAAAGAACGCAATTGGTTTAACCTTAGTGGTCTATGTCCTTCTTTATAAAAAAATCCCAAATAGACTCATCGAAGAGAAACGATGGCCCAAAACCTTAGTCGAATGGGCTCAACATTTCTGCAAGCACCAAAGAACGATAGGATAGGATCAAAGTTTCTCAATTTTGAATCCAAACTAAGAAAACTGATTTTTTTTATTTTATTTTTTTTTAATATTTTTTTTTGAAATCTCTAATGAACTCATCGAAGAGAAACGATGGTCCAAAACCTTAGTCGAACGGGCTCAACATTTCTGCAAGCACCAAAGAACGATAGGATAGGATCAAAGTTTCTCAATTTTGAATCCAAACTAAGAAAACTGATTTTTTTTTTTTTTGAAATCTCTAATGAACTCATCGAAGAGAAACGATGGTCCAAAACCTTAGTCGAACGGGCTCAACATTTCTGCAAGCACCAAAGAACGATAGGATAGGATCAAAGTTTCTCAATTTTGAATTCAAACTAAGAAAACTGGTTTTTTTTTTTTGAAAAGAGAAAGAATGGAAACAAACTCAAAGAAATAGAAATTTCCAAAAAATCCCATCTCATGTTTTTTAGGATGCAAAATCCAACATAGGCTACCAGCTAGAAAGTAGCCAAGGAATCCGGAAAAGAAGTATAAGCATAGAGCAAAAAGTATGATATGCAAATATTTCATTTCCAAGCACCGTGTTCTCAAATGAACGAGTCCCACCGGGTGTGCCAGCTTGATGGAACGCGCTCCGAGGCGCCGTGGGGCGGCTACCGGGGTCGGCGGAACGTGGGAGTCCGTCGGGTCCGGCCCTTTCGCGCCCTGGCGGGCCTGAAGCGTGTTTCAACATTTTTTTGTGTGGGTGTGCCAGATTTTCTATTTTACTTGGAATTGCAAGTGGTAATCCGGAGATCAACCTTCGCAAGTAAAAAGGAAATCAACTTCTTTCAAGTTTTCCATTGCGCATATATTTAAGAAAAGAGACATTTTCTTGATTTGCCGTGAAAGGCGATTTTGTTTGGCATTTATAGCCGATTTTGGCGTTTATAGCCGATTTACAATTCTCATCAATAATGAAAAAGACAAGAGTTGTGATTTTTGTCTCTTTTAGAAAAATACAAACTACAATGAAAAGCAAGAAAAGGAAGATCTAACTTTTCAAGAGATTGTGGGGGACTCGTTCAGATTGACGGTCGCAAGCCATGTGTGGGCTTCGCCGTCATCCATGCAGATGAGAACAGAGGATGCTCTTGATTCGCTTGGCTTGGCTATAACCTCAGATTTTTAGAGGACAAAGACCAAGAGAAGGTCCTATGTCCAATAAAAAGCTAAGTAGACGGGCTGAAAAGCCACGTCTAAGCCACTGGAGGCAGCAGGAGAAGGCAAGGACCTTGGGGGGGGGGTGCCCCCCAAGGGACTTTTGTCACCTTGTAGTGGTGGCCGGTGCAGAACTTCAGCAGAGTTTTTTCTCTCTTTTTTCTTTCTCTGGATACGAGCTCTGGATTCTTTCCGATCGATCGATCTCGATTTTCTGATTTCGATTTTCTCCCTTTTTTTTTTATCCCGATTTCAATGGAATGCTCTCCTATTTATAGGCTTTTGGTAGCCATTTAGGAGAGTTTATGGGCTTTAATGGCTTTAATGGGAGGAGTTACAAGATTTATTTCTTGATTTTGTAACTCCTTTTTCCTTGAATCTGATTGGCCGATGGAGATTAAGGGCTTTTAATCACCTTAATTACCATAATGGGAGGAGTTTCATGGTTTAAATGCCATGAATCAATTGACTTGTAACTCCCAAATGCTTGCTTCTGATTGGGCCGTCCAAAGAAATGAATTAATGACTATAATAAAGCTAGTCAATTAACCACATTAATTGGTCGCCAAGCAGTCGAAGAGTCGCGGGCCGTGCCGTGTCTTCTGGAATTCTTCTGGCGATGATCATCGATGGATCTTCATGCTGATCGACATCGGATGAACATGTAACTTCAGACATTGATAGCTAAGAGCGAGCCGGTGACATCTGTCTTGTCGATTTCTCGATCGGTCGGAAAGAAAGAGCACTTTTTTTGGTAGACCGGTTGGCGATCTTGGAGCGATCAATGATGATTTTATGCTTTTGGAGGTTGACCCGTGATTTTGACGGATGTCGGAGGATATGAGTCAATTTCAAGCACTAAAAATCACATTTTCAGGAAACCACAGGGGCCAAAGTGCGCGAAACGCGAAAAAAGACGGAAAAACGGGTCACCGGCGGAAAATCCGGTGACCCGGACTTCCATGGTCGCAGGGGCCTGCGACCTTGGGGGAATTTTTCCCTTCGGAGCCCGTTTTGCGGTCGTTTTGAGGTCTTTTTCGTCGCCGTTTTCTTCTGTATTTTTCCTGACATTTCTTCTCATTTATTGGCTTGATTTCCCTGTAGAAAACCTGATGAGAATCCTTGCATTTTTAGAGTGCAAAGTTTCCAATTTTCCGGGAAAGCCGAAGACTTTGTCGCGTAGAGCTGCTGATTTTCCGCCAGAAGCTGAAACTTGGTCAAACGATGTCGGAATGACCTGAAATTTGAGGTGGAGCCTCCTGACCAATAAATAAGACCAACCATAGGCTTTTGTTTTAGTTTTGAAGCCGTTTGGGGTCCCGTCGATGCTTCACTTGATTTTGCTGCGGGGAAAATGCCGAGCTTTGATATGTGGTCAAACGATGTCCGATTGACCTGAAATTTGACGGGGAGCCTATTGGAGTCATTTTGAGACGTTCCATGGGCTCTGTTTTGGATGTCATGGTCCCGGGTTGCTCCGCCGCCGGTAGGCTTGATTTTCTCTCGGAGCATCGAAACCTGGTCAAACGTTGTCAGAATGACCTGAAATTTGACATGCAGCCTTTTGGAAGCATGTTGAAGCCACTCATGCACTTGGTTTGATGAGCGAAGGCTTCGGTGGTTCCTGCCGCCGAGAGGCTTGATTTTGCTGCTCGAGCATTGATGGAGGGTCAAACGTTGTCGGTTTGACTTGAAATTTGGCATGGAGCCCTTTTGGGACATGCTGGAGTCATCTGTAGGCTCTGATCGAAGTTTTGACGTCTCCGATGATGTCGCCGCCGGGAGCGCCATTTTAGCTGTCGGAGAAGCGAAGTTAGGCCAAATGATTCTGAAATGGCCCGAAACTTCATGTGTACTCTTCTCTTGGCTATCTTGAAGGATCTTGCAGTTTTTGTTTGATTCTGACAAGATTTGATTTTTTGGAGAAATTGCATTGCCTATTTATGGCAGGTTGCGACTTCATGTAGCTTTCTTGATGTTGAAGAGGCAAAGTGACATTTTTGGTGTCAACAGAAGGAGCAGGTAGAGAGAAGAGAGGAAGAGAAAACGAAGGGAGAGAAGAGAGGAAGGGGAGCTCAGCCCCTGGCCCAGGTATGTTTTTTTTTTCTTTTACTTTCTTTTCTTTTGTTCTTCTCTGTTTCTTTTCTCTTTTCTCTCTCTTTTTTTTTTTAAATGTGTTGCTGCTGCCATTGTTGCAGGTGAGGGACGAGTGAGGAAGCAGGCAACAAAGGTAAAGTGAAGAGAGAGAAGTGTAGGGAGAAAAGGCCAGGTATGTGGGTCTCACCTTCTTGACTGTCTTCTCCTCCCTGTATGGTTTTTTTTTTTTTTTCTTTTACTGGCTGCAGAATAGAGTTTTGGTCTTAGTCATGGCCATGGGTGTTCTGTAGAAGTAGTAAATGTGGAGTTCAGTGGAGTTTTGAATTTGAAATGGTAGATGGAGCTCATCTTAGCTGTGGAATGAAAATCCTGATTCTTAGTCCCCCCACAGGTGGCCATTTAGTAACCAACCTGGGCAATGAGTTTGGGTACTGTAAGCAAAGTTTGGGGGTTTTACGTGATCTGGTGAGGTCTGAAAAGATTCGTTGGTGGGGCCGAACCCATTGGTTGTTTCGGTTAATCGGGACGAAGTGAGTGGTTTTAGCGACTGATGCATGTGTAAGGGTGATACGATGGTGATGATTAGTGTGATGGTTCTGATCGTGATGGGACAAGGGTCATGGTGGTGGTGTTTTGGTCTAAGTGGGGATTTGCTTCACGTGTTATATTATATATTTATTATTATTATTATTTTTTTTAGTCTTGGCTATCAGTTTCACTTTTGTTCTTGGGTTGGTTTACCTTGGGATCGTTTGGTCAATGCTTCCCTATTTTATTGTCTCTCTTGGGTTCAGCTTGGTTGCTCTGCATAGTATTCAGTGTAAGATCTTTCAAATTTTACCTCGTCACTTGTGCGTTTCTTACTTGCCACTTCTCATATGCGCTTTCTTTTCTCTCCAAATGTGTAGGATGAAGACAAGGCTTGCTTGCAAGAGGGCCCCAATGACAGCTTAGTCGGTAGAGGGTCCATCAGGAGACCCGGGGAGTGTTCCCTTAGATAGACTTATGGAGGATCCTGGCGTTGGACTTGCTGAGGGGCCGGAGATGGATCTGATAGCGGCCCGCCCCGGAAAAAGGCATAAGAAATCACGAACCACGGAGGACCCCACCTTGCAGATGAGATAAAGGCGGGCAAGGTAGCTGTATTTTCTTTTCTTGTATTGCCTCTAGTCATTGTTTATCTTCAACTATTGGGTTAATGATTGTGAAACTTTTCTTAATTTCAGCATGTGCCTCTTGCTCAGATGCGGGTGGGATGGCTAAAGTGTTAGATTGTATGGACTCAATCCATCAGTTGATGTGATAAATTGATTAATTTCTTTATTTATCAATAAAATCATGCTTTACTTTCATGAGATGAATGTTATTTTATTACTTTATGCACATGACCAATACATATGACATAATGGTTCATGAGTTGAACCAGGTCCCATTAGTATATTAGATGTGATATGTGTGTATGGATGAGATCCACACACGGGAGATATATGTCACAAATCTTATACTTAAAATATCTTCACAACCAGTGATGAGACTGGGCATCTCATCTGATAAGGTTGCAGCACTTTGATCACTATGAGATAATGTGATTTGTCTCGATCATCAGAATGGAAGATTCTGGATCAATCTGTTGGTACATTGGATGTATTGAAGGACCATGAGAAACACCTTATGGATTTCCGTCTCTATAATAAGGTATGCTCTCATAATTCCCTAGCAATAGGCTCTCAATTCTGAGACATTGATGAACTCAAGTTTCTATCTATTCATTTGTTTTGAGTCATCAATGAATGAGGCCATCTGTAGGTCAACACCTCGGTGTCTTGAGTATGTGGTAGCAGGACTGTGGGAACATTGAATGATCCAGATGGAATCTATCTCTATTATCCCCTTGTGCCAATTAATGGATTTGTCATTAGTAAGTGCGCATCCATCTCGATTAAGAGTTAATTGAATGATACTAATGATCACAGTGATTAAATGGGGCTCAAGGATAATAAGATGTGGAACTAAGATTGGAAGAGACATATTTGTTAGACCCCGACCCAGACCAACTCGATTAGTACTAATTAAGTGAGTGTTTAGTCTTAAGCGAGTCTTAGTACTAGTTGGGTTAGAATGTGATTAGATTTAGTCTGAATTATAGCTTTGGGGATTTTGAGGACGTTTAGTATGAGTCGGACACGCTCAGGGACGCCCTGAGTACACGTGTAAGAATGGATTTTCGTTCTATATACCTTGTTTGATTGTGATTTTTTTATTTATCTTGAATGATTTTGTTATTTGTGGCAACTTTCGTTTTTAACTTGCATGCATTTGAGGCCCAAAAACCCAAGTTTTGGCCCAATAAGGGTAAATTTGTCTTTTCATGCAAAATCTGGGTACACTTTTCGAAGTCGTGAAACTATGTCAAAATTATACTTTTCAGAAACTAGATTTTTCGACAATCGTTTTGTTCTTCTTCGTCGATTCCATCCGGGGTCCACAAGACCATGTTTTAAGCGTTTCTAGTTCCACTGCTTAGGGGACCCACTTCCAGACACTATTTATAGTCTCTTACTCTCTCCTCCATTCTTTTCCCATTTCCTGCAACTATGCTTGCCCTAGAGTGAAGAAAAGAAGAAAGCTTCTCCTTAGTCTTTCTCCCTTGGACATCATCTAGCAAGAGAGCTTCAATCCACGATCCGACTCCGCCATTCTCTTCCTCTTCTGAAGCTTCGTCTGGAGTATTTTTGGAGCCAAACCATTGCACTATTCATCATCTTCAACCTCCTTTCTCCTTGTTTAGCTAGCTCAAGGTTGGTGTTTTCTTTCATTCTTTCCATTTGATGTTCTTTAGCTCACCTAGAGCTTGTTTATCATGATTTCAAACCCATTTTTGAAATGGGGGTTTGTAGTGGCCAAAATGGTGATTTTTGTGTGCTTTCTTTTGGGGGTTTTGTGTAGATTTCGTGGAGCACCCCCTTCTAGTTGGATTTTGTGGAGTATTTTTCTTAGCATTGGTTAAAGGCAAGTAAACCTTTCAGTTTTCAAAATGCATTGCAAGTTTTAGGGCATCTTACATTGAGGGATGTTGTTTTATCATCATCAAGTTGTCTTTTCTTTCATTGCTACTAATCTCTCTTAGTTGTTAAATCTTGATAAGCATGGTTGCTAATTACTTCATTTAATTCAGAAGTTTTGTCTTGAATGGGAGCAAGGTTTTCTATGAAATGCTTTACAAGTTAGTAATTCATGATTTGAATGTATATGGGTTAGTGATTTTGATGTTTTGAAGGAAATGTGAATGGATTTTGATGTGAGATTATCCCTTGGAAAGTATGTAGGCTTGGGGAGTGTAGGTGGTTCAAATGGGGAAGTGAAAAGGGGAGAAAAAGTGCAGTTTTTGCACCCAACCGTGCTCAGGCAGAAGCCTGTTCGCTCGAGGGATCTTAGGGTCCGCTCGAGAGACCATGCCTCTACTTCAAAGGGTTTCGGACAGAAACTCATCCGCTCGAGCGAACTTTTGGTTGGCTCTTGCGAACAAGTCTCTGTCTGGGGTCCGCTCGAGCGATGGTAAGACCGCTCGAGCGAACCTGATGCTCACAGCTTGGGATTTTCAATCCTTTTCTAAATCTTTTGGAAATTGAAAACTAGACTATGCTTTAGACTTTTAATTGACATGGTGTAAATTGGAGCTCCAAAATGTACCTTACCTTCAGGGACAGTAAACTATGTAAATTTCTAACATTTGGGTTTCAACTTCGCTAATGTCAATGAACAGTCTTAGCCTATGCTTGATGGACTTTGTTTGCACTCTTGTTTTGATGCCTCATGCATCATCGTGTTCTCGTTTGATTTTCAAGTATGAATTCGTATTTAAAATGTGTTTCCAAGATGTGTTTCAAGAATAAAAAAGGGAATCATTTCTTAAGTTTGCTAAGCATTAATATTATGCTATTTTTCTAGTCTCGTCGTGTTGTGTTTTATAAATGATCTCCCTCTTGTTTTGTCGTGTTCTTGAATGTGTATTGCCGTGTTTTGTGCATTCATGATATAAGTGAATACCATTGAGCTTGGACTGCCCTTTTAGCTTGATCCACTACCTGGGGGTCCTTAAACATGTGGACTGTCTGCAAACTAGTCGTGTATTATATATTACACATCGTGCGTGTTCGTGATCCGGTTCAGCAGCCGGATACCCCGTCTACCTTGTGTGACGTGGGATCGTGTTTTTCGTGCCGTGCTTGTCGTGCGTGCTTGCTCTTGTCATCATGTATGACGGAGAAAGGATGAGCTCAATGTGGATTTATCTTTTCATGATATTATAAGTATTCATACTAGTTTCGTAAACTTGAAACGTGTATTTAAATCTTGAATTGTTTTAGTACTATTTATCATATTCATGCTTAAATTGTTTATTTGCCAAACTGTCGTGTTTGATGCTTGTTATTTGATGTCCAGGTGCAGGAGAGTTCATGCTTGACGAGGAGTGCCCGGGGGAGGCTATTGAGCCACCCCCAGCACACGAGTGGCAGCCCAACGACGTCATCTAGACGCCAGTCCGGATCTTGATTCTCGTTTCGCCTAGTTTGGATTATTCTTTTTGGGATTGTAATTGTTGTATTGGCCTCTGTTGGCCTCTCAAGGTTTTGTAATTGAAAGTAAAAATACTTTGTTTAAATGTTAAAACTTAATCGTGGTAGGAATGCTATGTTGACATTCTCTTTTGATACCGAGTCTTGATATTATAATTTCTCTTGTATCTCATTCTTTAAGATTTGTGTGATATGTTTTGCTACACGCTTCTGCATATCCTTTCGTGTGAGCTAGACCCGTGTCTTGGGATCCTCACCGCAGAAACTTGTGGGAAAAATAAAAGCGGTGGTGTGTTTTATGGTAGTTAATCATACCACCGCGCAGTCGCGGGCCCGGGCCTCAGTCCGGGGTCGCGACAGGACTGGTATCAGAGCGGGACATATTTCAGGCACTTAAAAGAAACTAGAAAATCTTAGGAACGTGGCGAGGATTCGTGAGTTCGTTAGAACGTTTTTGTCTAGACCAAGTTCACCAACCAAATTGTGGTTATATATGTGCTAACCAATTGCCTTGCAGCATCATGCCTCCAAGAAAAGCTCCCAACCACCAAGCTTCGGGTAGTAATAACAATGAGACAGATCCGTCTGAGAATCCTACTGCTACTCAATTCCAGGCACTAATGCAAGCCAAGATAAATCAACAAAAATAGGCCAATGAAACACAAGCGAAATTCCAAGAACAAATGGCGAAGAAAGATGAGGAGATGGCCCAAGTTCAGAGGCAACTTCTGGAAGTCCTCCAAAACAGACCTCAACATCAAGTTGCACAGAATGGGGTGTACCACAATAGGGTTGATGACCCAAATGCTCTCTTTGAGAGATTCAGAAAGAGGGGACCCAAGGAGTTCTCGGGTCAAGAGGACCCTTTGACTGCAGATGATTGGCTCACCAACACTGCAAAGATTTTTGACGTTTTTGTTTGCACAGGCAGGGAGAGGGTCAACCTCACAGCTTCTTTGTTCTATGGGCTTGCTGACTTTTGGTGGCAGACGGTTAAAGAGCCATACCAGGTCATGGCAGATGAGGTAGCTTGGACGACCTTCAAGACACACTTCACAGACAAGTATGTCCCTTCTCATGTCAAGCAACATAAGGCAATCGAATTCCAACAGTTGAAGCAAGGAAGTATGTCAGTTCTAGAGTATGTTACGAAGTTTGAGAGGATTGCTCGCTGTGCTACCGAACTGATAGATACGGAGCATAAGAAGATTATCAAGTTTTTGGAAGGGATGAATCCCATTCTCAAGAGGGATGTCTTGGGAGTGATTCCACCAGTTACCTTTGATGAAGCAGTTAGTCGGGCATATAAATTTGAAGAGTTCAACAATGAGATAATCCAAGATAGGAAGCAACACTACCAGCAACAGAACCAAAGGCAGCAAAGTGGCAAGAAGCCAAGGCAGGAACAGAATCAAGTTAGACAGAGTGGTTACAATCACTGTGGCAAGAATCACCCTACCCACGAATGCCGCAAGGCAACGGGTGCTTGCTTCAAGTGTGGAGGAATGGACCATGCAATCAAGGATTGCCCACACCTTTAGAGTCAAGCCAACAGATATCAGCAGCCAAGGCAGACGGCACCACAGAATCAAGCAGTACTAGTTCAGAATCAAATGAGACCACCACAGCAACAGCAGCAGCAAGCCAGGTAAGTGCAGAATCAGAATGCCCATCCACCTCAGAACAGGAACAACCAGGGCAGGCAGATTTAGCAGCAGAACAGGCCTAACCAGCAGGGACGTGCGTACAATATCAACCGTCCTGACGCTGAAGCAGCAGGTGACGTCATAGAAGGTAATCTTCTTATTTGTGGAGTAGAAGCACAGATCTTATTTGATCCAGGATCCACACAGTCTTTCCTATCTCCTTTATTTGCAAAGAAGATTGATGCACAGCATGCAGAATTGGATTTCATTTTGACTGTTACTACACCAGTAGGTAGACAAGTTGTTTGTACCACCTATTACCCTAGTTGTCCGATTTTGTTAGGAGATATCAGTTTACCAGCCAACCTCATAATTTTAGACATGCATGATTTTGATATTATCTTAGGCATTGATTGGTTAGAGACCTACCATGCTACCATGGACTGTTTTGATAAGACCATCACATTCAGATTGCAAGGGCCACAGACATAGTTGATGTTTCAGGGCAATAGGAAGAACTCTTCCATCGGTTTTATTTCAGCGTTGAAAGCTAATAGATTGGTGAGCAGTGGTTGTGAAGCATTTATAGCGTTTATCACGGAGGATAAATAGTCCCAAGGGGTGGAGGATATCCCCGTAGTGTGTGAATTTCCGGATGTTTTCCCAAAAGAAATCCCGGGTTTACCACCAATTAGAGAAGTCGAGTTTACTATTGAACTCCTTCCAGGGACTGCACCGATCTCAATTGCACCTTATAGGATGGCTCCTGCAGAGTTAGGTGAATTGAAACTTCAGTTGCAAGAATTGTTGAACAAAGGCTTTATTAGGCCAAGTGTTTCACCTTGGGGAGCGCCAGTTCTTTTTGTGAAGAAGAAGGATGGAAGTCTTAGAATGTGCATCGACTATAGAAGGTTGAATCATGTGACCGTCAAGAACAAATACCCCTTGCCAAGGATAAATGAATTATTTGACCAATTACAAGGAGCAGTACACTTTTCCAAGATAGACTTGAGGTCAGGGTATCATCAATTGCGGGTTAGAGAGTCTGATGTGGCGAAGACAGCTTTCCGAACGAGATATGGGCATTATGAGTTCTTAGTGATGCCCTTTGGCTTGACAAATGCACCCGCAGTCTTCATGGCTCTCATGAACAAGGTATTTGCAGAGTTCCTAGATCACTCTACAGTGGTGTTCATTGATGATGTCCTCGTGTATTCTAAGAGTAAGGAGGAGCATGAAGAGCACTTGAGGACGTCATTACATCTTTTGAGAGACCATCAGCTCTATGCTAAGTTGAACAAATGTGAATTCTGGCTAGAACAAGTTGCCTTTTTGGGTCACATCATTTCGAGAAAAGGATTAGCAGTTGATCCAGCCAAGATAGAAGCAGTTATTGAGTGGAAGAGGCCTAGCAGTGTGACAGAAATCAGAAGCTTTTTGGGGTTAGCAGGATACTATCGGAGATTTCTCCGAGGTTTTTCGTCCATTGTAGCTCCTTCGACGAAGTTGACCCGGAAGAATGTACCTTTTGTTTGGACCGATCAGTGTGAAGACAATTTTCAGGAGTTGAAGAAAAGGCTAACCACAGCCCCAATCCTCACATTACCATCAGGCAGCGGTGGATTTGTTGTTTTTACGGATGCATCCAACGTGGGATTAGGCTGTGTATTGATGCAAGATGGCAAAGTGATTGCCTATGGCTCGAGACAGTTGAAGAATCATGAGGTTAATTATGCAACTCACGACATGGAGTTGGCAACAGTAGTTTTTGCTTTGAAGATGTGGAGGCACTACCTCTATGGAGAGAAGTTTGAAGTCCATTCAGACCACCGAAGTTTACAATATTTGTTTTCGCAGAAGGAGTTGAATATGAGGCAGAGACGGTGGATGGAATATATAAAAGATTATGACTTTCCAATCAAGTATCATCCGGGCAAAGTGAACGTTGTAGCAGATGCGTTGAGTAGGAAATCAGCAGTTATGGCTAGTTTGAGAGGAGTTAGTGTTTTCCAACAGTTTGAAGAACTTGGAGTGGAGGTACAACACTTGAGGAGAGGTGTTTTATTGGCAAATATGACCGTTTCTGAGCCTACCTTCATCCGGAGAATCAGAGATAGTCGGTTGTAAGACCCAGAATTGGCCAAGATTGTAGATCAGATTGCAGAACGTCCAGATTTCAGGATTTCTGATGGAGTGTTGTATTTTCGTGACCGGTTGTGTGTACCAAATGTTGATGATTTGAAGAATGAAATTATGATTGAAGCCCACCATACTAGATACTTTATACACCTGGGTAGCACGAAGATGTACCATAACTTGAAGAATAGATTTTGGTGGAATAATATGAAGTGAGAGATAGGAGCTTTTGTGTCTCGTTGCTTGACTTGTCAGATGATCAAGGCAGAACATCAGAAGCTTCCCTGTTTGTTACAGCCTTTAGAGATTCCGGAGTGGAAATGGGAGCACATCACTATGGATTTTGTCTCCGGTTTGCCTAATACCAAGAGGGGAAACAATGTGATTTGCGTTATAGTAGACCGTCTTACGAAGTCTGCTCACTTCATTCCAATGAAGACTGGGAATATGATGCATATGGCACCACTTGCAAGACTATTCATTGACAAGATTGTTAGTAAGCATGGCCAGCTTGTCTCCATCACCTCCGACAGAGATAGTAGATTTGTTTCGAGATTTTGGAAATCTCTTCTTGAACCATGGGTACCAAACTTCAGTTCAGCACGGCGTATCATCCCCAGACAGATGGTCAGTCAGAGCGGACGATACAGACTCTTGAAGATATGCTGCGTGCTTGTGTATTGGATTTCAAGGTTCAGTGAGATGAGAACCTACCTCTTTGTGAGTTTGCGTACAACAATAGCTACCATTCTAGCATTGGAATGGCACCTTTCGAGGCACTCTATGGTAGGAGATGCAGAACTCCAGTCTGTTGGGAAGAAGTCGGTGTGCGTAGCTTCCATGGACCGACGATAGTTGGAGAGACAAGCGACAATGTTAAACAGATTCAGGACAGATTGAAGATTGCTCGAAGCAGACAGAAGAGTTATGCTGACACTCGCCGGAGAGAATTACAGTTTGAAGTGGGTGACAAAGTATTCTTGAAAGTCTCCCCGGTCAGAGGCACTCCAAGATTTGGGAAGAAAGGAAAATTGTCCAGCAGATACATTGGCCCATATGAGATTTTGAGCAACATTGGAAATGTCGCATACAGGCTTGCGCTACCGCCGGAACTCTCCGGGGTACATAATGTTTTTCACGTCTCCATGCTCAAGAAGTATCTTTGTAAGGTCCGTGACCTTACTAGGTCAGTTGGGCCCAATAACCGGCCCGTTGACCCATTTATTTTGAAATTATTATTATTATTGTTTTGTTAGATATTTAGGTGGGTTTAGATAGTGAGCGAGTTTCTTTTAGCGTTAGAATAGTGTCTGCAGAGTTTCGTTGGATTCTGAGTTTGTTTGACCCTAGTAGGGCGAAGTTTGCAATTTAGGGAAAATTAGGTGTTTTTTGAAAAATTTCTATCGCCGTGATTTTGGATTCGTTGGAAATGACTCATCTCGCTGATCATTTTTATCTTCTGGCTCGTTGCGATCTGACGACCAGAAACCCTTCTAATAATTCATTCTTTCACCGGACCCACTTAAGGGTAAACTTCTCATTTCCTCCTCCCTTTCTTCTTAATCAAGAGATTAGCCCTAATCTCTTTTCATTCTCTGCAACGAGAACTCTACCGCAGCCATCTCCTTCTCCCTCATTTTTTCAAGGCTCCGGAACTCTTCCCCAGAAAGGCCATCTCGAAGATCCGAACCGCTCATCTTTTTCCTCGCGATCTCCTCTTTTCATTGACATCAGTTTGGTAAGATTTCCCTCACTTTCATCTTTTCAATCAATTCTCTTTGGTTTAGATTTAGGCTTGATCCCAATCTTTTCCTTTCCTTTCTTTTCCTTTGCGTGTTAGGTTGCGTTTGGTCGGGTTAGATTTGTGGGTTTTGTGATAGAGAGCTTCTCTTCGAATACCCCGATTCCAATCTTCTTCTTGGTTGAGGCAAGTAGATCTGCATTTTATAATTAAGCATGTGTGTATGTTTTTCATTGATTGGATGTGTTTTCCTGTTAGATTTCCCTAATTCCAAGCCTGTTCTTGTTATTAATTTGGGTTTGGTTAATATGCTAAAAATAATATTGGGTAATCTTTAATTAAATTGTAATTTGTCTTTTAATTTGATGTTAATTGATGTTTGTGGATGCGATGATTGATGGAATGGATGATTAGGAGAGCACGGTGGCTCAGTTTTGTGCACGTGAATTTTTGGAAGGACTTGGAGTAGATGAGAAAGGTTTTGGGTGGAGAGGAAATAAATAAATAAAATAATAATAAAAAATATATATATGCACTGTTTTCAGTTCAGAACGTTCAGATGTCATGAACGTCTTGCCCAGGTGCATTATTAAATAAAAAATAAAAATGAAAATGGCAGATGTCTAAAGGTCATATCTTTTAATCCGTCCGTTGGAATTCTACATGTAATATACCGTTGGAAAGCTCTCAAGAAGTAGAATCCAATGGTTCTAGGTTCATCACGATCGGAGGTCGGAAAGTGATATAAATATTGAGGTTACTGTTTGAGCTCTTGTTTTAGTGTAAATGAGACTAATAACTTAGGTTTGGGCCTTAGATATTGGAAACCATGAACCTAGTCTCTCACGTGACCATTAATGGGGTTTTAAAATCGTAGCACGTGGCTTGGTGTGCTTCGATGGGTTGTCTAGGTATTCGTGTATTGTGTATGGTTTAACCGAATGCGTATGAAGTTGAATCAATCAGTGTTTAACATGATTGTACACCCAGGAATTATTTATAAACATTGTTGATTCGAATTCCCCACGCACTCCGTTAAAACAAATATGGTACATGGATGACAACACTTGCCTAGGATTGGGTTGTAATCTCTCATTGACTTGTTAATTGTATCCGTTGAATTCGTTCCGTGTACACTCTCTTGGCATAAAACACCTAATTAATTATGACACATAAGCTCTTGTAGAATTAGGACAAGGACCTGACTTAGAGTGTACTTTAGGAAACGTGTATCATGTATTGATAAGCATTACTGGCTAGCATGTAAGGGATTATCGTGTGGTTGATTTGCTTTGTATTATTTTGAATGGGATAATCCCTAAGAACATGTTTTGTTTGCTGAGCTAGCCAAACTTGCTTGTCTTGTTTTCCCCGTGTGTCAGCACCACTTTATTATTATTTGCATATCATGGCTAGCTGCAGTTTGGGGTTTTATTGATGGGCCGGTTACTCGGACATCGGGGTGGGCAGTCGGCTTTGGACGGCGTCCATGGCGTTGAATAGTTGGGAGCGGGCTTGGACCGTGCTACTATTCCCAGGACCGGGAGCTTGGATCCCCTTGAAGCCGGACTTTGGTATCAGTAGTCCGGATAGGATTGTTACTGGTACCCCGTGAGGTGGCTTGGACATCCACGGAGTCTCCCTCTTGTGCATTGCATTACATTGGTAGTGGTGATTGTTAGTATTGTTAGGATTCCTGATATTGATTCTGTTGGTTATTTACTCATGCTTTATGCGTAGTTCTGTTCCTTGTATTCACTTGATTATGTTCTGTCATTACTCTTTCACTGATGCACATTATGTTTTAATTATATCTTACTTATCTATTGCTCAACATGTCGTTGACTCTGTTCCTTGGTGTGCAGACTCCTCAGGTGAGTACTACTACGAGGAGCAGGCCGGTGAGGAGATCCCAGAGGATCTCCAACCAACAGAGGAGGCACGAGAGTGGAGTGCCGTTAACGTAGAGTAGTGTCATCACTATTAAGCACATGAGAGACTCACAGGGGCACTTCATTAGATTTTATTTATGTCATTGTTATTATCGTTGGAACTTTCTTTCATTGACTTCGTTGATTTAATGATCTTAGTTTTGGGATGTTCGTTGTAATTAATTTAACTTCTGTATAGGTTTAATTATTCTACTTGCAACTTTAAATTTAATTGAGATTTATTATCCATTGTTGATATCAATGTATGAATTCCGCTATTTGTTTATGACTTGAGGTTCAAATACATTATCCTCACAGTGGACTTACGATCCTTGGGCCTAAAGGACAAAATTTTTAAATTAGTCCTAAATTTCACTCCTCGGATCTGGTTATTTCTCTAATCGGGTTCGGGGGACGTGACAGAATGGTATCAAAGCAATGGATGGTTTCTCAGGGTAAAAATTGTAGAAACCATAGGACGCATGTGAGGATTTCGTTAGTTAATAGGTTAGCTTGATAGTCCTTTCTTAGCATTGTGTTGTTAGCTTGAGGTGTATTGGAACTAACTTTGACTATTTTACAGGACTATGGCTGGTAGAACAACCCGATCCAACAATGGGTCGCAACCTGAAGGCAGCACTTCTCAGGATGGCTCAGATAATCAGTTCCACCAATTTATGGCAGCATTTATTCAGTCTCAGAAAGACTTGGCTAATCAGAGCACCAGACAGAATGAGAGCCAGGCTACCTTCCGAACCCAGATGCTTGAGGTGATGCAGAAGGTGGGGCAGCCACAGGCCAAAGAGTATGACCTCAACGATCTTGTTGAGAAGTTCAGGAAGAGGTTTCCCCCAGAGTTCCATGGCATTGAGGACCCCGCTGATGCTGACGAGTGGGTTGCTTAGATGGCGAAGATTTTTGAGGTGTTTCAGTGCACGGGGGTTCAGCAGGTGCAGCTAGCGATCCACATGTTCCGTGGGGCAGCAGAGAGGGGGTGGAAGACAGTGAAGCACCCTTACAAGACAATTGCAGAAGATGTAGTTTGGAAAACCTTCACTGAGCAGTTCCAGAAAAAGTTCATCCCAGAGCACTACAGGGATCAGAAGATGGAGGAGTTTGAGAGATTGGTCCAGGGTGACATGACAGTACAGGATTATGAGATCTCCTTCACCCATCTATCCAGGTTTGCAGAGAATCTGATTAAGCCCGAGTCGGAGAGGATTCGGAGCTTTATTAAGGGGTTGCGAGCAAACATCAAGCTACAAGTTCAGCTAGTAAGCCGACAGACTATGACGATGTGGTTAAGGAAGCTTATTGGGCAGAGGAGTCTCTAAAAGACGTGATTGCTTTGGAGCATCAATGGATCTCGGCGTTGATACCTCAACCCAAGGCACAGGGTTCTTCATCCCAGTACTATCAACAGCCTGTACCGAAGAGACTGAGGGTTGAACCAGTGCTTCGCCAATTACCTCAGCGGATCTCTTGCACTTTTTGTGGGGGTAGTCATCATGTTCGTGATTGCAGGAAATAGACGGGTGCATGTTTTCATTGTGGGAACCCAGGGCATAAGGTTCGCAATTGTCCTAAGAAGACAGGAGTAGCACCACCTGCATTTCCAGCACCGGCGCCTAGACCACCACATCCAGCGCTGTCGTTGAGACAGGTGCCTCCTACACAGACCAGGCCCCAGCAGCATTAGATGATTGTTCGACCACCCCAGCCACCGCAGCAGCGACCTCCAGTACCACAGCAGAGGTTCCAGCAGAGGCCCCCAACACCACCCAGACTTCAGGTTCGTGGTCCTAGGCCACAGCAGCAGTATTAGCAGCAGCGTCCTCAGCAGGCAGGGAGAGCTTATGCGCTGACACATGAGGAAGCAGAGGCCGCGGGCAATGTTATAGAAGGTACACTTTCAGTTTGTGGATTTGATGCTAAAGTTCTATTTGATCCTGAATGCACACACTCATTTGCTTCACCATCTTTTGCACCTCGTTTGGGGGAGGATAAGGAGATATTACCCTATGACTTGATAGTAGCTACCCCTGTAAGTAGACATGTGCCTTGTAATGTTATCTACCCTAGATGTAGTATTCAGATTAGAGAAGTTGTGTTGACTGTCAGTTTGATCATCTTACCGATGTCAGAATTTGACGTGATTCTTGGAATGGATTGGTTAGCAGCGAACCGAGCGGTGTTAGATTGTTTTAACAAGACCGTGAGGTTACAGAATACAGATTGTAGTGTCGAGTTTGTTGGAGTCAAGAAGTCTACACCCACTCGGTTGATTTCTGTATTGAAGGCAGAACGGTTGATAAGGAGTGGTTGTGAAGGCTTTATCGTGTTTATCGTGGAAGACAAAGAGTCCAAGACTGTTGATGAGATTCCTGTGGTGCGAGAATTCCCGAATTTATTTCCGGAGGAGATCCCCGGTTTGCCACCTGTTCGTGAGTTGGATTTCACGATAGAATTGCAACCAGGTACAGCACCTATCTCAAAGGCCCCGTATAGGATGGCACCTGCAGAATTGAAGGAGTTGAAGACTCAGATTGGAGATCTAATAGATAAAGGTTTCATCAGGCCCAGTGTGTCACCGTGGGGAGCTCCGGTGATATTTGTGAAGAAGAAGGACGGGACAATGAGGATGTGCATAGATTACAGACAGTTGAATCAGGTGACTGTTAAGAACAAGTACCCGTTACCGAGGATCGATGAGCTATTCGATCAGTTGCAGGGAGCTCAATTCTTTTCGAAGATAGATCTACGTTCTGGTTATCATCAGTTGCGAGTCAGGAAGGAGGATGTTCCTAGGACTGCATTCCAGACGAGATAAGGTCATGTCGAGTTTCTTGTGATGCCTTTCGGGTTGACGAACGACCCAGCAGTTTTTATGGCATTGATGAATAAGGTGTTTGCCCCTTTCTTAGACCAGTTTGTGGTTGTCTTCATTGATGATATATTGGTGTACTCAAAGTCTAAAGAAGAGCATGAGCATCAGTTGAGGACATCGTTGTAGCTCTTGAGGGATAACCAATTGTATGCTAAGTTAAGCAAATGTGATTTTTGGTTGGAGCAAGTGGCATTTTTGGGTCACATTATCTCTAAGGATGGGTTGACAGTGGACCCTAAGAAGGTAGCAACAGTTGTTAATTGGGGTAGTCCACGAAATGTAGCGGAGATTCGCAGTTTTCTCGGACTTGCGGGCTACTACAGAAGGTTTGTGAAAGGATTTTCTACCATAGCATCTCCACTCACTAAGTTGACAAGGAAGGATGTTCCGTTTGTATGGACAGAAGAGTGTGAGAAGAGTTTCCAAGAATTGAAGACTCGATTGACTTCAGCACCCATACTTGCCTTACCCTCTGGTAGTGGAGGATTTGTGGTTTACACAGATGCATCAGGGACTGGATTGGCCTGTGTTCTTATGCAGAATGATAAAGTGATAGCCTATGGGTCAAGGCAATTGAAGGATCATGAGAAGAAGTATGCCACACATGATTTAGAACTGGCAGCAGTGGTGTTTGCATTGAAATTGTGGAGGCATTATCTGTATGGAGAGAGATTTGAGGTGCACACAGATCACAAGAGTCTGCAATACCTGTTTACACAGGATGATTTGAACAACAGGCAACGGAGGTGGATGGAGTACATAAAGGATTATGATTTTCCGATTAAGTACCATGCTGGTAAGGTGAATGTTGTAGCAGATGCTCTCAGCAGGAAGGCAGTCTTCAGTGGATGTGTATTGCCTGAATGGAGATGGATAGAGCAGCTCAGAGATATGGATGTGGAAGTATGGCCAGTCAAGGAGAAAGTATTGGTTGCTACTTTGGGAGTTTGGGAGCCAGAAATAATTAACAAGATCAAAGAAGCTCAGAAGGAGGATCCTGGGTTGCAGAGAGTTATTGACCACATTGATGATCATTCAGAGTTCAGATTGATTGAAGGAATTCTGTACTGTAAGGACAGGTTATGTGTGCCAGATGTGTAAGACATCAAGTTAGAGCTGATGACGGATGCGCACCACACCAGATATTCAGTTCACCCGGGGAGCACCAAAATGTATCATAATTTGAAGAATCACTATTGGTGGGTGAAAATGAAGAAAGAGATTGCAGAATTTATAGCTAAGTGTATGACTTGTCAGCAGATTAAAGCAGAACACAAGAAGCCTCCTGGTTTGCTTCACCCGTTGGACATTCCAAAGTGGAAATGGGAGCACATTACTATGGATTTTGTATCGGGATTGCCAAACACCAGGAAAGGCAATGATGCTATTTAGGTGATTGTGGATAGATTGACTAAGTCAGCACATTTTCTGCCATTCAAGATTGGTCAGTTTATGAATAAGATGACTGTGTTGTATAGGGACAATATAGTCAAGCTACATGGAGTGCCTAAGTCCATAGTATCCGATCAAGACCCTAAGTTCGTCTCTCGGTTTTGGTCTACTTTCCAGTCATCTATGGGTACTCAGTTGAAGTTCAGTATAGCTTACCACCCTCAGACAGATGGACAGTCTGAGCGTACCATCCAAACATTGGAAGATTTTCGAGCATGTGTTTTGGATTTCAAGGAGAGTTGGGATGAAAGCTTGCCTCTATGTGAGTTTGGCTACAATAACAGCTATCATTCAAGTATTGGTATGGCACCATTTGAGGCATTATATGGGTGGAGATGTAGGACTCCAACTTGTTGGGAAGAAGTAGGAGTTCGGAGTTTCCATGGACCCTCAGAGATTGCTGACTCCAGTGAGAAAGTCAGAATTGTTCAGATGAGAATGAAAGAGTCTCGCAATCGTCAGAAGAGCTATGCAGACAAGAGGCGGAGGCCTCTAGAATTTTAAGTGGGGGATAAGGTGTTTCTGAAGTGTCACCGATGAGAGGAGTTGTCAGATTCGAAAAAAAAGGGAAGCTTGCGAAGAGGTTTGTGGGACCATTTGGAATTAAGAGCAGGATTGGAGACTTGGCCTATCGTCTCGTGCTACCGCTTGAGTTAGCTGGTGTGCACGACGTTTTCCATGTCTCAATGCTTCGGAAATATGTTCCAGATTCTGCCCACGTGTTGCAGCACGAGCCACTTTAGTTACAGGCAGATGCGACCTATTTGGAGCATCCAGCACAGATCATTGACACCAAGGAAGTAGTGCTGCGTACCAAGACCATTCAGTGGGTTAGGGTACAATTGGAGCATCATACTTCGGATGAGGCTACCTGGGAGCTCAAAGACCAGATACAGAAGGCGTATCCTTATCTCTTTCCCGATGAGGTATGTTTAGGCATTTGGGGGACCAAATGTTCTTTTTAGAGGTGATAGATGTAAGGTCCGTGACCTTACTGGGTCAGTTGGGTCCAATAACCGGCCCGTTGACCCATTTATTTTGAAATTATTATTATTATTATTTTGTTAGATATTTAGGTGGGTTTAGATAGTGAGCGAGTTTCTTTTAGCGTTAGAATAGTGTCTGCGGAGTTTCGTTGGATTCTGAGTTCGTTTGACCCTAGTAGGGGGTAGTTTGCAATTTAGGGAAAATTAGGTGTTTTTCCGAAAAATTCCTATCGTCGTGATTTTGGATTCGTTGGAAAGGACTCATCGCGCTGATCATTTTTGTCTTCTGGCTCGTTGCGATCTGACAAACAGAAACCCTTCTAATAATTCATTCTTTCACCGGACCCACTTAAGGATAAGCTTGTCCTTTCCTCCTCCCTTTCTTCTTAATCAAGAGATTAGCCCTAATCTATTTTCATTCTGTGCAACGAGAACTCTACTGTAGCCATCTCCTTCTTCCTCATTTTTCCAAGGCTCCGGAACTCTTCCCCAGAAAGGCCATCTCGAAGATCCGAACCGCTCATCTTTTTCCTCGCGATCTCCTCTTTTCATTGACATCAGTTTGGTAAGATTTCCCTCACTTTCATCTTTTCAATCAATTCTCTTTGGTTTAGATTTAGGCTTGATCCCAAACTTTTCCTTTCCTTTCTTTTCCTTTGCGTGTTAGGTTGCATTTCGTCGGGTTAGATTTGTGGGTTTTGTGATAGAGAGCTTCTCTTCGAATACCCCGATTCCAATCTTCTTCTTGGTTGAGGCAAGTAGATCTGCATTTTATAATTAAGCATGTGTGTATGTTTTTCATTGATTGGATCTGTTTTCCTATTAGATTTCCCTAATTCCAAGCCTGTTCTTATTATTAATTTGGGTTTGGTTAATATGCTAAAAATAATATTGGGTAATCTTTAATTAAATTGTAATTTGTCTTTTAATTTGATGTTAATTGATGTTTGTGGATGCGATGATTGATGGAATGGATGATTAGGAGAGCACGGTGGCTCAGTTTTGTGCAGGTGAATTTTTGGAAGGATTTGGAGTAGATGAGAAAGGTTTTGGGTGGAGAGGAAATAAATAAATAAAATAATAATAAAAAAATATATATATGCACTGTTTTCAGTTCAGAACGTTCAGATGTCATGAACGTCTTGCCCAGGTGCATTATTAAATAAAAAATAAAAATGAAAAAAAAAAATGCTCTCTGTGAACGTTCAGAACGTTCACAACGTTCTGAACGTTCAGTTCAGAACGTTGAGTCGTTCCGAACGTCAGTCCGGCGCAGGAACCGTATTTTAAATAAAATATATATATTTTATATATTTATATACATGAGAAAATGGCAGATCTCTAAAAGTCATATCTTTTAATCCATCCGTTGGAATTCTACATGTAATATACCGTTGGAAAGATCTCAAGAAGTAGAATCCAATGGTTCTAGTTTCATCACGATCGGAGGTCGGAAAGTGATGTAAATATTCAGATTACTATTTGAGCTCTTAT
This sequence comes from Umbellularia californica, assembly GCA_028538565.1. NCBI lineage: Eukaryota > Viridiplantae > Streptophyta > Magnoliopsida > Laurales > Lauraceae > Umbellularia > Umbellularia californica. The sequence continues at coordinate 3,031,519 of JAPQWN010000009.1, forward strand.
TTTAGTGTAAATGAGACTAATAACTTAGGTTTGGGCCTTAGATATTGGAAACCATGAACCTAGTCTCTCACGTAACCATTAATGAGATTTTAAAATCGTAGCACGTGGCTTGGTGTGCTTCGATGGGTTGTCTAGGTATTCGTGTATTGTGTATGTTTAACCGAATGCGTATGGAGTTGAATCAATCAATGTTTAACATGATTGTACACCCAGGAATTATTTATAAACATTGTTGATTCGAATTCCCCACGCACTCCGTTAAAACAAATATGGTACATGGATGACAACACTTGCCTAGGATTGGGTTGTAATCTCTCATTGACTTGTTAATTGTATCCGTTGATTTCGTTCCTTGTACACTCTCTTGGCATAAAACACCTAATTAATTATGACACATAAGCTCTTGTAGAATTAGGACAAGGACCTGACTTAGAGTGTACTTTAGGAAACGTGTATCATGTATTGATAAACATGACTGGCTAGCATGTAAGGGATTATCGTGTGGTTGGTTTACTTTGTATTGTTTTGAATGGGATAATCCCTAAGAACATGTTTTGTTTGCTGAGCTAGCGAAACTTGCTTGTCTTGTTTTCCCCGTGTATCAGCACCACTTTATTATTATTTGCATATCATGGCCAGCTGCAGTTTGGGGTTTTATTGATGGGCCGGTTACTCGGACATCGGGGTGGGCAGTCGGCTTTGGACGGCGTCCATGGCGTTGAATAGTTGGGAGCGGGCTTGGACCGTGCTACTATTCCCAGGACCGGGAGCTTGGATCCCCTTGGAGCCGGACTTTGGTATCAGTAGTCCGGATAGGATTGTTATTGGTACCCCGTGAGGTGGCTTGGACATCCACGGAGTCTCCCTCTTGTGCATTACATTACATTGGTAGTGGTGATTGTTAGTATTGTTAGGATTCCTGATATTGATTCTGTTGGTTATTTACTCATGCTTTATGCGTAGTTCTGTTCCTTGTATTCACTTGATTATGTTCTGTCATTACTCTTTCACTTGATGCATGTTATGTTTTAATTATATCTTGCTTATCTATTGTTCAACGTGTCGTTGACTCTGTTCCTTGGTGTGCAGACTCCTCAGGTGAGTACTACTACGAGGAGCAGGCCGGTGAGGAGATCCTCTGACAGAGGAGGCACGAGAGTGGAGTGCCGATGACGTAGAGTAGTGTCATCACTATCAAACACATGAGAGACTCACAGGGGCACTTCATTAGATTTTATTTATGTGATTGTTATTATCGTTGGAACTTTCTTTCATTGACTTCGTTGATTTAATGATCTTAGTTTTGGGATGTTCGTTGTAATTAATTTAACTTCTGTATAAGTTTAATTATTCTTCTTGCAACTTTAAATTTAATTGAGATTTATTATCTATTGTTGATATCAATGTATGAATTCCGCTATTTGTTTATGATTTGAGGTTCAAATACATTATCCTCACAGTGGACTTATGATCCTTGGGCCTAAAGGACAAAATTTTTAAATTAGTCCTAAATTTCACTCCTCGGATCCGGTTATTTCTCTAATCGGGTTCGAGGGACGTGACAGAATGGTATCAGAGCAATGGATGGTTTCTCAGGGTAAAAATTGTAGAAACCATAGGACGCGTGTGAGGATTTCGTTAGTTAATAGGTTAGCTTGGTAGTCCTTTCCTAGAATTCTGTTGTTAGCTTGAGGTGTATTGGAACTAACTTTGACTATTTTACAGGACTATGGCTGGTAGAACAACCCGATCCAATAATGGGTCGCAACCTGAAGGCAGCACTTCTTAGGATGGCTCAGATAATCAGTTCCACCAATTTATGGCAGCATTTATTCAGTCTCAGAAAGACTTGGCTGATCAGAGCACCAAACAGAATGAGAGCCAGGCTACTTTCCAAACCCAGATGCTTGAGGTGATGCAGAAGATGGGGCAGCCACAGGCCAAAGAGTATGACCTCAACAATCTAGTTGAGAAGTTCAGGAAGAGGTTTCCCCCAAAGTTCCATGGCATTGAGGACCCCGCTGATGCTGACGAGTGGGTTGTTCAGATGGAGAAGATTTTTGAGGTGTTTCAGTGCACGGGGGTTCAGCAGGTGCAGCTAGCGACCCACATGTTCCGTGGGGCAGCAGAGAGGTGGTGGAAGACAGTGAAGCACCCTTACGAGACAATTGCAGAAGATGTAGTTTGGAAAACCTTCACTGAGCAGTTCCAGAAAAAGTTCATCCCAGAGCACTACAGGGATCAGAAGATGGAGGAGTTTGAGAGATTGGTCCAGGGTGACATGACAGTACAGGATTATGAGATCTCCTTCACCCATCTATCCAGGTTTGCAGAGAATCTGATTAAGCCTGAGTCGGAGAGGATTCAGAGGTTTATTAAGGGGTTGCGAGCAGACATCAAGCTACAAGTTCAGCGTAGCAAGCTGACAGACTATGACGATGTGGTTAAGGAAGCTTATTGGGCAGAGGAGTCTCTAAAAGACGTGATTGCTTTGGAGCAGCAAAGGATCTTAGCATTGATACCTCAACCCAAGGCACAGGGTTCTTCATCCCAGTACTATCAGCAGCCTGCACCGAAGAGACTGAGGGTTGAACCAGTGCTTCGCCAGTTACCTCAGCGGATCTCTTGCACTTTTTGTGGGGGTAGTCATCATGTTCGTGATTGCAGGAAACAGACGGGTGCATGTTTTCATTGTGGGGACCCAGGGCATAAGGTTCTCAATTGTCCTAAGAAGACAGGAGTAGCACCACCTGCATCTCCAGCTCCGGCGCCTAGACCACCACATCCAGCGCTGCCGTTGAGACAGGTGCCTCCTGCACAGACCAGGCCCCAGCAGCTTTAGATGATTGTTCGACCACCCCAGCCACCGCAGCAGCGACCTCCAGTACCACAGCAGAGGTTCCAGCAGAGGCCCCCAGCACCACCCAGACTTCAGGTTCGTGGTCCTAGGCCACAGCAGCGGTATCAGCAGCAGCGTCCTCAGCAGGCGGGGAGAGCTTATGCGCTGACACATGAGGAAGCTGAGGCCGCGGGCAATGTTATAGAAGGTACACTTTCAGTTTGTGGATTTGATGCTAAAGTTCTATTTGATCCTGAATGCACACACTCATTTGCTTCACCATCTTTTGCACCTCGTTTGGGGGAGGATAAGGAGATATTACCCTATGACTTGATAGTAGCTACCCCTGTAAGTAGACATGTGCCTTGTAATGTTATCTACCCTAGATGTAGTATTCAGATTAGAGAAGTTGTGTTGACTGTCAGTTTGATCATCTTACCGATGTCAGAATTTGACGTGATTCTTGGAATGGATTGGTTAGCAGCGAACCGAGCGGTGTTAGATTGTTTTAACAAGACCGTGAGGTTACAGAATACAGATTGTAGTGTCGAGTTTATTGGAGCAAGAAGTCTACACCCACTCGGTTGATTTCTGTACTGAAGGCAGAACAGTTGATAAGGAGTGGTTGTGAAGGCTTTATCGTGTTTATCGTGGAAGACAAAGAGTCCAAGACTGTTGATGAGATTCCTGTGGTGCGAGAATTCCTGGATTTATTTCCGGAGGAGATCCCCGGTTTACCACCTGTTCGTGAGTTGGATTTCACGATAGAATTGCAACCAGGTACAGCACCTATCTCAAAGGCCCCGTATAGGATGGCACCAGCAGAATTGAAGGAGTTGAAGACTCAGATTGGAGATCTGTTAGATAAAGGTTTCATCAGGCCCAGTGTGTCACTGTGGGGAGCTCCGGTGATATTTGTGAAGAAGAAGGACGGGACAATGAGGATGTGCATAGATTACAGACAGTTGAATCAGGTGACTGTTAAGAACAAGTACCCGTTACCGAGGATCGATGAGCTATTCGATCAGTTGCAGGGAGCTCAATTCTTTTCGAAGATAGATCTACGTTCTGGTTATCATCAGTTGCGAGTCAGGAAGGAGGATGTTCCTAGGACTGCATTCTGGACGAGATACGGTCATTTCGAGTTTCTTGTGATGCCTTTCGGGTTGACAAACGCCCCAACAGTTTTTATGGCATTGATGAATAAGGTGTTTGCCCCTTTCTTAGACCAGTTTGTGGTTGTCTTCATTGATGATATATTGGTGTACTCAAAGTCTAAAGAAGAGCATGAGCATCAGTTGAGGACATCGTTGCAGCTCTTGAGGGATAACCAATTGTGTGCTAAGTTAAGCAAATGTGATTTTTGGTTGGAGCAAGTGGCATTTTTGGGTCACATTATCTCTAAGGATGGATTGACAGTGGACCCTAAGAAGGTAGCAGCAGTTGTTAATTGGGGTGGTCCACGAAATGTAGCGGAGATTCGTAGTTTTCTCGGACTTGCGGGCTACTACAGAAGGTTTGTGAAAGGATTTTCTACCATAGCATCTCCACTCACTAAGTTGACAAGGAAGGATGTTCCGTTTGTATGGACAGAAGAGTGTGAGAAGAGTTTCCAAGAATTGAAGACTCGATTGACTTCAGCACCCATACTTGCCTTACCCTCTGGTAGTGGAGGATTTGTGGTTTACACAGATGCATCAGGGACTGGATTGGGCTGTGTTCTTATGCAAAATGATAAACTGATAGCCTATGGGTCAAGGCAATTGAAGGATCATGAGAAGAAGTATGCCACACATGATTTAGAACTGGCAGCAGTGGTGTTTGCATTGAAATTGTGGAGGCATTATCTGTATGGAGAGAGATTTGAGGTGCACACAGATCACAAGAGTCTGCAATACCTGTTTACACAGGGTGATTTGAACAACAGGCAACGGAGGTGGATGGAGTACATAAAGGATTATGATTTTCCGATTAAGTACCATCCTGGTAAAATGAATGTTGTAGCAGATGCTCTCAGCAGGAAGGCAGCCTTCAGTGGATGTGTACTGCTTGAATGGAGATGGATAGAGCAATTCAGAGATATGGATGTGGAAGTGTGGCCAGTCAAGGAGAAAGTATTGGTTGCTACTTTGGGAGTTTGGGAGCCAGAAATAATTAACAAGATCAAGAAAGCTCAGAAGGAGGATCCTGGGTTGCAGAGAATTATTGACCACATTGATGATCATTCAGAGTTCAGATTGATTGAAGGAATTCTGTACTGTAAGGACAGGTTGTGTGTGCCAGATGTGTAAGACATCAAGTTAGAGCTGATGACGGATGCGCACCACACCAGATATTCAGTTCACCCGGGGAGCACCAAAATGTATCAGAATTTGAAGAATCACTATTGGTGGGTGAAAATGAAGAAAGAGATTGTAGAATTTGTAGCTAAGTGTATGACTTGTCAGCAGATTAAAGCAGAACACAAGAAGCCTCCTGGTTTGCTTCACTCGTTGGACATTCCAAAGTGGAAATGGGAACACATTACTATGGATTTTGTATCGGGATTGCCAAACACCAGGAAAGGCAATGATGCTATTTGGGTGATTGTGGATAGATTGACTAAGTCAGCACATTTTCTGCCATTCAAGACTGGTCAGTTTATGAATAAGATGACTGTGTTGTATAGGGACAATATAGTCAAGCTACATGGAGTGCCTAAGTCCATAGTATCCGATCGAGACCCTAAGTTTGTCTCTCGGTTTTGGTCTACTTTCCAGTCATCTATGGGTACTCAGTTGAAGTTTAGTATAGCTTACCACCCTCAGACAGATGGACAGTCTGAGCGTACCATCCAGACATTGGAAAATCTTCTTCGAGCATGTGTTTTGGATTTCAAGGAGAGTTGGGATGAAAGCTTGCCTCTATGTGAGTTTGCCTACAATAACAGCTATCATTCAAGTATTGGTATGGCACCGTTTGAGGTATTATATGGGTGGAGATGTAGGACTCCAACTTGTTGGGAAGAAGTAGGAGTTCGGAGTTTCCAAGGACCCTCAGAGATTGCTGACTCCAGTGAGAAAGTCAGAATTGTTCAGATGAGAATGAAAGAGTCTCGCGATCGTCAGAAGAGCTATGCAGACAAGAGGCGGAGACCTCTAGAATTTCAAGTGGGGGATAAGGTGTTTCTGAAGGTGTCACCGATGAGAGGAGTTGTCAAATTCGGACAAAAAGGGAAGCTTGCGAAGAGGTTTGTGGGACCATTCGAGATTAAGAGCAGGATTGGAGACTTGGCCTATCGTCTCGTGCTACCGCCTGAGTTAGCTGGTGTGTACGATGTTTTCCATGTCTCAATGCTTCGGAAATATGTTCTAGATCCTGCCCATGTGTTGCAGCACGAGCCACTTCAGTTACAGGCAGATGCGACCTATGTGGAGCGTCCGGCACAGATCATTGACACCAAGGAAGTAGTGCTGCGTACCAAGACCATTCAGTGGGTTAAGGTACAATGGGAGCATCATACTTCGGATGAGGCTACCTGGGAGCTCAAAGACCAGATGCAGAAGGCGTATCCTTATCTCTTTCCCGATGAGGTATGTTTAGGCATTTGGGGGAAATGCCTTATTTCACGTGTAAGAATGGGTTTTCGTTCTAGATACCTTATTTGATTGTGATTTTTTTATTTATCTAGAATGATTTTGTTATTTGTGGCAACTTTCGTTTTTAACTTGCATGCATTTGAGGCCCAGAAACCCAAGTTTTGGCCTAATAAGGGTAAATTTGTCTTTTCATGCAAAATCTGGGCACACTTTTCGAAGTCGTGAAACTATGTCAAAATTATACTTTTCCCAAACTAGATTTTTCGACGATTGTTTTGTTCTTCTTCGTCGATTCCATCCGGGGTCCACAAGACCATGTTTTAAGCGTTTCTAGTTCCACTACTTAGGGGACCCACTTCCAGACACTATTTATAGTCTCTTACTCTCTCTCTCCTCCATTCTTTTCCCATTTCCTGCAACTGTGCTTGCCCTAGAGTGAAGAAGAGAAGAAAGCTTCTCCTTGGTCTTTCTCCCTTGAACATCATCTAGCAAGAGAGCTTCAATCCACGATCCGACTCCGCCATTCTCTTCCTCTCTTCTCAAGCTTCGTCTGGAGTATTTTTGGAGCCAAATCATTGCACTATTCATCATCCTTAACCTCCTTTCTCCTTGTTTAGCTAGCTTAAGGTTGGTGTTTTCCTTCATTCTTTCCATTTGATGTTCTTTAGCTCACCTAGAGCTTGTTTATCATGATTTCAAACCCATTTTCGAAATGGGGGTTTGTAGTGGCCAAAATGGTGATTTTTGTGTGCTTTCTTTTGGGGGTTTTGTGTAGATTTCGTGGAGCACCCCCTTCTAGTTGGATTTTGTGGAGTATTTTGCTTAGCATTGGTTAAAGGCAAGTAAACCTTTCAGTTTTCATAATGCATTGCAAGTTTTAGGGCATCTTACATTGAGGGATGTTGTTTTATCATCATCAAGTTGTCTTTTCTTTCATTGCTACTAATCTCTCTTAGTTGTTAAATCTTGATAAGCATGGTTGCTAATTACTTCATTTAATTTAGAAGTTTTGTCTTGAATGGGAGCAAGGTTTTCTATGAAATGCTTTACAAGTTAGTAATTCATGATTTGAATGTATATGGGTTAGTGATTTTGATGTTTTGAAGGAAATGTGAATGGATTTTGATGTGAGATTATCCCTTGGAAAGCATGTAGGCTTGGGGAGTGCAGGTGGTTCAAATGGGGAAGTGAAGAGGGGAGAAAAAGTGCAGTTTCTGCACCCAGCCGCGCTCAGGCAGAAGCCTATTCGCTCGAGCGACCTTAGGGTCCGCTCCAGCGACCATGCCTCTGCTTCAAAGGGTTTCGGACAGAAACCTATCCGCTCGAGCGAACTTTTGGGTTGGCTCGTGCGAACAAGTCTCTGTCTGGGGTCCACTCGAGCAATGGTAAGACCGCTCGAGCAAACCTGATGCTCACAGCTTGGGATTTTCAATCCTTTTCTAAATCTTTTGGAAATTGAAAACTAGACTATGCTTTGGACTTTTAATTGACATGGTGTAAATTGGAGCTCCAAAATGTACCCTACCTTCGGGGACATCAAACTATGTAAATTTCTAACATTTAGGTTTCAACTTCGCTAAGGTTAATGAACAGTCTTAGCCTATGCTTGATGGACTTTGTTTGCACTCTTGTTTTGATGCCTCATGCATCATTGTGTTCTTGTTTGATTTTCAGGTATGAATTTGTATTTAAAACGTGTTTCCAAGATGTGTTTCAAGAATCAAAAAGGGAATCATTTCTTAAGTTTGCTAAGCATTAATATTATGCTATTTTGCTAGTCTCGTCGTGTTGTGTTTTATAAATGATCTCCCTCTTATTTTGTCGTGTTCTCGAACGTGTATTGCCGTGTTTTGTGCATTCATGATATAAGTGAATACCACTGAGCTTGGACTGCCCTTTTAGCTTGATCCACTACCTGGGGGTCCTTAAACATGTGGACTGTGTGCAGACTAGTCGTGTATTATATTACACATCATGCGTGTTCGTGATCCGGTTCCGCGGCCGGATACCCTGTCTACCTTGTGTGACGTGGGATCGAGTTTTTCGTGTCGTGCGTGCTTGCTCTTGTCATCATGTATGACAGAGAAAGGATGAGCTCAATGTGGATTTATCTTTTCATGATATTATAAGTATTCATACTTGTTTCGTAAACTTGAAACGTGTATTTAAATCTTGAATTGTTTTAGCACTATTTATCATATTCATGCTTAAATTGTTTATTTGCCAAACCGTCGTGTTTGATGCTTGTTATTTGATGTCTAGGTGCAGGAGAGTTCACGCTTGACGAGGAGTGCCCGGGGGAGGCTATTGAGCCACCCCCAGCACACGAGTGGCAGCCCAACGACGTCATCTAGACACCGGTCCGGATCTTGATTCTCGTTTCGCCTAGTTTGGGTTATTCTTTTTGGGATTGTAATTGTTGTATTGGCCTCTGTTGGGCTCTCAGGGTTTTGTAATTGAAAGTAAAAATACTTTGTTTAAATGTTGAAACTTAATCGTGGTACGAATGCTATGTTGACATTCTCTTTTGATACCAAGTCTTGATATTATAATTTCTCTTGTATCTCATTGTTTAAGATTTGTGTGACATGTTTTGCTACACGCTTTAGCATATCCATTCGTGTGAGCTAGACCCGTGTCTTGGGATCCTCACCGCGGAAACTTATGGGAAAAATAAAAGCGGCGGTGTGTTTTGTGGTAGTTAATCATACCGCCGCGCAGTCGCGGGCCCGGGCCTCGGTCCGGGGTCGCGACAAGATTTATTCCAATTGATCCATGGATATTGATAGAGGGGCCTACTTGTGGTAATTGGGAAGTTTAGGGTCTTTATTGTAATTTATTCCTAAGACTGGAGTGCAATTGCATTTATATAGTGGTGTTATTTGCAAGTAACTGTGAGCCCAAATTGCACATGAGATGTGGGGTCGCGTGTCCCAGTTGGAGCCAGCTTTCTATGGAATCCCTATTGGTCCCCACGCTAGCCAAGTTATTAGAAAGATACTAATCCTATTAGAACTCTAAAAGGAAGGAATTAGAAAGTTACTATTTCTATTTGAAGTAGGACTTATAATAGTGGTAATAGTATACTTACTAATTGTTGTGGAAGTAAGACTTCTATTTCAATTAAGAAAAGAGGAGACCTGAGAGATTATAAAAGGGAATCCACCCCTCTTGGACGTCCATAATATTGGAGCAAAAAACGTCCATCCTTTTTGTGCAATAGTTGCACTGCTCTCTTCTCTCTTCCTCTTCTAGTTCCTTAGAGTTTCGAGTTGGGTTTTCTCTTGAAGATTCCACCAATCTTCTTGAGAAGAGAGATCTAATTCAAGTCATAGCGTGGAAGGCTAAGAGGTGTTAGAGATTCTGATCTTAGTTTGTGGAAAAGTTCTACATCAACGAAAGTCATCAACTTCTCCATTAGAGCGCAACCGAGCTCCAAAGGTATAATCTACTTCCTTGTATGTTGTAGATTTTAATGGATGTTTGTTCGCTTCGGTTCTATCTTTTAGATAGTTTTACTTTCTGTACATGATCATGAGATTGAGGGTTATGCATCTTGGATTGGGTTTTTGGCCTTATGGATACTTGATCCCTGAGTCAAGTGGGTTAAAAGTTTTGAAAATCTATCCACGAGGCCCACCTACTTCCAACGTAAAGGTGAAAGAGTGGTGGACGATGCTGCCTGACACTATTAACGATCGTGTCCGGGCCATGGGTTTCGGGGATTTTATGTTAATCGTCGCTTTCCTCCCTGATCGCGCTCTTATTAGTGCACTCTCGGAGAGATGGAGGGATGAGACTCATTCTTTTCATTTCCCGACTGGCGAGATGACCATCACCGTTGAAGATATAGCGAGATGTTGGGGTTTGAGGGTGAGCGGTCTGCCGGTCTCGACTGGTGCGATAGATGCTAATCCCGAGCTCGTTCGACCCTTGCTCTAGCGCTTGTTTGGTGCCCGGCCTTATCTTGGCTCCAGGCAGATTGATATTGAGTGGCTATAGGAAGCTTATGGTCCGGCGAGGGCGAGGACCCTAGACCGTGAGTATTCTAGCCTTGTCCTTGTAATTTCGATTCGTTTGTTCTCTTACTCACTATCGTCACTTATGCATTCCAGGTTGGTCTCGTGATCAGGCGGAGTTTTTAGCCGGCCATGAGGCGCAAATGGCAGCTGTTGGAGGTTCATCAGTCAGAGGTGGAGACAGCGGACCTGCCCCGACTACCAACGAGCGGACGAGGACGGGCACGCCTATGCTATTCGTCCGGGTGCCAGGATGGATGGAGGTGAGGATGCGGCTAGCGGCTCTGATGATGAGGAGTACATAGCACCCCTGGATGAGCTATTTGCGTCTGATGATAGTGATGATCCATTGGACGACAGGGGTAGCAAGGATTAGAGGGGTGGCAAGGGAGCGAGGGCCGGAGATGGCGAGGGTGGTGATGACGTTGTCCTCCCCACAGGTAAATTCTCAAGTTCATCCTTACCCCTCATTGTTTGGGTGGCTAACGCTTATAATCCCTTTTCATTTACAGAGCATGAGTGTAGAGAGGTACCCGTTGATGGGTACTATCGTCGGAAGAGAGTGGGGATTCCTTGCGAGACTTTCTTTGTGACTGGTGAGTAGCAAGCCATGATTTCAATATTACTTTCCGCGAATTTATGAATATTATTGACTGAATATCTTTGTCACTTTGGTAGGGAAACAGGGGACCCGACCTGATGTCGCATTGAGACATCCTCGGCTATCATCGGCTAGGCAAGGCGAGGATAAGAGTCTTCGCGCGTTCCTTCTCTATTTCTTTGGGAAATGTTTATTCGCGAACGCGACAGGCAACAGAGCGTCTGGCACCTTGCTCAGGTTTGTGGACGATTTGAGCCGAGTAGGTGATTATTCCTGGGGTGCGGCAGCCCTTGCCTTTCTCTTCCATAGCCTGGATGATAGATGTCGGGTGCAAAGAGGCCACAGGAGTCTCCGGGGTTTTGTCCCGATCCTTCAGGTAAGTCAGCTTTCATATTTTTTAATCTTCTGCTTTGAACATTTCGCCTCACTAATGATTTAATTGTTTCGAGACAGGTGTGGATGTGGGAGCATGTCCTGCAGTGTCGCCCCGAGCGTTTACCAGTGCGGTTGAGTCTTACTGCCCAGGCGGCGCAGTGGTGTCCGAATGCTACTATGTGGGGCTTCGCTGACGTCTTCCCTATAGAGCTGGCAAAAAAGAACCAAGGATTTGAGGATGAGGCCTGATGAGCAGGGCTATCGCTTTATCCTGAACGAGTTGATGGACCAAGAAGTGAGTCGTTCTTTCCTCCTTTTCCTTTTAAGTTATTAACTCGCTTTGGAATTAAGCCAGAATAGGTCACCCTCTTATTTCAAGTTGCTTAATGGTTGATATCCTTCGGGGTTATGCTTTCTCCTATTTTTTTAGATCATTTGGTGTCCTTACCAAGGCGGCCCTGAAGATGAGCTAGTGGCAGTGCGAGATGGGGTACATTTATTTGCAAGAGATATATGGCTACACGCTCCCCAGATCGTTTCTAGGCTGGTCGTGAGTCGGGTTGCTCGCCAATTTGGTAGTCATCAGGTTGTCGTACCCCCTGAACCTAACATGAGTCATTCGTATAGGGGATGGGGCGAAGTAATATTCAGTCATTCTCACCCGCACCAGCCTGAGATTGATGATTGGGATGGAGGGGGGAAAGTGCCTGCCTTTGGTACATATGAATAAGCAACGGGCGATTATGAACGACGTTGGAGGGATATCACGCACCGGTACATACTCCCCGAGTCGTATTCCGGCGGGTCTTCCTATTCTATCCGAAATTGTGCTGAGGCGATGGAGACGTTGCTGTCGCTTCGGGTAATCAATTAATCTTCACCTGTCTAGATATGATCCCATATTCTCGATTTGAATCCGTTATTCATGTAGCAGGGGACCTTCGGGAGAGCGACGTCTGATATTGAGGCAGCCCTTCGTGAGGAGGTGTCTCGGTTGACAGAGCTGGTGAGACATAAGGTAATGTTTGTTGTAGTCGTAGCCTAGGGATTGGGGAGTCTTGTCTCTTGATGTCATGCATTAGGGCGTCCACTTACTATGTCATGTTACTATTCTATTTATTTCAGGAAGCCATGATAGCGAGGCTACAGGCATCATTGACAACTAAAGAGGCATGGAAATCGCTATTCCCCATCCATTGTAGAAGTAACCTTTTGAGCCTAACAATTTCTTTTATCTTAACCGATGAGATCCTACAGGAGGAGCTAAAATGACGTGATGTTGTTATTGATGCGCCAGCGGACACCTCTAAGGTATAAGGTCACTAACTTGGTTGTTCATTTTGAGTTGATGTTTATGGCCTCTGGTCGTTGTGCAGGGAAGTCATGGACTTGGCAGCATCCGAGGCTACAAGAATCAGATTGGAGGGCGAGCTCCAGACACTGCGAGCCGAGATGGACCAGTTGCAGGTTAGTGAGGCTTAGACTTTTATCGCGTTCTTCTTTCGTATAATGACTAATCCTTGATTGTTTGCTTTTGTGATCTTCCAGGCAGAGGCTCGTAGTGAGCGCGACAAGGCGCTTGCTGAGAGAGATGTTTCAGAGGCACAAGTATGAGGCTTTCTCATGTGACGTTTCAATCTTGATTCCTCGTATCCGTTGTTGATGCAGTTTGTAATCTGGTGATATGCAGGTTGGCGAGCTACGTGCCAAGCTTAGGAGCTACGAGGCCTCTACGCAGGTGAAGGTCTTTCCTCCTCTTTTAAGTTCTGCGTTCACCGCTGTAAGGTTTGTTGAACATAATGTCTTCTTAAAATGTCGTCTTGCAGAGTGGCGCCATTGTCGCCTTTGTTCCTCCGCCTCTCAACGTGGACGAGGAGAGAGCCCTTATTCATGATCAGTATATTGAGCGCATGGCTCGTATGGCGCGAGGTCATGAGGAGGTGGTTGCTGATTTACGGAGGCGCCTCGATCGATATCGCCGGAGGGCGGAAGAGAGAGGTTATGCATTTTCAGACTTGACCAGAGCTCCTTCTCAGCGTGCCCCTGGTCCGCCTTCATTTGCTTTGTCGGCTCGTCATAATGGAGCTACTCCATAGGGCTATTATTCTTCGATTGATCTCCTAGGGATGCATCCCTTGTATATCCTTGTACTATATTGTATTCATATGTCCTGGTCTTGTATTTATGGAGTGACACCCTATCTTTGGCTCGTGGTGGGGGCTCATATGTATGTGTATGTTGTGCGTATGTATACTATGCATGTATATTTGAGATAGTATGTTTGATGTCTTAGAAGTGCTATGGGAATGTGGTTGATTGATGAGGAGTCATTGTGGGGTGCCGGGGGAACATACGAAGTGTTCTTTTCACAGGTAACAGATCCTTATGTATCCGGAAATTTTCCGGGGTCCAAAAAACAAAGGGAAGTGCTGCCGAAAATTTTCTAGAATATCTCGAAATTTGTGTTCTGAGCACGGATCTCATTGGAAGGATCACTAGTAGTTAATGAAGCAAGCTTTCATATATCAAAAAGAGAATAAGCACAATCTCTCATCAATCTAAACTTAGTAAGTAACATAGAATTAGGTTCTCAAACAACAGGGGGTGCCTGAGTGTGTAACATTTGTGACCTAAACAATTCTATGTTTTAAGGCATTCACATTGTTAGCTATAAGTATAAAGGCAGAGGTTCAAGATAATTGCACTTTCAATATTACAATCATATGTGATGTCGTAAAAGGTGTGCATAGCACACATCTATAATCAAATTCATCATTGGATATCATAACAGACATGATTCATATTTTCCCAGTTTGGTTATCGTAACTTTGATCTTTTCAAGTCATGAGGAATTGTGCACAAAATAGTACCCGTAAATAATAAATAAATGCCCTAGCTTGTGGGATGTTACGAATGTAATCGGGGTTGGTTTCCCCGCAAGGTCTCAAAACAAACTTGTTATTTTAATATTTTTAGGCCCATTTGCATAGTTTGGCTAAGGTGGCATTTTCTTTCTCGGTAAAAAATGTCAGGGGGCCATTTTGGCACTCAAGCTTTGAGAATAACAAGATTGAATTCATACCTTAGGGGATATTTTTTTTTCTTCTGCATCCAACTAAAAGTCATTAGTAGTAAAAGCATGCATGAGGTGAATGTGTGTGCAACCTAGTGAGTGCTCGTGGCAATTGTGTATGCGATGAGGACCCAAGTTGGGAAGCCGTGTGAGATAAACATTTATTCATGTGTATATATAAACAAAAAATGCCCCAGCATAAGACTAGTGTCTATTCTGGCCGTGGGTGAGAGTGTGAACGGAGATTAGCTTCTCGATCCATGATTGTTACCTAAGTGGCAACGCGGTCTCCCCTAACTGCCATTTGGAGGTCGAGCCCTCACGGGCCCCTTTTGTAGCTGCTTAGTCTTTTCGGACGAACTTCGGAGAGCACCTGACCGCATCCAGGGCTCATTTGTGAGTAATGTTTGTGTGTGGGGTGGTGAGTCGCCGTGCTATCTTAGTGTCATGGTTTTCAACTACCTTCTGCTCAGTTCATCTGATAAGTACCCATGTCAGTCCAGCAAACCTAAGATTTTTTTTTCTTTTTTTTTTTTTTTTTTTTGACATGTGACTGTGCAGTGCTCGGGTCCCTTAAGCTTTCTAATTAACCCATGTAACGAGAATTCAGCCAATGACTCCCAAACCAGGTGGCTTTAGGGCACTAGATGTGTAAATACCCCTATGGGCTTACTGGCTCGAGCTAAAAAGGCTACGCGAACCCGAGCTAGCCACAAAACCTTTATTGTTTCCAAGACCCCTAACTAGACCCTTTTTTTTTTTTTAACATATGACTGTGCAATGCCTAGATCCCTTAAGCTTTCTAATTAACCCATGTAACGAGCATTCGGCCAGTGACTCCCAAACCAGGTGGCTTTAGGGCACTAGGTATTTAAATACCCCTACGGGCTTACTGACTCGAGTTAAAAAGGCTACGGACCCGGACTAGTCACAAAGCTTTATTCTTTTTTTTTTTTTTTTTTGCAAATGGTGGAGAAGCTTTCATGACATGGTCAATCTCACCTACAAACCTTCACATTGGGTGGTGTGAGAACCCGACCCCTAATTTCTTGGTTTAGTGTGGTTTTAATCGTGATTTGGTTTTCTCGATGGATTTAGTGGTTGTTTGGTTGAGTTTTTGAGTTAGAATGACTTTTCATTAGCTTTGGGAAGTTTTGAGAGCCAGTGAACCTAGACAATGACCGTAGGGCCCCATTTGTTTTGCGTGGTCAGCATGGGGAGATTCTTGGTGATTCCCAAAAATTCTCATTTCAGCTTCGTTAGACTAATCTCGCCATTCCCTACAACTTTCATGTTCACTCCGTGCCCATTCGAAGCTTCTAAAATCAGTTTTTCTAGAAATCCCAAATTTCCCATTCTTTGACCCCTTTGACCAAACAGTTGACTTTTTATGTGGACCCCAGAAGTATGTCAATGTTGACCTTGTTGGAAAGATAATTTTATTCCGGACACTTTTCATGTTTTAAGTTTCTTGATCCGAGGTCTAGAAAGCCCTCTAATCTCCATTACAAGTTCTACTTAAGTGTGGACCCCACATCACCCATTATAAAAAGGACAGTTCATCTCTTTCTCCCTCATTTTTCCCATTCCATCGGCTGCAACTCTCCAGCTACAGTACCAGCAACCATTCCCCTTCCTTTTCTTCCATTTCTCTTGCTCAAATGAAGCCTTCAAGCTACCAATCCGACGAGGAAACTCCGGCAACTTCTTCCCCTTCATCTCCTCTCTCTTTTGACACCATTTTCATGGGAAACCAAGGTGGGCAGCCCCTATTTCAAGCTCCTTCTTCTTGATTAATGGCCCTAGAGGTAAGGATCTCTTTCCATCTTCTATTGTTGAGCAATGGCTTTCCCCTAGGTCCTATTTCCTAGCTTGTTTGAACCCATTCCTTCTCCTTGATGAGTTACCATTTTTAAGGTTCTTATGGGTTGCTTTTTGGGGGTTTTTGTGTAGCTTGGAGCCTTGGCTTGGAAGAGTGTTTAGAGCTTGATTTGCTTGATTAGAAACCCAAGGCAAGTGGATGATTTGATATTTACATGTTTTATGAGAAATGCGGTTTTTCTATTTCATATATGATGTTTCACATTATCACTATTCATGTTTCCTTTATGATTCTCATTGATTTGGAAGTACATTTAATGTTTTGGAAACATGGTGGATTTTAGTCTTTGTCTATCTCTTGTTTTTGGCTTAAATGAATCTTGGTGATTGTGGAGTTTCTTTTCTCTTATGGTTGAGGGTGAAAAGAGAAGAAGTGATTGGATAATGATATGTAGAAATTTTGATATTGGAGAGGAGTTGAAGGTGGAATAGGAGGAGCTTTCAGCTCATTTTATTGTAGGTAAGTGATTGGAGAGGGAAAGGAATGGATTGGAGAAAAGAAGACCTGAATCTGAACTGTATTGTGGAGTTCCCGCAACTGGCGGTCAGCTGACGGTCACCTAGCGGCTAGCCGTCTGGTGACTGGCGGCTAGCCGAACCGGTTTCGGTTACTTTTCCAGAGAGCTGTAACCTTACGGTCAGCCTCGCGGTCATCTAGCGGCTAACCGTCGAATCCATCGGCGGCTAACCGCCAGACGACCGTACTGAAGCGGTTACATTTCCAGAATGCTGCATTTGGTCAGGTCAACTACGGTCAGCCCCGCGGTCATCCAGCGGCTAACCGCCAAATCCATTGGCGGCTAACCGCCAGGTGACCGCCAGGTAACCGAATTTCCCAGAATTATGGGAATAAAGAGAGATGAAGGGAGTTCCCATCCCATCTTGCTTGTGAACCTTTTCGAAAGCAATGGGCACTTTCCACCTGGAATATGTTCGAAACAAAGATGAAATGTTTGTTGGAAGCCCGTTCGAGTGAGAAACCACATCGCCGAGATTTGTTGAAATGTTGAGGTCACTCAGGTGTTTAAGGAGCCCGGAATGTCTCTAAACTCAAGGAGTACCAAGTGTTTACTGAAAAATAGATGTTAGACCCCGACCCAGACCAACGCGATTAGTGCTAATTAAGTGAACGTTTAGTCTTAAGTGAGTCTTAGTACTAGTTGGGTTAGAATGTGATTAGACTTAGTCTGGATTATAGATTTGGGGATTTTGAGGACGTTTAGTATGAGTCAGACACGCTCAGGGACGCCCTGAGTACACGAGTAAGAATGGGGTTTTGTGCTAGATCTTTGATGTGGATGTGATCTTTATTTCTCTTGAGTGATTTTATTATTTGTGACAACTTTTGTTTTCAAGCTGCATGCATGTGAGGCCCAGAAGCCCAAGTTTTGGCCCAATAGGGTAAATCTGTCTTTTCATGCAAAATCTGGGCACACTTTTCGAAGTCGTGAAACCATGTCAAAAGTATACTTTTCTGAAACTAGATTTTTCGACGATCGTTTTGTTCTTCTTCGTCGATTTCATCCGGGGTCCACAAGACCATGTTTTAAGCGTTTCTAGTTCAGCTAGAGAGGGACCCACCTCTCAACCCATATAAAAGGTCTCTTACTCTCTCTCCTCCATTTTCTTCTTCCTTTTTCCTGCAACGGTTGCCCTAGAGTGGAGTGGAGAAGGCAGCCCTCTTCTTGACCTTTTCTTCCTTGGATCATCTAGCAAGAAGACTCCAATCTTCGATTCGTTTCCGCCATTCTCTTCCTCTCTTCGCGAGCTTCGATTGGGCACGTTTTAGAGCCAAACCCTTTCCACTATTCATCATCTTCAACCTCCATTCTTCTTGTTTGGCTAGCAAAAGGTTAGAGCTTGGACCCATCTTTCTATTTGATGTTCTTAGGCTCACCAAGAGCTTGTTTATCATGATTTCAAACCCATTTTCGAAATGGGGGTTTGTAATAGCTAAAATGTTGATTTTTGTATGCTCCATTTTGGGGGTTTTGTGTAGATCTCGTGGAGCACCCCTCATTGTTGGTTTTTGTGAAGCTTCCTTTGACTTTGATTTGAGGCAAGTAAACTTTATAGGATTTTCATATACATTGTGTTGCAGTTTCACTACTTCCATTTAAGACATGGTTTTTATGCTTGAACCTATTAATGTAGGTTATGTTTATTTTCTCTCAAGTCATTAGTTTGAGTTCCTTTACTTGTGTTATTGTTGATGATTCATCCAAGTTCTTAGAATCATGTTGGTTTTGTAAGTTTCATGAAATCGTTATGGGAATGCCTTGATGTTTCTCTTTGGAATAAATGGACAAATTGTGGATGGAATGCTCTTTAATGTGTGTAATGAACCCCTTGGAA
Source organism: Umbellularia californica (assembly GCA_028538565.1). Classification (NCBI taxonomy): domain Eukaryota; kingdom Viridiplantae; phylum Streptophyta; class Magnoliopsida; order Laurales; family Lauraceae; genus Umbellularia; species Umbellularia californica. The sequence goes on from JAPQWN010000009.1 coordinate 3,050,240, forward strand.
AGCATGGAGGCTTGGGGAGTGCAGGTGGTAAAAGTGTGGAAGTGAAGAAGGGAGAAAAAGTTGTGAAAATTCTGAACAGAATGCACTGCCCGTGCCTGTCGGTCAGCTGTCGGTCAGACTTCGGTCGACCGACAGGTCGACCGACACCAACCGAAATCTGTCGGTTCGAATTCCAGAGAGCAGCATTTCTGTCAGGACATCCCTCGGTTCGCTGTCGGTCAACCGACAGGTCGACCGACAACCAACCGAGGATCTGTCGGTTCAATTTCCAGAGAGCAACATTTTCTGTCTGGTCATCTGTCGGTTCACATTCGGTCAACCGAGGATCTGTCGGTTCAATTTCCAGAGAGCAGCAATTCTGGGCTGGGATCTGTCGGTCAAGCCTTCGGTCGACCGACAGATCGACCTCGGTTAACCGACGGTTAACCGAGCGTTGACCGACAGTTACAACAAGAACTGTGTTTGGAGAAATTTTGCAGGAATGAAAACTAGACTATGCTTTAGACCTCCATTTGACATTGTGCACTTGAAATTCCTAAATGTATCTTACCTTCGGGGACACCAAGTTATATAGAGTTTCGACGTTTGGATTTCCAAGTCCACAAGGGTCAAAGTTTTGGTCTTAGCCTATGCTTGATAGATTTTGTTCGGACTCTTGTTTTGATGCTTTATGCGTCCTCATGTTCTTGTTTGATCTTTTTCAAGTATAAGCTTGTATTTAAGACGTGTTTCAAGAATCGTGTTTCAAGAAAGAAAAAGGGAATCATTTCTTAAGTTTTGTTAAGCATTTATATAATGCTATTTTTGCTAGCCTGTCGTGACGTGTTTGATAAATGATTTCCCTCTTGCTTTGACGTGTTCTCGGATAAGTTTTGTCGTGTTTTATGCATTCATGATATAAGTGATTACCACTGAGCTTGGACTGCCCTTTTAGCTTGATCCACTACCTGGGGGTCCTTAAACATGTGGACTGTCTGCAGACTAGTCGTGTCTTGAATTGACACATCGTGCGTGTTCGTGGTCCGGTTCCGCGGCCGGACACCCCGTCTACCTTGTGTGGCGTGGGATCGTGTTTATCGTGTTGTGCTTATCGTGCTTGTCGTGCGTGCTTACTCTTATCATCATGTATGATGGAGAAAGGATGGGCTCTTTGTGGATTTACTAATCATGATATTATAAGTATACATGCTAGTTTCGAAAACGTGAAACGTGTATTCAACTCTTGAACTGTTTTAGCATTATTTTAACTATTCATGCCTAAATGGTTTATTTGCCAAACCGTCGTGTTTGATGCTTGTTATTTTGGTGTCCAGGTGCAGGAGTGTTCACGCGTGACGAGGAGTGCCCGGAGGAGGCTGTTGAGCCACCCCCAGCACTCGAGTGGCAGCCCAACGACGTCATCTAGACGCCGGTCGGGATCTTGATTTTCGTTTCACCTAGCTTGGGTTATGTTGGGTTGTTCTTTTGGGGTTCCATTGTTGTATTGGCCTTTGTTGGCCTCTTTGGGTTGTGTAACTTGAATTAATATACTTTTGTTAAACCTTGAAATGTTAATCATGATAGGAATGCTTGATGACTTTCCTTTTTGATACCTTGTCTCCATATTATATATGCTTCTTGTATCTTATCGTTCAAGATTGTATGAATTGTTTTGCTACACGCTTCCGGATACCCATTCGTGTGAGCTCGACCCGTGTCTTGGGATCCTCACCGCGGAAACCTGTGGGAAATCAAACAACAGCCGGCGGCGGCGTGCTTTGGTTGTCGGTTAATCATGCCGCCGCGCAGTCGCGGGCCTGGGTCCCGGTCCGGGGTCGCGACAATAGACATATGGGGTCCCTATCCACCTTGAGTTATCTTGAACCCCGATACCTGTCCCGACATTTCGAAAGTTATTGCACCCCACGATTTCCGAAATTAATGAGTTATGATTTCATCAATCCCGAGAATACTGAAATTGTACTCATAGCATTTTGCCAGCCCGATGTACTTGACCTGGTGTTGAAATGATATTTATGCCTTAAACACCTTGTTTCGCCCGTTTATACAATTTCATCAAGCGTTTTATACATGCCCGACTTCTTGCATATGACCTATCAATACTTGGAGACTCGAAACATCGTTTTAAGCTTGGGGAGGTATTGTTTGGAGCCCCAATGCAATATAAGAACTTGGAAGGCATTTTATGGAGTCCGGATGAAGAGAAACCCATTATGAAGATTCGTCAAGGATCCTTAGAATCGTCAATGTGCATAGGGACCCGAGATGTCCTTAATTCTTATGGAGTACCAAGTTTATGTCAAATTAGACATACGGGACCCTATTCACATCGATATGAATCTAGGACCCTCAACGACGGGCCCGGAAAAGTATAAAAATCCATTATGTCTTATTTAAACTTGAATTTCACTTGTACATTTTAAATCTCATGTTTTATGACTAGACTTACCCGACAGTATTGAAATTCATGTTTTTGGCATTGTTGCTAGCCCGTACATGCCCGACCGATACAGATATGTTTTTGTGCTAATGAGCACCCCGTCCCGTCATATGTATTCACTTGATTTGATTTCTTGTATATGACCTGTAAGAATAAAACCTTGAGGTAAGATGGGGCCAGAGCTTTGTAGTGCGAGCCCCTGAACCAAAAGGAGAACATGCGTACATGTATTTATTTTGTTTACTTGCATATAACCTATGAGTCGGCACCACTAAGCTTGGATAACCTTGTCAGTCTGATCCACTGACTTGGAGATTCCCCACTTGTCCCGCCAGCTGCAGCTTGGATCCCGATACCCGGTTTATTAACCGTGGTCCCGTCCCGATACCCGGCTCGCTCCCGTGGCTCCCGATATCCGGTTCGCTACCGTGATTCCCGATACCCGGTTTGCTACCGCGGTCCCGTCCCGTATTATTGTATATGTATATGTAAATTTCGTTGTTCCTCCTCACTTCGGTGACAGAGGTCAACGCCTTGATATGCTTGCTCTAACACTTCGGTTATAGAGGATTTAGGTTTGTGTGGTTGCCATCTTGATAGTTCCCGATCCTTGATACCCGTACTGTTTTATATTGGTCATGTCTTTTCTTAATAAAGGATGCATTATTTATAAATGTTTATTGTTTATACACGTTTTAAATGAGTTCCCGATTTGTGAAATGTCATTGTTTATACACGCTTTAAATGAGTTTCCGATTTGTGAAATGTTCATGTTTTATGCATGCTTTAAAGGAATAGATGTTTCGTCAAATATTCGTATTTCATACCCGTTTTATATGAACACAGGATTTTGTCAGATACTCATGATTTCCTATACATTTGTAATTACGTACAATTTTGACCAGACAATAGCTTGCTTTGTATGGCTTCTATTAGCCTTTCTCTTGGGATTGTAATTAATATACATTGTTAATTGTAACTTGAACATATATGGGAATGCAATACCCTGTTATTGTCAGCTCTGTACTTTTATTATGATGGTTTATTCCAGTCTGAGATGGATCAACGATAAGATGATTATATGCTTGGGTTGAGTGCGGTGCGGAATCCAATGGCCACGGACTCCGAGTCGCAACACCACGAAAGCTTCCGCTAAATATTCAGAGGTGTTGGAATTTGAAATCCTCACACACGCGGATCTTGGGAGAAACATAATTATTACTTCACGGACCCTGGGTTTGGGGTCGTGACAGACTGGTATCAGAGCGGGCAAGTTTCTAGGAAATAAAACACTCTAGGAACTTTAAGACGTGTGGTGAGGAAACCGTTAGATTTTTCGTCTTGTTTTGGCTAGATGCCATTCTGTTTTGGTTCGGATTTGTTTTCTTTCTAGGGGGGGAGACCCTTCTTGTCTCTTCCCTTTTGTTCTTGCTAGGGAATTTGGGGGACCAAATTCTTTTCTAGTGGGGGAGGATTTAATGTCTCCGCACCCACATTCAGTGCCTTTTTCTTGTTTTCGCGCCAGAGAGTTAGAGTTTTGTGGTTTTAGCATGTGGATCTCGGAGGACTTTGGTAGAATTCCCAGCTTCTCGAAGTCACAGATGGAGCTAACGAAGGAATTTGTGAGCAGTTGTTAGTCAGCAAGGAATGTGAACAGCATATTGAGACCCAATTTCAGTTGATCGTGTACCGTCAGATGGTGCGTCAAGCAAGTAAGTGTGGATTTTGGATAAATCTGGAATATTTTCCTAAACCAAAAGACTACAGAAACTAGACAAATGGTGGATTTCAGGAAGTTTGAGATGATTTTCAGTTGATAGAGATTCAAGTGGATACCAAAAGCAAGAAATTTCTCGAATTTGATGAACTCTTGGCGGAGAGGTACTACAAGATTTTTAATAATCCCAGAATGATGGTGAAGTCACTCAGCATGATGCATCAGTGTGTGGTTAAATGATAGGAAGAAAACTTTTAGTTGTGGTGTAGAGAGCTGTGTACAGAATGGATTGGTACCTGGTTTTATGATAGAGGAGATCTTGCAAACTTTACAGACTTTTGGAATATCAGTTTGAGCAGAGTACAGATACAACAGGAGAATTGGCAGTTGTACAGGAACAGTGCAGATGTTTAGAGACACGTTTTCAATTAGTAGAGCTCCAAGGAGATGTCCAGAATTAGAGATTCCTAGAATTTGATGAGGTTTGTTAGAGAATTATTTTAGGGTTTTCAACAAGTGCAGCCATATGGTGGAATAGACCCAACAAGATGTGTCATTGTGTGGTTAGAAGCTTTTGGAGTTGGATTTCAGCAACTAATGAAGGAGTTGACTGCAGGAAGAATCTCTACTTGATCGCCCGACAACGAAGATCTTTGCAGATTTAATTGACACGAGGAGCATCGGATTTCAATGTACAGATATACAGAGCAGTATTCAGTTATTTTGGATTTTATTAGGAAAGGTAGACTTGGCAGAGCAGTTGCAAGAGTGAGCACGGAGCTCCAAATACTAAAGAATAGTGAGGGGACAAACATGTTAGTGTCAGAGACCGAATATTGTATTGAGGATCAAGAACAACGAGCAGAAAGAATTAAAGCTAGCAAGAGTTAACCTTGAAGATTATGCAGTGGATGTGAGACCCTAGCTTCGACAGTTGCAATGAAGTCGACAAAATGGTTCCAAGAATTTTCAGTATCAAAGTGTTTAGAAGCAAGAGACTTGGTTGAACTTAGAAGGAGTCAGAGTTGGCGAATTCCATGAGCAGTCAGATTGACAGGACAGTGACGGATTCGAGCCAGTGGAAAAATGTTTAACGACTGTAATAATTGGCCGAAGAGTTCTACAGTAAAGATGACCCAGCGAGTTCAGATGTTTTCGAGAGAACCGCTTTGGAGTTTTGATTTGTGGTTTTGCTTTCGAAGTGTGGATTAATCTCTCCACTTGTTTTTGGATTGGTTTAGTTCATTTGGAGGACCAAATGTTCTAAGGGGGGGAGGATGTGAGAACCCGACCCCTAATTTCTTGGTTTAGTGTGGTTTTAATCGTGATTTGGTTTTCTCGATGGATTTAGTGGTTGTTTGGTTGAGTTTTTGAGTTAGAATGACTTTTCATTAGCTTTGGGAAGTTTTGAGAGCCAGTGAACCTAGACAATGATCGTAGGGCCCCATTTGTTTTGCGTGGTCAGCATGGGGAGATTCTTGGTGATTCCCAAAAATTCTCATTTCAGCTTCGTTAGACTAATCTCGCCATTCCCTACAACTTTCATGTTCACTCCGTGCCCATTCGAAGCTTCTAAAATCAATTTTTCTAGAAATCCCAAATTTCCCATTCTTTGACCCCTTTGACCAAACAGTTGACTTTTTATGTGGACCCCAGAAGTATGTCAATGTTGACCTTGTTGGAAAGATAATTTTATTCCGGACACTTTTCATGTTTTAAGTTTCTTGATCCGAGGTCTAGAAAGCCCTCTAATCTCCATTACAAGTTCTACTTAAGTGTGGACCCCACATCACCCATTATAAAAAGGACAGTTCATCTCTTTCTCCCTCATTTTTCCCATTCCATCGGCTGCAACTCTCCAGCTACAGTACCAGCAACCATTCCCCTTCCTTTTCTTCCATTTCTCTTGCTCAAATGAAGCCTTCAAGCTACCAATCCGACGAGGAAACTCCGGCAACTTCTTCCCCTTCATCTCCTCTCTCTTTTGACACCATTTTCATGGGAAACCAAGGTGGGCAGCCCCTATTTCAAGCTCCTTCTTCTTGATTAATGGCCCTAGAGGTAAGGATCTCTTTCCATCTTCTATTGTTGAGCAATGGCTTTCCCCTAGGTCCTATTTCCTAGCTTGTTTGAACCCATTCCTTCTCCTTGATGAGTTACCATTTTTAGGGTTCTTATGGGTTGCTTTTTGGGGGTTTTTGTGTAGCTTGGAGCCTTGGCTTGGAAGAGTGTTTAGAGCTTGATTTGCTTGATTAGAAACCCAAGGCAAGTGGATGATTTGATATTTACATGTTTTATGAGAAATGCGGTTTTTCTATTTCATATATGATGTTTCACATTATCACTATTCATGTTTCCTTTATGATTCTCATTGATTTGGAAATACATTTAATGTTTTGGAAACATGGTGGATTTTAGTCTTTGTCTATCTCTTGTTTTTGGCTTAAATGAATCTTGGTGATTGTGGAGTTTCTTTTCTCTTATGGTTGAGGGTGAAAAGAGAAGAAGTGATTGGATAATGATATGTAGAAATTTTGATATTGGAGAGGAGTTGAAGGTGGAATAGGAGGAGCTTTCAGCTCATTTTATTGTAGGTAAGTGATTGGAGAGGGAAAGGAATGGATTGGAGAAAAGAAGACCTGAATCTGAACTGTATTGTGGAGTTCCCGCAACTGGCGGTCAGCTGACGGTCACCTAGCGGCTAGCCGTCTGGTGACTGGCGGCTAGTCGAACCGGTTTCGGTTACTTTTCCAGAGAGCTGTAACCTTACGGTCAGCCTCGCGGTCATCTAGCGGCTAACCGTCGAATCCATCGGCGGCTAACCGCCAGACGACCGTACTGAAGCGGTTACATTTCCAGAATGCTGCATTTGGTCAGGTCAACTACGGTCAGCCCCGCGGTCATCCAGCGGCTAACCGCCAAATCCATTGGCGGCTAACCGCCAGGTGACCGCCAGGTAACCGAATTTCCCAGAATTATGGGAATAAAGAGAGATGAAGGGAGTTCCCATCCCATCTTGCTTGTGAACCTTTTCGAAAGCAATGGGCACTTTCCACCTGGAATATGTTCGAAACAAAGATGAAATGTTTGTTGGAAGCCCGTTCGAGTGAGAAACCACATCGCCGAGATTTGTTGAAATGTTGAGGTCACTCAGGTGTTTAAGGAGCCCGGAATGTCTCTAAACTCAAGGAGTACCAAGTGTTTACTGAAAAATAGACATACAGGGTCCCTATCCACCTTGAGTTATCTTGAACCCCGATACCTGTCCCGACATTTCGAAAGTTATTGCACCCCACGATTTCCGAAATTAATGAGTTATGATTTCATCAATTCCGAGAATACTGAAACTATACTCGTAGCATTTTGCCAGCCCGATGTACTTGACCCGGTGTTGAAATGATATTTATGCCTTAAACACCTTGTTTCGCCCGTTTATACAATTTCATCAAGCGTTTTATACATGCCCGACTTCTTGCATATGACCTATCAATACTTGGAGACTCGAAACATCGTTTTAAGCTTGGGGAGGTATTGTTTGGAGCCCCAATGCAATATAAGAACTTGGAAGGCATTTTATGGAGTCCGGATGAAGAGAAACCCATTATGAAGATTCGTCAAGGATCCTTAGAATCGTCAATGTGCATAGGGACCCGAGATGTCCTTAATTCTTATGGAGTACCAAGTTTATGTCAAATTAGACATACGGGACCCTATTCACATCGATATGAATCTAGGACCCTCAACGACGGGCCCGGAAAAGTATAGAAATCCATTATGTCTTATTTAAACTCGAATTTCACTTGTACATTTTAAATCTCATGTTTTATGACTAGACTTTCCCGACAGTATTGAAATTCATGTTTTTGGCATTGTTGCTAGCCCGTACATGCCCGACCGATACAGATATGTTTTTGTGCTAATGAGCACCCCGTCCCGTCATATGTATTCACTTGATTTGATTTCTTGTATATGACCCGTAAGAATAAAACCTTGAGGTAAGATGGGGCCAGAGCTTTGTAGTGCGAGCCCGTGAACCAAAAGGAGAACATGCGTACATGTATTTGTTTTGTTTACTTGCATATAACCTATGAGTCGGCACCACTAAGCTTGGATAACCTTGTCAGTCTGATCCACTGACTTGGAGATTCCCCACTTGTCCCGCCAGCTGCAGCTTGGATCCCGATACCCGGTTTATTAACCGTGGTCCCGTCCCGATACCCGGCTCGCTCCCGTGGCTCCCGATATCCGGTTCGCTACCGTGATTCCCGATACCCGGTTTGCTACCGCGGTCCCGTCCCGTATTATTGTATATGTATATGTAAATTTCGTTGTTCCTCCTCACTTCGGTGATAGAGGATTTAGCTTTGTGTGGTTGCCATCTTGATAGTTCCCGATCCTTGATACCCGTACTGTTTTATATTGGTCATGTCTTTTCTTAATAAAGGATGCATTATTTATAAATGTTTATTGTTTATACATGTTTTAAATGAGTTCCCGATTTGTGAAATGTCATTGTTTATACACGCTTTAAATGAGTTTCCGATTTGTGAAATGTTCATGTTTTATGCATGCTTTAAAGGAATAGATGTTTCGTCAAATATTCGTATTTCATTCCCGTTTTATATGAATACAGGATTTTGTCAGATACTCATGATTTCCTATACATTTGTAATTATGTACAATTTTGACCAGACAGCATGACTTATTACATGTTTTACCGTTCAGTATATTGTTATATCTTTTCACCCGCCTGCCAGACCGTCGTGTCTGACCCACTACTTTGGTACTCAGGTTCAGATTTCTTCACCCGAGATGAGTGTACGTGTTGGCGGTGGAGCCATGGGCTTACAGGTTGTTTGTCGGCTATGTCCTGTAGACAATGAGCTTGACACCGGGATTACGTCACATATGGGGTAGTAATCATTAGCTTGCTTTGTATGGCTTCTATTAGCCTTTCTCTTGGGATTGTAATTAATATACATTGTTAATTGTAACTTGAACATATATGGGAATGCAATACCCTGTTACTGTCAGCTCTGTACTTTTATTATGATGGTTTATTCCAGTCTGAGATGGATCAACGATAAGATGATTATATGCTTGGGTTGAGTGCGGTGCGGAATCCAATGGCCACGGACTCCGAGTCGCAACACCACGAAAGCTTCCGCTAAATATTCAGAGGTGTTGGAATTTGAAATCCTCACACACGCGGATCTTGGGAGAAACATAATTATTACTTCACGGACCCCGGGTTTGGGGTCGTGACAGGTGGCTTTAACCGTGCGAAATTTGTGTGCGGTAGACTCGGCATTTCGTGTATTTTCGGGTGCAGGTGTGTGCTCGAGTTCCAGGTTTGATTAGAGTGTATCTTTTTAGTCCTCCTATGGGATTTCTACAACTACGCTAAGAAGCAAGGAGGGTCATACTCCGTAAGAAGTAGGGGATGGTCATACTGTGTACCTTTTCAGGTACATCGCGTTCCATGGATCGGGGAGCTCTTCCCCTTCTACATTTACTAGTCTATATGCATTACCAGAATATGCTTCTTTAATTACATAAGGGCTTTCCCAATTGGGTCGTAACTTACCTCTGGGATGCGGAAGTTGGGATGGAGCGATGCGCTTCAGGACGAAGTCGCCAACTTTGAGATTCCGTTCTTTGACATGTTTGTCGTAGGCTTTGGCGATTCTTTTCTGATATACTTATGCATGTTCTGCTGCCTTCATTCTTTTCTCGTCAAGTAGGTCTAGCTAAAGTAGTAATGCTTCTCTCCTCTAGTCTTCCGTCATATTTTCATCTAGCTGGATTCGCAGTGACGGGTGAAGGACTTCGAGGGGAAGGACTGCTTCATTCCGTAGGTCAAAGAGTATGGGGTTTCTCCTGTAGGAGTTCTTATGGAAGTCCGGTACGCCCACAACGCTTCAACCAAACGATCTGGCCAATCACTACCTTTGGCGGTTTGCACAATCTTCTTGATGATCTTCAATAAAGTCTTGTTGGTTGCTTCAGCTTGGCCATTTGCTTGGGGGCAATGATGAACCCTCGGGAGTCTTCCATCCTCTCCTTCCGCACCCCGGGGGCTGACTTGGGTCTCGGTGGAGGAGGGAGAATCGCCGGTATCAACATTTTTTGTATGGGTATGCCAGATTTACTTTCTACTTGGAATTTGGAATGGTGATAATCCGGAGATTCACCTTCACAAGTGGAAAGGAAATCAATCCCTTTTTCTAACTTTTCAAATTGCATAAATATTAAGAAAAGAGACAAGTTTGTTTTTTGAGAATGCCGTAGGAGGCGTTTTTGTTTGTTTGCCGTGAAAGGCGCTTTTACAAAACTCATCAAATATGAAAGACAAGAATTGTATTTCTTTTTTTGTCTCTTTAAGAAATACAAACTACAATAGAAAAGTAAGAAAATGGATCTAACTTCTCAGGAGATTGTGGGGACACGTTGAGATCGACGGTCGCAAGTCATGTATGGACTTCGCCATCGTCCTTTAAATGAGAAAGGTTGATGCTTTGATTCTTTGGCTTGGCTCCTAACCTCAGTTTTTTAAAGGACAAGGACCAAGAGGAGGTCCTATATCCAATGAAAAACCAAGTAAACGGGCTGAAAAGCCGCGTTTAGGCCATGTTGGAGAAGGAGGGGACCTTGGGGGATGCCCCCCCCCCCCCCCCCCCCCCCCCCCCCAAGGGACGTTGATCACCTTGTGGTGCTTCTGGGAGCAAAGCAGTAGGACTTCGTCTCTCTCTCGGATTTTCTGGATTTTCAGAACTTGCACTTGGGATCTATTTTCCTTTTTTTTTTTCTTCTTGGAATGGACCTCCTTTTATAGGCTTTTGGTAGCCATGAGGTGTTTATTGGCATTGATGGCCATGATGAAAGAATTGATGAGGAGTTACAAGTTGATTTTGTAACTCCTTTTTCATGGCTTGTGATTGGCCGATGAAGGTAGTGGGCTTTTAATTCCCTTTCAGCTTCATGATGATGGGAGTTTCATGGGTTAAATGCCATGATTGCTTGGATTTGTAACTCCCAAATGCTTGAATCTGATTGGGCCGTCCAAAATAATGATTTAATGACCGCATTAAGTTGTCATAAACGGGTCAATTAACGTCATTAAGTGGTCGCCAAGGCATGTGAAGAACCGCGGGCCGCGCCCCGTCTTTTGAGATTCTGCTTGCGATCATCACAGGTGGATCCACGCATTGTTTGATGTCGGATTGCAGTGCAATCTCAAACATTAATTGATGTTGGTGGGCCGGTGACATCTGTCTTATCGATTTCACGATCGGTCGGACAGAAAGTGTACTTTCTTGGTCAGCCGGTTGGTGATCTTGGAGCGATCGGTGATGATTTCATGCTTTCGACGGCGGACCCGAGATGTCGGTGAAGATCAGTCGTTTTCAAGCATCAAACATTGGATTTTCAGAAAATCACAGAGGCAGGAAGACCCGAAATGCGAAAAGAATCGAAAAATGGACGTTTTGGTGCAAAATCCGGTGACCCGGATTTGCAGGGTCGCCGGGCGACCATGCACCCAAGGTCGCCGACGACCATAGGGCTTTGGCCCGTTTGGTCGCCGAGCATCGTTTTCGGCCGTTTTTTCGTCTTTTTCGTTCCTTTTTTATTTTGTATTTTTCTTGAAAATTTTCCTCAATTGTTGACTTGATTTTCTTGGAGAAATCTTAACGAGAACCCGTGCGAAATCGGAGCACAAAGTTTCCCATTTTTCGGGAAAGCCAAAGACTTTGTAGCCGATTTTCCGTCAAGAGTCGAAACTAGGTCAAACGATGTCGGAATGACCTGAAAATTGAGGTGAAGCTTCTTGAGCAGTGGATAGGACCAACCATGAGCTTTTATTTGAGTTTTGAAGCCGTTTAGGGTCGCATCGATGCTTGACTTGATTTTACTATGGGGAAAATGTCGAGCTTTGATATGTGGTCAAACGATGTCCGATTGACCTGAAATTTGACGGGGAGCCTATTGGAGTCATTTTGAGACGTTCCATCAGCTCTGTTTTGGATGTCATGGTCCCGGGTTGCTCTGCCGCCGGTAGGCTTGATTTTCTCTCGGAACATTGAAACCTGGTCAAACGTTGTCGGAATGACCTGAAATTCGACGTGCAGCCCTTTGGAGGCATGTTGAAGCCACTCAGGTACTTTGTTTGATGAGTGATGGCTTCTGTGGTTCTCGCCGCCCGGAGCCTTGATTTTGCTGCTTGAGCGTTGATGGAGGGTCAAACATTGTCGGTTTGACTTGAAATTTGGCATGGAGCCCTTTGAAGACATTCTAGACTCATCCGTAGGCTTTGATTGAAGTTTTGGTGTCTTCGATGATGTCGCCGCCGGGAGCGCTTGTTTAGCTATCGGAACAGTGAAGTTAGGCCAAACGATGTCGGAATGGCCCGAAACCTCAGGTGTACCCCTCTTTTGGCTGTCTTGAAGGATCTTTCAATTTCTGTCTGATTCTGACAAAATCTGATGCTTGAAGTAGCTTTGCCTGTTTTGTAGCAGGATGCAGCTTCAGGAGGCTTCTTGATGTTGAGGAGACATAGTGACTTTTTTGGTGTCAACAAATGCTCCCTCGAGGTATAGCGACGAGTAGCTTTTTGGAGTCGATGTACCTCGAAGAGAAACTTGGAGGAGAGATTCCAACTTGACCAAGAGTCTTGAGCAATTTTTTTTTTAATAGCCTTCTGAGTTTCCGGGGGATTTTATGGTAGTGAGAGGGATCACGTACAATCTCAAGGCAAAGTTTTGAAAATGACATGGGGTGTTTGGATTTTGGGTTTTGGATTTTGGTTTTTGACCTTGTGACCTAACAAGCTGTATGTGGCAGGTTAGGGGGTCCGGGTTTGATTTTGATTTTGACCTTGTGACCCACAAGATGTATGTGGCAAGTTGGGGGGTCAGATTTTTGTTTTTGGTTTTGGTTTGTTTTGGATTTTGATTTTGGTTTTGGTCTTGTGACCTAACAAGCTGTATGTGGCGAGCTAGGGGGACCAGAATTTGGTTTTGTGAAATGTCAATTTCAAGATTTTGGCTCAGTTTAGTTCATGAGGTTGGATGGTTTGGTTTTGGAAACTCATGAGGCTTTCTTTCTCTCTTTTTTTTTTTTTTTTTTGAATGGTCCCATCAACTCAAAAGTGGCATGGGAGTTTTTTGCTTTTTTTTTTTTTTTTCCGCTCTTGGTAAGAGGAATATTTTGACTAAAATCCACTTTTAGTGCCTAGGTGGTCAAACCTGGCTCATATGGGCTAACCCATGGGATCTTAGGCTTTGAAGATGGCTTAGATCTCACATGGTGTCATATTTGTAGAGAATATCGAAAAATATCTCTTTTGTGTAGAGAATATCTAAAAATATCCTTACTTGGAGAGAATTTCTCAAGTTTCCTTTTTGTGGAAAGATTTTCTCAAAATATCTCTCTTTTTGGGAAAGTAGCTAAATTTTAGTACTTACCTCTTTTCTTTCTCCTTGTTTCCTCTTTTGGCTTGCTCTCTTCTATAAAAGCAAGAGGGTTGTTTCTTTTGCTCCATTGCTTTCTTTTTGCAAGAAATCTTCAAGAGTGCTCTCCAAGATAAGAAGTTCTTTTGCTCCAAGGGCTCCAAGCTTTTCTTCTTCTTCTCCATCAATGGCTTCAAGTAAGTTTTTCTTTCTCCACAAGAATCTCCATTGTAGAAAGTAGCTTCTTCATTTTTTTCTTCTCTTCTTCTTTTTCTTTTCTTTTTTTTTCAAGCACGTTTTCCTTTTTTTTTTTCTCGTGCTTCTTCTTCTTTTTTTTTTCTTTTTTTCTTCTTTTCACAGTTTTCCCCTTTTTTTTTTACCGTGTATATATATATTTTTTTTCCACACGCTGACTTCTTTTTTTTTTTTTGTCAGCTATTTTTCCCCTTTTTTTTTTACGCAAATGATTTTTTTTTGTCAGCGGTTTTTTTTTTTTTTTTTTTTCTATTTTTCTTGGCTGTACGGACAGCCTGCCACGTGGCAGTGGGCCACGGCCTGTGGGCCAAAATTTTTTCTTTTTTTTTTTTTGCTGAGATTTTTTTTTCTCTCCTTTTTTTTTTCTTTTCTTTGTTTGCTCACCATGATAATGAGGCTATGCAATTTCAATATGTATGCATTTTTTTTTTGATGCATTAAGATAGAAGGCTAGAGTCTCTAGGTCAAGCCAACATGATTTTTGACTTGGAAAAAGTTTGATTGGTTTTGACCAAATTGGGTTGGAATTGGACAAACTTTGGTCAAGGTTTTCCTAGCATCTAATGCATGATGGTATTTTTTCGATGCATGATTTTGTAAATGGATTCGGAAGCATGATGATGCATACCTGAAAATCTTTTACAAGTATTGGGATTTTGAGCTTACAGCGATGTTGAGCTCTTTCTCGGTCTTGCTGGATTTTGAGGAAGTTTGCAATTTTTGGATTCTGAAGCTCACAGCAATGTTGAGCTTTTTTTCCAGATTTTGCGGAAGTTTGATGAGATTGGCTTGTTCTCACAGCGATGTTGAGTTCGAACCTTCTTTGAGAATTCTCCACTGACTATGAGCTCGCAGCGATGTTGAGCTCATCTTCAGGCTTCCTGTCTTTTTCGGAGTATTTTCCTTTTCTTCGGAATTGCCCCGGAACCATGTCAAATTTTTGCTAGGATTTTTGTAGCAGAATTCTGTCATTTTGATATTGATTGATCTTTTCTCTTCCATCTTTTGCAGGTAGTTCTTCTAGAACGAACAAGGGTAAAGGTCCTATTAAAGACGCACCTCGTCGGTCTGCTAGATCTTCCAATGCGGCCGTTCAGCAAGCTTGGGAGAAGGTCCAGTTTGTTGAGAAGAACTTGGAAGAGTGCGATTCCCTCAATCGTGATGAGATGAGACAGAGATTGATCGCTCTCAAAGATGAGGAATTCTATAAGATCATGGTAAGCAGCCGTCCTTGGGTTATGGACGATCAGAGCATTGTGCTCAAGCCTACCTTCTTCTTCGGTGATGCAGTCCCCGACGACTTGACATACCAAAGGAGATGTTTTCAGTTCTCTTACACAGCAGATGGTGAGGAGAGAACTATTTTCACACGGTCGACTTTCGATCGGACCATCTCGAGCCTGAGCCTTTCTCCCACGTGCCCTAAGAGGGAAGATCCTCCGAGCTGGGTGAAGAGGACCAGTGTGATCAAGACCGCGATTTTTGTTGGCAGCCCTTCCAGTTTTGCAGAGAAGCCACCTGTTCGTATGGACATGTTGATGCCAGCCAGTGGCTACCAAGGTTCCGATCATCCGTCGGTTGATTTGAGACCGGTGGGCCTTGGTTTTTTTCGGGGTGACGGCACCAATTGGGTGAAGCCCTTTTTGACTTCGTGGCCGTTTGAGTGCTGACTCGAGCTAGGAGTCATGGACTGATCACACCCTGAGGATTGGCGAGGCCGTTCTTCGGGAGGCCAAGATTTTTGATGCAGTTCGCGCTTTTCGGCAAACCGTTGTTTTCTCCGATGAGTCTTTCATGGCCATGCTAGAGTCATTCCTTCCACAAACCAACACCTTCATTGTGACGAATGGTGAAATTGGTTTTTCTTTGAAGGAACTGAGCGCCATCACAGGATTGCCTATCCTCGGCAAACTCTATGAGGAGTTTATGCCTATTGACAGCGTCCTTGAGGAACAGTCTGAGGAGTTCAGGCTTATATACTTTCAGCTCGTCGCCTTCTATGATTTTTTGAAGGAGAAGGAGGGCTCGAAAGTTAGATGCAGCAGTTGGAGAAGTTGCAGCTCCAACTTTTTTGACAGCGGGGAGTCTTCTGATGGCATGGCCCAGGATGCTAGGGCTAAAGCATCAAATTTGAAGAAGATCGCAGCTATGCGAGAAGATTTGAAGAAGTTTTTCGCAAGCACAGATGTCATTTGTCCTGACATTACGTTGCGGAGAGATCTCGTTGTTTACCTCATTTATTGGTTAGGTGAGGCTGTTTTTGCTGGAGGAGATGGGATGCACATCAGGCCGCATTGTATTTTTCCGGCTTGTCAGATGTCGTTTGGAGAGCGGCTGGCTTTGGTACCTGCTCTTCACGCCTATTTATGTACCGAACTTCAGGCTGCTGCTTTCCTGGTTCGGCTTGGGCTTCCCATGAACAGGGTATTTTCTGCCCATACCTTCTATTCGTGGTATGTATACCACTGTCCTAGCTTCCATCGTTTGGGAGTTGCACAGGACGAAGATCCTTTTATGATTCGTTTGGCTAGAGGGACAGCCGTTCCCGAATCACTTTTGTCTGCCCGTTTGAGGATCCGACGATTTAGGGACGTCGAGATTGGGCAGTCTTCGGTGAAGCTTTCTCCGGGTTTGCGGAAGAATGCTTTTGACTTTGGTGTCTCCCGTGATTCGACCAGGGCAGGGTCGGGAAGACATTATGCATTGACAGACGCGGAGTAGAGATGGCTCTTCAACATACGGGTTGGTACGATGGTGTACCGCAGACATCTTTTCGTCGATATCCAACCGTATGTCCCTTCGCGTTTTGCATCGCAGCTTGACTTCTCTCAAGGCGTTGTTGGAGCGCCTTCGAGCATGGTGAAGCGTTTTGGAGGTTTGCAAGATGGGAGAAATGCATGGGCTTTTTATAGTGCAGAGGACACTACCGCCATGATTTCCTATCCTGAGTTGCCCACTTTCCGGACTGCTGGCTTCACGAAGTGGTTCGTGGAGAGCTTCTTAGTGTACCGGGGCTTTCCAAGAAAGAGCTCGATGTCAAGCAGTCTCCTGGGAAGGGTCTTGGCAAATCAGATGGTGTCCGCCGGGAGGAAGTTTTGAACTTCCTTTCTGGAGAGAAGCATAAGATAGGCTTTCTCAATGAGCAGGACGTCATCAGATCAGGAGCTGCACAAGGGATTCCTGGTGAGGTCTTGAGACAGCTGGAGGAGGAGGAGGCAGAGCATACGAAGGCTTCCATGGAGTCTACTGAGAAAAGTAGACCATCCAGTGAGGACTCTAGCGAGAGGCCTGATGTTGATAGTGGGGCAGGATCGTCAAGCAGATTGACCCGCCAAAGCAAGAGGAAGAGAGGACAGCGTCGTAACATGAAACGGCACGATAGTCCCTCTGATATTGAAGTTCCTCTCACCAATGTTGAGGAGGTGTCTGAGGATGCTGAAGAGCCTCCGGAGAAAAGAAGTAGAGAAGAGGAGACAACTGGTATGATCCTCTTTCTTTCTTTTGTTTCTTCTTTTCTCTTGTAAGAGATTTTTTGCTGTAAATCCGTTGCTTTCTTTCTTTTGGCAGAGGATGATGACCTGGTGATGCCCGAGGTTCCGGCCGATAAGCAATGACGGATCCAGTCGTGGCATCTGAGGAAGAGCCCAGGGACTCTGGAGTTGTTCCAGAACCTTCACCTGGTATGATTGTTTTGGCTTCTTTTTTTTTCTTCTTTTTGTTTATGCTGTCATTTGCTAACATGTAGCTTTTGTTTTCTTGACTTGCCAGAGGATTCTGACGATTTCGAGCCATCCATGGATGCAACTTTTGGCGATGCTTCGGATGAGCTTAGAGGGGCAGAGAGTACTCCGCCGGTTGTCGAAGCAGGTATTTCTGTAATAATAATCTTGATATATTTTTTTTTTGACGAGATTATATTCATACCTTTTGTCCTTTCCTTGGCAGATTGTGGAGCACCAGGAGAGGTTCCTCCGTCTTCCTCGGAGCCAGAACAGGGGGTACCTGCTGCTGATCCAGGAGTGGGGGCTTCTGATTCCTTTAATGAGTCAGCTTCTTCAGTTGGAAAGAGTTTATTGATTACTCTTCCAATGGAACATGACATGGGCAGTCGGGCACCAGAGCATGGCGAATACTCATCTGCACCGCACCTTCAATATGCAAGGAAGGTGTTGAAGACTGTCTTGAGCTCATGGGTTGAGACTCTCTCTTCAGGTCATTTAGAAGCTAGTTTTGGCATGATCAAGCACGTGCAGGACATCCTTGCTGATAGCAAAGAAGTCAGTCTGGACATCGCAAGCGCCAAAGATTTTGTTGAGGAGGTCATCGCCTTAGGGAACAAATGGACTGAGACCAATAGTTTCCCTGATGGTGACTTCTTTGATGAGATATTCGTAAAGCCATCCAGCAAAGTCAAATCTGAACTGACTGGGGTCATGAAGACTCGGAGGCAGATCGTTCGGGAGAAGAACGTTACCGAGTTATCCATTAGGGGGCTGAAACAAGACTTAGACCGCCTTGATAAGGAGGTTGTCGAGGCTAGGCAGCGTCTTGAGCTTTTGGAGGAAGAAGCCGCTGCCAAATGGACCGCCATTGTGGAGGCTCGTGACAAAGAAGGGACCCTCATGCGCTAGGTTGAGGAAGCTGAAGGTAATGTCCGGAGGAAGACTCAGGAGCATGAGCAGTGGCAAGTCCTCTGGGAAGAACTTCCTTGTACTGCAGATGGGTCGCGACATTCGGCC
Organism: Umbellularia californica; assembly: GCA_028538565.1. Taxonomy (NCBI): domain Eukaryota; kingdom Viridiplantae; phylum Streptophyta; class Magnoliopsida; order Laurales; family Lauraceae; genus Umbellularia; species Umbellularia californica. Next base: position 3,068,840 of record JAPQWN010000009.1, read on the forward strand.
GCGTTTTATGGGGACGTTCTGAAGAAGCGTGGCCTAAAAACTTTGGAAGTTAAGGCCAAAGGTCTGCTTGAGGAGTTAAATCTTTGGTTGAAGACCATGCTAGATTAAGCTCCTGAGTTGTAACAAACTCTTTTCTTCTTCTCTTTTTTTTGGTATCTCCATGTATAAACAATTTTGGTACTATATTTTGCATCCTCTTCCTTTCACTTAAATCATTTTTTTTTTTTTTGATGAAAATAAATTTGAGCAAAAGTTGATGGGAATGTTTGTTTAAGAATATGATCAAAAGGTTGTCATTTTGTGAAAATCTTTTGTCAAAGAGTTGTTTTGGGCATGAAAGCCAATTTTGTGGCAAAAAGCCTGGTTTTTGATGGCTTGAAAACCAAATTTTGGATGGCATGAAAGCCTAATTTTGTGGCGTAAGAGCCAAAATTTGTTTTACGGCATGGGAGCAAAAAATGTTGAGATGGCATTAGAGCCAAAGTTGTTTTTTTTTTTTTTTTTTTTTTTCTTGTATCATGAAAGCCAAAGTTTTTGTTTGTGGCATGAAAGCCAAAATTTTTTTTGTGGCATGAGAGCCAAGGTTTTTGGATGGCGTGAAAGCCGATTTTTGGAATGGCAAAGGAGCCGAATTTTAAGATGGCATGTAAGCTGAAGTTTTTTTTGTTTTGTTTTGGCATAGGAGCCAGATTTTTGAAAACCAAGTTTTGTTTTGTTGGCATTAAAGCCGATTTTGGCATTTATGGCTGAATTTTTTTTTTGTTTTGGCATTTATAGCCGAATTTGGCGTTTATAGCCGGATTTTGGCGTTTATAGCCGAATTTTGGAGTTTATAGCCGGATTTTTTGTTTTGGTGTTTATAGCCGCTTTTTGGCATTTATAGCTGCTTTTTGGCGTTTATAGCCGGATTTTGGCGTTTATAGCCGAATTTTGCTTTCTTTGTTGTTTGTTTTGTTTTGACATGGAAGCCAGATTTTTGAAAACCAAGTTTTTGTTTTGTTGGCATGAAAGCCGATTTTGGCGTTTATAGTCGAATTTTTTTTGTTTTGGCATTTATAGCCGGATTTTTTTTTGTTTTAGCATTTATAGCCGAATTTGGCGTTTATAGCCGGATTTTGGCGTTTATAGCCAAATTTGTTTTCAAAATGCAGGTATCTACTAAATGTCGCCTCCCCGCTGAATGGTCTTGCAAATATCGATGGAATATCGCTTCCTTGCTCATTCGGTTTGCGAGTATTGATGGAATGTCACTTCCTTGCAGGCTGTGTTTGCGAGTATCGATGGAATGTCGCTTCCTAGTGGATTGGGGTGCAAATATCGACTAAGAGTCGCTTCCCTGCTTTTCCCAAAACTTTTGGTTTTGCGAGTACTGACTTGATGTTGTTTCCTCGCGATTTTTGAAATTTGAGGTTTTCTCGAACCATTTGAAATTTTGGGTTGTGGATATCAACTGGTATGTTGCTTCTCCATGATTTTTGAAATTTGGGTTGTGGATATCATTTGGAATATTGCTTCTCCACGATTTTTGAAATTTGGGTTGTGGATATCAACTGGTATGTTGCTTCTCTACGATATTTGAAATTTGGGTTGTGGATATCAACTGGTATGTTGCTTCTCCATGATTTTTGAAATTTGGGTTGTGGATATCAACTGGTATGTTGCTTCTCCACGATTTTTGAAATTTGGGTTGTGGATATCAACTGGTATGTTGCTTCTCCACGATTTTTGAAATTGTGGATATCAACTGGTATGTTGCTTCTCCACGATTTTTGAAATTGTGGATATCAACTGGTATGTTGCTTCTCCACGATCTGAGGTTTTGCAAGTATCGAATGGGGTTCGCTTCCTTGCGGTTTTTTGGGTTTTTGGAAGTATCAAATAGGGTTCGCATCCTTCCGTTTTTTTGGTTTTCTTGCGAGTATCGACTAAGTGTCGCTTCCCCGCGGTTTCTAAAAAAACCATTTTTTTTGTTTAAAGACACGAGGGTCATAAATTTTGACTTAAAACCATTTTGGTTGTAAAAGCCGGGGCGAACTAGGTTGAAAGTTCCTGAGTCCTGGTTTTTGTTTCAAACCATGAATTTTTGGGTTCAAGGATTGAAAGTTTTGGTCAAGTCTGGGAAGAGGCTCCTAAACTTGGATTTTGGATTTTCATTTTTTTTTAAACAATGAAACGATGAAAGTAAGCATTGTTTTGAGAGAGTTTTTTTTTTTTTTTTTGGAAACTTCAACATAAAGATGAAAATTCCAAAAGGGGTGGGTTTGACGAGCAAGTACCTTGGAAATAGGCTTTGGCCGTGTAGATATCGCTCTGACCCGTTTGAGGAAGTCTTCAAGGGTAGTACCGCTTCAAGAACTTGCCGTTGATGGGCAGCATACATCTGTCTCCTTCCATGTTTAGAAGAGCGTATGCGCCATTGGAGAAGACTTTGTCGATGTCGAAGGGTCCCTCCCATTTTGGTTCAAATTTGCCTTTGGATTTGTGGGCAAAGACTATGGGTCTTTTTACTGCAAGAACCAAGTCACCCTTTTTGTAGGCGCGTTGCCTGACCTTCTTGTCGAAAGATCCTGCCATGCGTGCTTGGTACAACTCAATGCTTTGTAGAGCTTCGAGTCGTCTTTCATCGAGATTATCCAGCTCTTTGTTGACACCAAAAAAGTCAATATGTCTCCTCGACATAAGAAGCCTCGTGAAGCTGCATCCTGCTAAAAATAGGCAAGGCTACTTCAAGCATCAGATTTTGTCAGAATCAGACAAAAAATGAAGGGTCCTTCAAGGCAGCCAAAAGAGGGGTACACCTGAGGTTTCGGGCCATTCCGACATCGTTTGGCCTAACTTCACTGCTCCGATAGCTAAACAAGCGCTCCCGGCGGCGACATCATCGAAGACGCCAAAACTTTGATCAGAGCCTACGGATGACTCCAAAATGTCTCCAAAGGGCTCTACGCCAAATTTCAAGTCAAATCGACAACGTTTGACCCTCCATCAATGCTCGAGCAGAAAAATCAAGCCTCCCGGCGGCGGGAACTACCGAAGCCATCACTCATCAAACAAAGTACATGAGTGGCTTCAACATGCCTCCAAAGGGCTGCACGTCAAATTTCAGGTCATTTCGACAACGTTTGACCAGGTTTCGATGCTCGGAGAGAAAATCAAGCCTACCGACAGTGGAGCAACCCGGGACCATGACTTCGAAAACAGAGCCCATGGAACGTCTCAAAATAACTCCAATAGGCTCCCCGTCACATTTCAGGTCAATCGGACATCGTTTGACCACATATCAAAGCTAGGCATTTTCCCCGCAACAAAATCAAGTGAAGCATCGATGGGACCCCAAACGGCTTCAAAACTCAAATAAAAGCCCATGGTTTGTCCTATCCACTGCTCAAGAAGCTTCACCTCAATTTTCAGGTCATTCCGACATTGTTTGACCTAGTTTCGACTCTTGATGGAAAATCGACTACAAAGTCTTCGGCTTTCCCGAAAAATGGGAAACTCTGTGTTCCGATTTCGTGCAGGTTCTCGTCAAGTTTTCTCCAAGAAAATGAAGTCAATAATTGAGGAAAAATGTCAAGAAAAATACAGAAGAAAAAAGGAACGAAAAAGACGCAAAATCGGCCGAAAACGGAGCTCGGCGACCCAAGAGCAAAAAACCCTTTGGTCGTCGGCGACCTTGGGTGCATGGTCGCCCGGCGACCTTGCAAATCCGGGTCGCTGGATTTTGCACCAAAACGTCCGTTTTTCGATGGTTTTCTCGTTTCGGGTGTTCCGGCCTCTGTCATTTTCTGAAAATCCAGTGTTTGGTGCTTGAAAACCACTGATCTTCGTCGACATCTCGGATCCGCCATCAAAAGCATGAAATCATCACCGATCGCCTCAAGATCGCCAACCGGCTGACCAAGAAAGTGCACTTTCTGTCCGACCGATCGTGAAATCGACAAGATAGATGTCACCGGCCCACCAACATCAACTAATGTCTGAAATTGCATCGCAGTCCGACATCAAACAATGCGTGGATCCACCTGTGATGATCGCAAGAAGAATCTCAAAAGGCGCAGCGCGGCCCGCGACTCTTCACATGCCTGGGCGACCACTTAATGACGTTAATTGACCTGTTTATGACAACTTAATGCGGTCATTAACTCATTATTTTGGATGGCCCAATCAGATTCAAGCATTTGGGAGTTACAAATCCAAGTAATCATGGCATTAAACCCATGAAACTCCCATCATCATGAAGCATAAAGGCAATTAAAAGCCCACTACCTTCATCGGCCAATCACAAGCCATGAAAAAGGAGTTACAAAATCAACTTGTAACTCCTCATCGATTCTATCATCATGGCCATCAATGCCAATAAACACCTCATGGCTACTAAAAGCCTATAAAAAGAGGTCCATTCCAAGAAGAAAATATAATGAAGAAAATAGATCCCAAGTGCAAGCTCTGAAAATCCGGACGAAGATCTGCCACTTTGCTCCCGGAAGCACCACAAGGTGATCAACGTCCCTTGGGGGGCCACCCCCCCGAGGTCACCTCCTTCTCCAACATGGCCTAAACGCGGCTTTTCAGCCTGTTTACTCGGTTTTTCATTGGATATAGGACCTCCTCTTGGTCCTTGTCCTTTAAAAAACTGAGGTTAGGAGCCAAGCCAAAGAATCAAAGCATCACATGTTCTCATTTGAAGGACGATGGCGAAGCCCACACATGACTTGCGACCGTCGATCTCAACGTGTCCCCACAATCTCCTGAGAAGTTAGATCCCTTTTCTCACTTTTCTATTGTAGCTTGTATTTCTTAAAGAGACAAAAAGAAATCACAATTCTTGTCTTTCACATTTGATGAGTTTTGTAAAATCGCCTTTCATGGCAAAATCGCCTTTTACGGCAAACAAACAAAAACGCCTCCTACGGCATTCTAAAAAAACAAACTTGTCTCTTTTCTTAATATTAATGCAAATTGAAAAGTTAGAAAAAATGATTGATTTCCTTTCCACTTGTGAAGGTGAATCTCCGGATTATCACCATTCCAAATTCCAAGTAGAAAGTAAATCTGGCATACCCGTACAAAAATGTTGATGCCCGAGATTTTCCCTCCTCCGCCGAGACCCAGGTCAGCCCCCGGGGTGCGGAGGGAGAGGACAGAAGATTCCCTTTTTCGGGTTCATTACTCTTGGAGTCTCAATTTGACATTGCTTTCTTGCGTCATGTCATTTTGCAAAGATACCCTTAAGGAAGGAATTTGTACTTCCAAAGGGACAATAACTTCGTATCCATAGACCAAAGAGAATGGTGTACTATGGGTTGGTCCTCGAACGGTGGTTCGATAGGCCCATAAAGCTTCTGGTAGTTTGTCGCCCCAGTCTCTTTTATGACTAGAAACCATTTTCTTGAGAATTTTGAAGGCTTCTGCTAGTCCGTTCGTTGTTGGATTATATGGAGTCGAAGGATAACTTTGGATTTTGTACTTGTCGCAAAACTTGTAGAATCTGTGATCCCGGAATTGTGGTCCGTTATCATGGACGAATCTTTTAGGTATGCCGAAGTGACAAATAATGTTGGTGCGCAAGAATTGAAGGACTGATGAGGTCTTCATTTCACTGAACGCAAATGCTTCTGACCACTTGGAGAAATAATCCGTAGCGGCAAAGATGAAGCAATGACCCTTGCTTGATGGGGGAGAGATAGGACATATGATGTCCATACCCCAGGCTTCGAAAGGCCACGAGATTGCTGTTGGATGTAGCCATTCTGGAGGCATGCGTATATAATCTCCGTGAATCTGGCATTTTTGGCAGTGCTTGGCAAATTGTATTGCATCAGCTACCATGGTAGGCCAATAATACCCTAGCCTTTTTATCTGGTTGTAGAGCTTAGGACCAGCCTGATGAGCTTCACAAAGACCAGCATGTACTTCTTTGAGAGTTTCCTCAGCCTCTTGTTGTGACAAGCAGCGTAAGAGTACTCCGTTGAAGGATTTTCTGTAAAGTGCTTTGAAGGTATCTCCAAATGAAAGTTCGGGGCTCGTCCTTGGATGCTTACCCGATCTTATGGATCTTCAGGTAGGATTCCGAACATGATCTAATCAATGAATGGATCTCTCCAGTCGCCAATCGGAGGTTTGAGGATGGACATCCGACTTCCAACCACTTGGTGGCATTCAGTAACTGCTTGGTGTGTGTTGAGAGGAGGGAGAATCCTTCTTTGACACACTGTGATTTGCATGTTTTCCCCTTCTTGGATTGCCATGGATGTGGCAAGTCCATCCAGGGCATCTGCACGGATGTTTTCACCTCTGAGGATGTGGGTGATATGACAGATGTTGAATTTTTGTCGAAGTGACTGCGCCTTATTGTAGTAAGGTAGCAAATCAGGCTTCCTGACTTCATATTTTTGATTCATCTAGTTGACGATCAGTTGAGAGTCCCCAAAAGCTTCCAACATGGTGATGCCGGATTCGAGGGCGAGTTCCAATCCTACAATCAGGGCTTGGTACTCAGTTGCATTGTTTGAACATGGTTCCAGTAGCGAGCAGGCGTGTGGAATCATGTATTTGTCGGGACTGACAAAGAAGAAGCCAATTCCTAATATTTGCTTTCCCTTTTCATTTGTCTTGGTTGCACCGTCAAAGTACATGTCCCAGGAAGCATTTGATAAGGAAGTTTCCACATTGTAGACAAATTCGTTTGGGAGATCATCCCTAAGTTGAGAATCTTTAGGCAATGGATGCTCTGCGAGGAAGTCTGCTAGAGCTTGGCCTTTGATTGCTTTTTTTAGTACATACTTAATATCAAACTGTGATAGAAGAATGGACCATTTTGCTAGTCGGGCATTGAGAGAACCTGCTTTTGTGATAAGGACCATTAAGAGGTTGATCCTCGAAATCAGATAGACTGTGTTCGACAGCAGATAGTGACGTAGCTTTTGTACGGCAAACATCACTGCAAGGCATTCTTTTTCGACTGGGGAGTAGCGATGCTCTACACCTACCAACATGCGGCTAAGGTAATATAGAGCAGCTTCTTTTCCATCGTCGTTTTCTTGTGCGAGTAGAGCTCCCAAAGAGTGGTCGAGAGCTTTTGTGTACAAGATAAATGGTTTTCCAGTTGTGGGGGCAGCCAGTACTGGGGGTTTGGTGAGGTATGCTTTGATGTCTTGAAATGCATTTTCACATTCAGCATCCCAGACAAAGTCTACGCCTTTCTTCATCAGGCGAGAGAATGGACGACACTTCCCTGATAGATTGGAGATGAACCGTCGAATGTAGGCCAACCTTCCTTGAAGCCCTTTTAATTCTCTTAGGGTTCTGGGAGATGGCATTTCTAGGATAGCCTTGACTTTGGTAGGGTCAAGTTCTATTCCAGCTTTTCGTACTATGAATCCGAGAAACTTACCCGATGAGACACCGAAGAAGCTCTTTAGTGGATTCATCCGCAATTTGTGTTTGCGAAGTCGGAGGAAGATTTCTCGAAGATCGTCGAGATGGTCTTCTTTTTTTCTGCTTTTGATGGCGAGGTCGTCAACATAGCATTCCACCGTCTTGTGCTGCATATCTTGAAATATTTTCATCATAGCCCTCTGATATGTTGCACCTGCATTTTTCAGACCAAATGGCATGACAATGTAGCAATACACGCCAAATGGTGTGCGAAATGACGTGTGCCTTTCATCTTCAGGATGCATCTTTATCTGATTGTAGCCAGAGAATCCATCCATGAATGTCATTCGCTCAAACCCATAGGTGTTGTCAATCATCACCTCTGGTATGGGAAGCGGAAATTCATCTTTAGGACATGCGTTATTCAAGTCTCTGTAGTCGATACAAACCCTTATCTGCCCATTTTTCTTTGTCACGGGGACGATGTTGGCTAACCATTCAGGTTGTTGTTCTTCGCGGATGAAGCCGACGTTTTGACTTTCTGAACTTCTTGTTCAGTTTTGTCCATCACGTCGGGACGGAATCTTCTTTGGCCTTGTTTGACAGGCTTGATTTCTTTTTGCAAGTTGAGCTTGTGGACTGCTACTTTGGGATCTAAGCCAGGCATTTCAGCATATGACCATGCAAAGCAATCAACGAACTCGCGAAGAAAAGAGATATACTCGGGTAACTCACCATCCTTTATATTCTTGCTTATGAATACAGGACGTGGGTTATCAGTTGTTCCCAAGTTTATCTTTTGAACAGGGTCTTCTGTCGGAAGGTTTGAAGGTGGTTCCTCCACAGTATTTTCGGAGGCTTCCAACTCAACAAGACCTTCTGGAGTGCCAGAGAAATTTTCAGACTGAGGCTCTATTTCTGGCCATGGATTTTCTTGATCAGTGTCCTTCTCAAGGCTTGCAATGAGATGGTCCCAATCATTTGCTAGGACTGGGTTGAAGTAGGGTACTTCTTTTGGAGACGATGGTTTTTCTGGGTCAGAGAACCGCGCGTCTATGTCATCGGGCAATTCCTCTCTATTATCAGAGAAATCATACCAATTGGAGGAGCTTTCTGGATCCTTTACGAGTGACTCCTCAAAGAGATATCCAGGGATATTGATGTCTTCATGAGATGTTGAGGCTTGGTCGGTATGAAGACTTGCCTTTGTGAAGGTGGATTTTCTAATCTTCTGGTTGACTTTTGGTCAGGGTGGGTTCCAATGGTGTGAGAATACCACGGCCACCTCCTAAACCAGTCAGATTTTGAGCGTCGTAGCCCATTTTCTTCATGATAGCTTGTGCCATCGGACTATACAGGGATAGCTGAGGCATACCTCCGTTTTGGAAAGGTTCAAGTAAAGAGTTCAGTGGAGATGCTCCCGATCTATGGAAGAAGATTGCGTTTTCTTTTGGCGAAGTTGCCGGAATAACAAAGGAAGCAGACGTAGGATCTTCTATGTCAGCAGGTGTCTCCAATGGAGTGAGAGCAGGCTGATCTTGCTGAGTATCAGCTTGGCTTGATGCTGTGTCATCTTCTGGCTCTGACTCCGAGTCTGTGTCATGCATAATAGACACAAAGTAGACAGTGAACTTGCCCCCAGCCTTTTGTTTTGTCTTCTTTACTTTGGTAGTGATTACCAAAGGCTTTGGAGACTTGAAGGAGACGACGAAGGGAGCTTGACCGCTTACTTCGAGTTTGGTGGAGGGTTTGTTTACCTCTGGTGATTGCTGAGGAGCCTTGCCTTTATCTTTCTGGAGATTGTCGGCAAAGTGAATTGTTTTTTCCTCCTGTTCTTCTTTTCCATCTTTATACATTTGAGCATCTGCAAAATGGACATCTTTGCCTTTGAAGGGCTTTTTGTCTGCAAACACTCGATGTATCAAGCCATCGTTGCCAATGAACTTGATGCACTGATGTAGAGTTGAAGGGACGACACCATTTTCATGTATCCAGGAGCGTCCAAGGAGTATATTGTAACATGAAGGGGTCCTTATTGCATACACAGTGACTTCAGAAATAAGATCACCGATTTGCAATTTGAACCTAATTTTGCCGATAGGCCTTTGAGCGCTGCCGTCATATCCGAAGATGGATATAGACGTGTGACTCAGCTTGCTAGGTGGGATGCCCAGCTCTTCGAGTGCCGAAGTAGAAATGAGATTGAGTGCAGAACCTGGATCGATCTGAACTCTATGTACTGGCATTTCTTTGACGTACCCCGTAAAGTACAAGGGTCGGTTGTGCTTTGTCTCACCTAGCAAGAGGTCATCCTTGTCGAAGGCAATTGTTGCACTTGCTGCTTTTTGTACCGAGAGGCATTCATTGCTTGATCCCTCAGTTTTCTTCTTTTCTCCCTTTGGGGGAGTATTTGATTTTTTGACCCTGTAGTCCATTTCAATTTGTAGGACTTATGGGGCGTGTTTGTCGACATCCGCATTTAGCCTTTGTAATTCCAAAATGAGACTATCACGAGTTTGTGGAGACATTCGTAATAAGTTAAGGATGTACAGACGTACAGGTATCAAGTCGTACTTGAAAGCCTCCTTCGGGCTTGCATTTTCATTATTATTGCCACTTGGGGCGCTTACAACTTGATTTCCCGAAGGATTTACATAAGAAGAAGAAGGTTGGTTGTAATTTTTATGGTAATCCCGGCCAGAACGAGTACCTCTACCAACTTCAAGAGCTTCTAGAGACTGGTCTTCTTTTGGAAGATCACTCTCAGGATCAAGGGGTTGATCCTTTGCTGAAGACGACTCTGTAATAGCATTGGTGTCTTCAGTAATTGTGTTGCATGGAGCAATTTTCGGGAACATGTCCTGAACAACATCCGACAACCTTTCTGTATTAGTCCAGTCATCGTCTATGAGATCGGGCATCTGGGACCAATCGACTGGGTTTTCAATGAAGAAGATTTCATTGGCAGGAGATTCTTCAAGATGATCAATCGGGAGAGGCTTGAGTTCCGATGTCACAGCTTCAGGAGACGAGGGCTGAGAGGATGGTATCTCAGTGGAAGTCACCTGAGAAGATGTAGCTCTAGATGATGCATTACCGGTTGGGGTGTACGTGTCTTCGGAAGCTTCAGAGGCACCATCGTCCTGAGCTATCGCATTGTAGGTCATCCGGACAGGAGATGCCCCCAGTGCAGACTGCTGGAAATCGGACTCATCCTCAGATGTAAGGGGATCATCGATCCAACTGTTTTCTCCATTTTCAGGAGTTAAGGGAGAAAGTTCCCATTGATTTTCAGGGAATTCCAGTTCTGGATCATGACGAAGATCATTGATGCGATCCTGCTCCTACTCTATAGCAAGATGTTGCAAGATTCTTGCATATTCCTCAAGATCAGGCATATGAGTGAAATCTTCTTCGTCATCTGCTCCTTGTGGTTCACCAATGTTGGGTTCCACCGGAGCATTGTTTGGTGCTGGATTGACAGCATTTTCTTGAACAGGGTCCTGGTCTTCTTCATCATCGGACCAGGATCCTTGTGGCTGTAATGGGTTATACCAGATTACTGGCATAAGATGAGATTCGGGAATCCATTCCTCGTCGGAGAGGTATTCTCATGTTTCAAGGGATTCTTCCCACTCATCGATATCACTGGCAGTATCACTGGACTCGTATCCATTCATGGAGAATCCAACTACGGAGTTGCAAGATTATGATGCCCCCTGCACATTTTCATTTTTGTATAGAGGTGGCATGAAATCATCAAGGGTAAATTTTCTTACCGCCTTTGAAGTTTTGGGAAGAGATTCTTCTGTCGTCCCTAGTTAAGCAGTGGAAGAAGTTTATGCTTTTTCAAGGACTTCTTGTTTTGGCTGAGACTTCTGCTGCTGTTTGAGCTTGCGGAGTTGTCTCTTGGCTTGCCTTCACTGCTGAGCGGTCGGCTTTGTTTTGACGATCTCCCAATTTTCATCATCTAGGAGATCGGGATGCACCCATATAGTTTGTCCATCTGATGTTGGATAGGGAACCAATTCTTGGGACGCTTGAGCCATTTTTATCACTTTGAATGAAGTAGTGATTTTCTCCTTCGGTGACTTTGAAGTTTGCCGCCATGACACCATGTTGACAGAGGCGGGGCCATAGTTTTTATCAAAGGTTATGACTCCGTTTTTCCACATCTCATTGATCTTCTCTCTCACAACGAAGCATTGATTGAGAGGATGTGAGATAATCTAATGGTATGGACAGTATCGGGGATCATTGGTTTTGCCAACATCTCCCGGTCTTTTGGGCTCTGGCAAAATGAGTTTGCCATTTGCCAGGAGAGCCTCAAAGATTTCTTCAACATCTTCATCAAACGGATATTTCTTTTCTACACGTTCTTTGAAGGCATCAGAGAGTTCAGGTCTTTTACCTGTAGTTTTGTTTTCAGGTTTCTTTGACTGCTGAGGAGCTGACTTGGTTTGCACATTGAGAACCTCCTTTTTCTTTGGTTTTGAGGTTGTAATAGCAGTCGGCTCTTTCTTTGATGATTTCTTATTGTTGAGGTCTTTGATCACCATTTCGGCTTCCATGGAAGCTTTGAGAAGTTCTCCTAGGTTGTTTGATTTGTTGCCGATGATCATGGAGCGAATTTTTGCTCTCATATTGTTACGGCAGATGTCGACTAGCGACGCTTGTGGCAGTACATCTGAGCATTTGTACGCCATTGCCTTCCATTTGTGAATGAAGTCGTATGTTGACTCATTCTCTCCCTGTTTTAAGCTGCAGAGTTGAGCCATAGTAATAGGATGATCCTCACCTTGGAAGTGGGTCAGGAAGCGTGTCTCTAGCATAGCCCAGTTCTGGATGGAGTTCTCCGGCAGAGTGGAGTACCAATCAAAGGCGTACCTTTTAGGGTACTTGCAAAGAGGCGAATCTTGAGGGCATCTTGATCCGCAATGGCTCCCGTCAGGATCTTGAAATGGATGACATGTTGTCTGGCTGAACCTTTCCCAGTATATGTCTGGAGAGTAGGTTGCTTGAATTTTGTAGGGAACGGAACCGAGTCCATCCATAAAGGGTAGGGTGGCTTGATCCCATGTTCCTTCAATGTATCCTCTTCTTTTGCTTTTGCAAGGATATCGTCCACGTTCGTTTTAGTAAGGGCGCGAGACTCATTGTTTTCTGCATTGTCCTCGTCATCTTCCTGATTCGGAGGAGTTTGGTTGTTAGGTGGTGGACGCTGTAGAGTGAGAATAAGGTTTTCCATCAGAGCCTCAATTCTCTGTTGTCCTTGGTCCAACTGCTGGATGCGTGTGGTTATGTCATCATGCGGTGGAGGCTGCTCAGAACTTGTAGCCAAGACGTTCATCCCTCGGGATTCAAACGAAGAAATCGTCCTGGTGACTGAGCTAGGGCTCATTCTTCTGGATGAAGAATCTGAGGAGTGGTTACTCCGGTGTCCTTGGCTTAGAGGAGTGGAGGATTCTTTTAGATGTGTTCGTGTCAGGGAGACGCTGCGAGTCATCCGACGTTTAACACTGTTTTTGGTTGCTGACTTCTGGCGTTTTCTGGTTTTGCCAACCATATGAACAACAACGAATTGGTCGGGTCTTTCTTTTTCGACCCATTTATTTGAGACATGGAGATTAGAACGCTAGGTTCTTTGTTTCTCAAGTCTCTTTTGTCGATATGCCGTGCGACGACGCATACGACGAGAAATTTGAGCTTCAGTCAGCTCTAGCTGGGCTCTGGCGATGAAGGATGTAGTCCCTTGTGCGCAGCAGGCGAGTTTGTCTTCTTTGAAGCTTGGCAAGGATAGAATCTGGACGCGGTCCTTTGTCTGTCGCAGTGAAGATTTGAATTTTGCGAGCTCGGCCCCTGTTGAGATGAAGGGTCGACACTTGTGGGTTGAGGCTTCGTGGGAGCACCATGGGCTTCAGGCTTCTTGTTATTCGCCCTTGGTGCCATGTTAGTGACACGTTGCGGGGCGATTTTCTGCTTCTTGGCAGGTACAGTGTCTTTTGCGGGGAGTGGGAATGGTTCCAGCGACCCGAAGACGATGGTCCGGGGAGTTGACGTTGACCCGGTGTTTGGAGAGTTGTCGAGGGAGATGTCACTTCGGCAACTGGCAGGGCGCTTTTGCTTGTTTTGAAGCATAAGTTGGTACTTGTTCTCATCGAAAGTGATGGTTAATGAAGCTGCCATTGTTAGTTTTGGAAAACTTCTGAAACAAGACCAAATCCATTAGTAATCATAAGAATATAGTGATCATAAATGGAGAACAACTATGGTTTTGTCTTTTCAAATCACTTGAGGGGACATGGCCCAACCCAAGGACGATGAAGAAGGCAAAAAGCCATAGAGGATACAATTGTTCTAAAATGCAAGTATGGTAGGCTCAGAGTGAGCGTTCCAATGACTGCTAGAAGCAATTGTAGACCTTAATTCAAATTACCGAGAAACAAGGCTCACTCGAGGTAAAATGATATAAGGTTGGAGATACAAATGTGTCGGTCGCGAATACAGTAGACCCGAAAGGGCATACTAGCACCGCTTGGCACAAATGTTACAAATCGCATTCTTTGGAAGGACATGAGATGGGTTTTTTTTTTATTTATTTAATAAAATGTCAAATTTGGATTCATAAAGGAGAGCAACTGGTATTCCAATCTGAACCATAACTCAACATTTCTGCGAGCGTTAAATCCGAAAGAGAAAGGGACCAGAATTTCTCAAATGTGAATCCAGTATTGACGGAAGTTTTTTTTTTGAAAGGTCAAGATTAAATTCATCAAAGAAAGCAAATGGCATTCAAATGCGAACCACAATTCAACATTTCTGCGAGCGTTAAATCCGAAAGGGAAAGAATCAAGATTTCTCAATTCTGAACTCAAAAATGACGGGAGTTTTTTTTTTGAAAGGTCAAGATTAAATTCATCAAAGAGAGCAAATGGCGTTCCAATCCGAACCACAACTCAACATTTCTGCGAGCGTTAAATCTGAAAGGGAAAGAACCAAGATTTCTCAATTTTGAACTAAAAAATGACGGGAGTTTTTTTTTTCTTTTTTTTTTTGAAAGGTCAAGATTAAATTCATCAAAGAGAGCAAATGGCGTTCCAATCCGAACCACAACTCAACATTTCTGCGAGCGTTAAATCCGAAAGGGAAAGAACCAAGATTTCTCAATTCTAAACTCAAAAATGACGGGAAATTTTTCTTTTTTTTTTTTTTTTGAAAAATGTACATAGGTTTCCAATTCGATCTTATGAAACCTTAGTAGATAGATTAGCCCCCAGGTAAGGATAGGATTACTTAATGAACCCGTTTGGAGTACCCTTGCCTCGAACAGTCTAGCTGTCTCCACACTCTGGACAAGGCTTTTCTTGAATCCACTTTAGTCGAAGAGCGCAATTGATGCAACCTTAGTGTTTTTTTTTATTTTTTTTATTTTGAAAGATTTCTAATGAACTCATCAAAGAGAACAAGTGGTGTTCCAATCCGAACCACAACTCAACATTTCTGCGAGCGTTAAATCCGAAAGGGAAAGAACCAAGATTTCTCAATTTTGAGCCCAAAAGAAAGAAAATTGATTTTTTTTAAATTATAATTTTTTTTAAATCCCAATTGGACTCATCAAAGAGAAAAGATGGCCCAATCCCCGATATTAACGATAGCTGCGAACATTTCTGTGAGCTATCAAGTTTAAAGAGGAGAGGATCAAAATTTCTCAAAGTTGAATCTTGAGAAAGAGAGATCATTTTTTTTTTGAATTTGAAATGAAGGTGTTTTTTTTTTTTCTTGAAATCCCAATTGGACTCATCAAAGAGAAAATATGGCCCAATCCCCGATATGAACGATAGCTGCGAACATTTCTGTGAGCTATCAAGTTCGAAGAGGGGAAATATCAAAATTTCTCAAAGTTGAGTTTTTAAGAAGAAGAGATCATATTTGTTTTTTTTTTTTTTTTTTTGAAGTGAGAAAGAACAATTGAAATCCCATCTCATGTTTTTTTATTTTAGATGCAAAATGCAACATAGGCCACCAACTAGAAAGGAGCCAAGGGATCAAAGCATCACGTTCTCAAGTCAACGATTGGTCCCACCGGGTATGCCAACTTGATGGACCCTCGGGAATCTTCCGTCCTCTCCTTCTGCACCCCGGGGGCTGACCTGGGTCTTGGCGGAGGAGGGAGAATCGTGGGTATCAACAAGTGTCGGGGGTGACTTGGGCGCACCTGTGGTTGCTCCCAAGTGTCGGTCTAGTAGTTTGTTATCTTCTAGGGTGTCTTTTAAGTTATTTTTTTAATAAATTAAAGCTTATTGATTAGGTTTGTTAATCTAGATTTTAATTGGGACTTGTTGATTAAAGTTTTATTCGATTAGGGGTTTCATTAGAAGTTATTAATCAGTTTTAGGGATTTAATTAATTGATTAAGTATGTGGATTTTAATCGAGTGTTTTAATTAATTGCTTCAAATTAATTGAGTGTTTAGATGAGGGTTGACTAAGTTTATTAATTTACTTAAGCATGAATGAAATAAACTAGGATTATCTAGTTAATGCCTAATTCTACAATTCTGCTATTTCTTTTAATTTCTTTTTGTTCTCTTCCCTAATTACTAGATAGCAAGATGAGAGGAGAAGTGTTTTATGATTTTATGATTTTTTTGGTGTTTGGTTTTTTATGCAAAAAACAATGCAAGCTATCCTAAAGAACAATCTAGGGTCTTTTACTTAATGTCTATTCCTTTTCTTTTTATGTACTTTTCTATTTCTTTTAATTTTTTTTGTTCGCTTCTCTAATTACTAAAGAGCAAGATGAGAAGGGAAGAGTTTTATGATTTTATGATTTTTCTTGCATTTTATGCAATATAAATGCTACTTAACCTAAGTGTGATAATCCAAAGTTTTGAAGTCCGGAAGTTGAGCAATCAATTAAAACTATCACAGAGATCCAGTAGCAAGTCAAAAGCAATGCAAAATGAGAAAAATACGGACCGGAAGTCAAACTGGGGACTTGGGCGCACACAGTGGCGCCCAAGCGTTGCCTCTGCGGGACTTGGTGTATTTCGGGCTTCTGGCGAATCCCGGTATGATTTTTAGCAATTTGAGACTAAGTGTAAGGTACTACTGTAAATTATTAATATCAAAACCTTCGGATTCGAAGAGTAACAATGCGAGGACCAAGCTTCGGGGATGAATCCCTTTGCAGGGACTTGGGCGCACCCACAATGGCGCCCAAGTACCTCTGCCTTCCTTTGTCTCTTTCCTTCTCTTTTGGCAATAATATTTACTCCCTTTTTGTTTCTTTTAATGCTCTTTACTGGTCCAAGGACTTTGATATCAATTTGTATGAGGTTTGACTCGAATTCAAAGAGCAAAGAAGCACATGAAACGGAAAATCGGAGTCAAATCCCCAAACTTGGGACTTGGGCGCACCTGTGGTTGCTCCCAAGTACCGTCCTGTACTTTTTCCTCTTTTCAATAATATGGTTGGTCCCTTTTTGGTTCTTTCAATACTTTTAACAAATCCGAATGCTTTGATATCAACTTATACGAGGATCGACTCGGATTTCCAAAGCAAAATGTGTGCGAAATGGAAAATGGGAATCAAATCTTCCAATCTTGGACTTGGGCGCCCAAGTTCTATATTGCACTTTTCTTTCTCTTTTGTTTCTTTTTGAATACTTTTCGCGCAATCTTGAACACAAAGTCACAGATCCGAGGGTACTGATGCCAACTTATATGAATAGAAACCCGGATTTGAGAGAGAAATTATAGGCGGGATGAAAACTAAGGTCAAAATCCCACTCTTGGGACTTGGGCGGACACACAGTGGCGCCCATGTGCTCTTTTTTTTTTTTTTTAGCACTTTTCCTTTCAAATTCGGATTTTTCCTAACGAGAATGAGATGGATGCAAAATCTATCCTAATCACGAGTTCAGGATGATGAGAATAATGTAGATCTACAAACTACGGATGATCCTAAGCATGTTTCTAATGAGGAATGAATACTGAACATCAGATCTACTATAAAATAGTACTATTAATGCGGATCTACAATTTGTGCTTGATCCTAAGCATGTTTCTAAACAATAATGATGGTGTGATGTAAATAAACAAAAGAAATCTATGAGTACCGGTTCGAATCGTGTTCTTTAAGTCCTAAGTTGAAGTTCTTGTGGAAGTCCATGGCTTTGGGAGGCTTTCTCCATTGCTGATCTTGGAGAACCAAAGCAATCTTCTTTCTCCTTTCTTCTAGATCTAGAGATCTCCCTTGTGACCTCTCTCCTTTTCTCTCATTATTACTCTACTTTTTCTCTCCTTTTGGTAGCCTCTTCTGCAAAGTAGTATATGAGGTCTCTTTATAGTGATTTTGACGTGGAGGAGTTAGGGATACTACTTACACGAGTTTCCAAGGGTTTCACTCAAACCAAGGTGAGATGGGGCTCTCGGAGACTTGGGCGTACATGGAGGTGTGCCCAAGTGGTTCCCATGACTTGGGCGCCCACATGGTGGCGCCCATGTCTAACTTTGAAGCCTAATGGGTCTAGAGTCCGGTTCCGGATTGTTTTTGGGTCTAAACCGAGTCGAAACTGTGAAGAGTAGAGTAAATCATGCCTAAGTATACTTCAAAGTGCATTTGCAACATGTCTATGGACCTGGACGTACCCAGGGTGGCGCCCAAGTTGATTCCAGGGGTGCGCCCATGTCATGTCTTGGGTCAAATGGGCTCGGGTTTGGTTCCGGTTCGTTTTTTAGGTTGAGATCGGGTCGAAACTACGAAAGGTAGACTGGGATGCAGTCAAATATGCGCCTAAGTGCTTTCCTAGGGCAATTAGGGACCTGGGCGCACCTGTGTGGGCGCCCAAGTACAACCCTGGGACATGGGAGCACCTACATGGGCGCCCAGGTATGTGCCTGGTGGGGTGTTCGCAGGGTAGTCTCCCGACGGCCATATCTTTTGATTCTTTCATCGGATTTGGACGTTCTATATATTGACGGAAAGCTCTCGGAACGTAGAATCTTTTGGTCCATACATCCTAGTAATTAGAGTTCAGGAAATGGTAGGGATCTCTGGGTCAAAGATTATAGCTGTTTAAATCATACTAGTCGCATCATACTTAGGTAAACTAAGTGTAATCTCTTTGGAATCAACCTGAGTGTGTCCTATGTAGTTTGGAAGGGACTTGGATAGGCTATTCTTTGTATGAGTAGCGGGTTGGATTCGAACTCTCAAAGCGATTCGGCCTTTCCTCTCACGGATTTCTAAATGTTGTCGAACTAAGCATAAAATTTTCAACAAGCATCTTCATCGTCATTAATTAATCTTAATTATTCCATTAACCATTCAATTATGGGTGAAATGGGGGCACCGTTATATATGACAGGTGTTTAAGTCTATCATAGGGGGCCAAATGAGGCGTCTACAGGCGGTCTAGGACCTTAGGTTAGGGTTAATCTAATGATCAGTAATAAAGCATTAATCACGTAAATCCAAGTAAAATCCCCTAGTTAGGCCCTTTTACCCCAATATCAAAAATCCATAAAAACTATATGATGGAACGCGCTCCGAGGCGCCGTGGGGCGGCTACCGGGGTCGGCGGAACGTGGGAGTCCGTCGGGTCCGGCCCTTTCGCGCCCTGGCGGGCCTGAAGCGTGCATCAACAAATTTTTTTTTTTGGGTGGGTGTGCCAGATTTTCTATTTTACTTGGAATTGCAAGTGGTGATCCGGAGATCAACCTTCGCAAGTAAAAAGGAAATCAACTTCTTTCAAGTTTTCCATTGCGCAAATATTTAAGAAAAGAGACATTTTCTTGATTTGCCATGAAAGGCGATTTTGTTTGGCATTTATAGCCGATTTTGTGGCGTTTATAGCCGATTTACAATTCTCATCAATAATGAAAGACAAGAGTTGTGATTTTTGTCTCTTTTAGAAAAATACAAACTACAATGAAAAGCAAGAAAAGGAGGATCTAACTTTTCAGGAGATTGTGGGGGACTCGTTCAGATTGACGGTCGCAAGCCATGTATGGGCTTCGCCATCATCCATGCAGATGAGAACAGAAGATGCTCTTGATTCGCTTGGCTTGGCTATAACCTCAGATTTTTAGAGGACAAAGACCAAGAGAAGGTCCTATGTCCAATAAAAAGCTAAGTAGACGGGCTGAAAAGCCACGTCTAAGCCATTGGAGGCAGCGGGAGAAGGCAAGGACCTTGGGGGGGGTGCCCCCCAAGGGACTTTTGTCACCTTGTAGTGGTCGCCGGTGCAGAACTTCAGCAGAGTTTTTCTCTCTTTTTTCTTTCTCTGGATACGAGCTTTGGATTCTCTCCGATCGATCGATCTCGATTTTTCTTATCTTTTTTTCAATGGAATGCTCTCCTATTTATAGGCTTTTGGTAGCCATTTAGGAGGGTTTATGAGCCTTAATGGCTTTAATGAGAGGAGTTACAAGATTTATTTCTTGATTTTGTAACTCCTTTTTCCTTGAATCTGATTGGCCGATGGAGATTAAGGGCTTTTAATCACCTTAATTACCATAATGGGAGGAGTTTCATGGTTTAAATGCCATGAATCAATTGACTTGTAACTCCCAAATGCTTGCTTCTGATTGGGCCGTCCAAAGAAATGAATTAATGACTGCAATAAAGCTAGTCAATTAACCACATTAATTGGTCGCCGAGCAGTCGAAGAGTCGCGGGCCGTGCCGTGTCTTCTGGAATTCTTCTGGCGATGATCATCGATGGATCTTCATGCTGATCGACATCGGATGAACATGTAACTTCAGACATTGATAGCTAAGAGCGGGCCGGTGACATCTGTCTTGTCGATTTCTCGATCGGTCGGACAGAAAGAGCACTTTTTTTGGTCGACCGGTTAGCGATCTTGGAGCGATCAATGATGATTTTATGCTTTTGGAGGTTGACCCGTGATTTTGACGGATGTCGGAGGATATGAGTCAATTTCAAGCACTAAAAATCACATTTTCAGGAAACCACAGGGGCCAAAGTGCGCGAAACGCGAAAAAAGACGGAAAAAACGGGTCACCGGCGGAAAATCCGGTGACCCGGACTTCCATGGTCGCCGGTGACCATGGGCCATGGTCGCCGGTGACCATGGGCCGGCGACCATGGCATGCGACCCTGGGGGAATTTTCCCCTTCGGAGCCCGTTTTGCGGTCGTTTTGAGGTCTTTTTCGTCGCCGTTTTCTTCTGTATTTTTCCTGACATTTCTTCTCATTTATTGGCTTGATTTCCCTGTAGAAAACCTGATGAGAATCCTTGCATTTTTAGAGTGCAAAGTTTCCAATTTTCCGGGAAAGCCGAAGACTTTGTCGCGTAAAGCTGCTGATTTTCCGCCAGAAGCTGAAACTTGGTCAAACGATGTCGGAATGACCTGAAATTTGAGGTGAAGCCTCCTGAGCAATAAATAAGCCCAACCATAGGCTTTTGTTTGAGTTTTGAAGCCGTTTGGGGTCCCGTCGATGCTTCACTTGATTTTGCTGCGGGGAAAATGCCGAGCTTTGATATGTGGCCAAACGATGTCTGATTGACCTGAAATTTGACGGGGAGCCTATTGGAGTCATTTTGAGACGTTCCATGGGCTCCGTTTTGGATGTCATGGTCCCGGGTTGCTCCGCCGCCGGTAGGCTTGATTTTCTCTCGGAGCATCGAAACCTGGTCAAACGTTGTCAGAATGACCTGAAATTTGACGTGCAGCCTTTTGGAAGCATGTTGAAGCCACTCATGCACTTGGTTTGATGAGCGAAGGCTTCGGTGGTTCCCGCCGCCGAGAGGCTTGATTTTGTTGCTCGAGCATTGATGGAGGGTCAAACGTTGTCGGTTTGACTTAAAATTTGGCATGGAGCCCTTTTGAGACATGCTGGAGTCATCTGTAGGCTCTGATCGAAGTTTTGACGTCTCCGATGATGTCGCCGCCGGGAGCTCCCGTTTAGCTGTCGGAGAAGTGAAGTTAGGCCAAATGTTGTCGAAATGGCCCGAAACTTCATGTGTACTCTTCTCTTGGCTATCTTGAAGGATCTTGCAGTTTTTGTTTGATTCTGACAAGATTTGATTTTTTGGAGAAATTACATTGCCTATTTATGGCAGGTTGCGACTTCATGCAGCTTTCTTGATGTTGAAGAGGCAAAGTGACATTTTTGGTGTCAACAAATGCCCCCTCGAGGTACAGCGACAAGTTGCTTGACTTTTGTAGTCGATGTGCCTCGAAGAAATTTTTGAAGGAGAGCTTGTGTCTTGACCAAGAGTCTTTGAGCAGTCCTTCCTTTGGTAGAGTAGCCTTTGAGCTTCCAGGGGAATTTTATGGTAATGAAAGGAATCAAATACCATCTCGAGGCAAAGTTTTGAAGATGACATCAGGGATGTGGATTTGGGTTTTTGTTTTTGACCTTGTGACCTAACAAGCTGTATGTGGCAGGTTAGGGGGTCTGGTTTTGGTTTTGACCTTGTGACCCAACAAGCTGTATGTGGCAAGTTAGGGGATCATGATTTGGTTTTTTGTTTTGGTCTTGTGACCTAACAAGCTGTATGTGGCAAGTTAGGGGACCAGGATTTGGTTTTTGGTCACTCTTTGGGACTGTGTGGGTCCATTGGAGTGGTTTGGATTTTTGTGGAATGTCAATTTCAAGATTTTGGCTCAATTTGGTATATGAGGCTGGATGGTTTGATTTTTGGAAGCTCATGGGGCTTGGAATTTTTTGTATGGTTCAATCAACTCAAAAGAGGCATGGAGCCATTTTTGTATGCTCTTGGTAAGAGGGATTTTTTCCTGACTAAAAGCCCATTTTTTTTTTTTTTATAGTGCCTAGGTGGTCAAACCTGGCTCATATGGGCTAGCCAATGGGACCTTAAGCTTTTTAGGATGACTTAGATCACATGTGGGGCCATTTTTGTAAAGAATATCTAAAGATATCTCATTTGGATAGAGAATATCTAAAAATAGCTTTATGGGAGAGAATCTCTCATATTCCCTTAATTTGGGAGAGAATATCTCAAGGTATCTTTCTTTTTGGGAAAGAATCTTCAATATCCTATTTTGTTGGAGAGAATCTCTCATTGATTGATTTTGGGAGAAAATCTCTCAAAGACATCTTTCTTTTTGGGAAAGAATCTTTCTAATTCCTTCTCTTTTGGTAAGGTTACTAATTAGTAACACTTACCTTTCTTCTTTGTTTCCTTCTTTGATTTGCTCTCTCCTATAAAAGCAAAGGAAGGTAGGATCTCTTGCTCTTATTGCTTTCTTTTGCAACAATCTCAAGAGAGCTCCAAGACCAAGAGTTTTTCTTCTTCAAGGATCTTCAAGCTTTTTCCTTCTTCTTCTCCATCAATGGCTTCAAGTAAGTTTTCTTTCTTTTTCTTTCAAGAAAACTCTATGTAGAGAATAGGATGGTAAAAAAAGAAAGTTTCTCTTCTCTTTTCTTTTTCTTTTTTCTTCTTTTTTTTTTCTTTCTTTCTATTCTTCTTCTCTTTTTTTTTTCTTTTTTTTTTCCACGTGATTTCTGTTTTTTTTTTTTTTTCACGTGTGTCTCTTCTCTTTTTTTTTTTTTTTTTTTTTCCTTTTTTTTTTTGAGAAAGTTTCTTTTTTTTTCTTTTCTTTCTCCCTCTTTTTTTTTTTTGAGAAAGTTTCTTCTTTTTTTTTTTTTTCTTTTTGCTCATCATGATAATGCGTTTTTATGCAAATCTAGATGTTCATGCATGTACTTTTTGTAAATTGAATTTGAGAGCATGATAACATACTTGAAAATCTTTGTAAATTTGGGAATTTGGAGCTTGCAGTGATGTTGAGCCCTTCTTGATTTTGCGGAGATTTTGAGGTTTCGAAAGTTTGGAGTTTCGGAGCCCGCAGCAATGTTCAGCCCATCTTCAAACTTTCTATTTCCGTCGGGGTATTTCCTTTTTCTTTGGAATTGCCCCGGAGTCATGCCAAAATTTCGCCAGATTTTTGGTGGGACAAAGTGCCCCCTTTTTTTTTTTTTTTTTTAGCGAAATCCTGTCATTTTGATGACGATCTTTTTCTTTTCCAACCTTTGCAGGTGGTTCCTCCAAAGCGAACAAGGGTAAAGAGCCTGCTACAAGCGTACCTCGTCGATCTGCTAGATCTTCCAATGTGGCCATTCAGCAAGCCTGGGAGAAGGTCCAGTTTGTTGAGAAGAACTTGGAAGAGTGCGATTCCCTCAATCGCGATGAGATGAGACAGCGATTGATCGCTCTCAAGGATGAGGAGTTCTATAAGATCATGGTAAGCAACCGTCCTTGGGTTATGGACGATCTGAGGGTTTTACCCAAGCCTACCTTCTTCTTTGGAGATGCAGTCCCTGACGACTTGACATACCAAAGGAGATGTTTTCAGTTCTCTTACACAGCAAATGGTGAGGAGAGAACTATTTCTACCCGGTCGTCTTTTGATCAGACCATCTCGATCCTGAGCCTTTCTCCCACGTGCCCTAAGAGGGAAGATCCTCCGAGCTGGGTGAAGAGGACCAGTGTGATCAAGACCGGGGTTTTTGTTGGTGGACCCTCCGGATATGCGGAGAAGCCACCTGTCCGTTGGACATGTTGATGCCAGCCAGCGGCTACCAGGGCTCTGATTATCCGTCGGTCGATTTGAGACCGGTGGGCCTTGGCGTTTTCAGCGGTGGAGGCAGTACTTGGGTGAAGCCTTTTCGACTTCGTGGCCGTTTCAATGTTGACTCCGATTGGAAGTCATGGACTGACCACACCTTGCTGATTGGGGGCGCCGTTTTGAAGGAAGCCGGGATTTTTGACGCGGTCCGCGCTTTTAGGGAGACCGTGACTTTTTCCGATGATGCCTTCATGGCTATGTTGGAGTCTTTCCTCCCTCAGACCAATACCTTCGTTGTCACGAACGGTGAGATTGGTTTTTCTCTGAAGGAGTTAAGTGCTATTACTGGATTGCCCATCCTTGGCAAACTCTACGAGGAGTTCATGCCGATTGACAGCGTCCTCGAGGAGCAGTCAGAGGAGTTCAGGCTCCTATACTTTCAGCTCGTCGCCTTCTATGATTTTTTGAAGGAGGGCTCGAAAGTAAGATCCAGCAGTTGGAAGAGTTGTGGCTCTTCGTTCCCTAACTTCTTCGACGGTGGAGAACCTTCGATAGCATGACCCGGGAAGACAGGAAGAAGACTTCGGCCATGCAGGAAGAGTTGAAGGGTTTCTTCGCGAGCACAGATGCCATTTGTTCTGACATTACACTGCGGAGAGATCTTGCTGTTTACCTCACTTTTTGGCTGGGTGAGGCTATTTTTGCTGGTGGAGATGGGACGCACATCAGGCCGCATTGTATTTTTCCGGCTTGTCAGATGGCGTTTGGAGAGCGGCTTGCTTTGGTGCCCGCTCTTTACTCCTACCTGTGTACCGAACTGCAGGCTGCTGCTTTCTTGGTTCGGCTTGGGCTCCCTATGAATAGGGTATTTTCAACCCATATCTTTTATTCGTGGTTTGTATACCACTGTCCTGGCTTCCACCAGCTGGGTGCTGCACAGGATGATGATCCTCTGATGATTCGATTGGCTAAGGGAAAAGCCGTATCCGAATCACTTTTGTTTGCCCGCATGAGGATCCGACGATTCAGGGACGTCGAGATGGGGCAGTCTTCAGTTAAGCTTTCTCCGGAGTTGCGGAAGAAGGCTTTTGATTTTGGTGCCTCACGAGACTCTACCAGAGCAGGGTCGGGAAGGCATTACTCTTTGACCAATGCAGAGAAGGAGTGGCTTTTCAGCATACGAGTCGGCATGATGGTGTACCGCAGACATCTTTTCGTCGACATCCAGCCGTATGTACCTTCTCGCTTTGCGCTTCAGTTGGGCTTCTCTCAAGGCGTTGTTGGAGCGCCTTCGAGTATGGTGAAGCGTTTTGGGGGTTTGCAGGATGGCAGAAATGCATGGGCTTTTTATAGTGCTGAAGACACTACTGCCACGATCTCTTATCCTGAGCTGTCGACTTTCCGAACTGCCGGCTTCACGAAGTGGTTCGCGGAGAGCTTTTTGGCATATCGGGGGCTTTCCAAGAAGGAGCTTGATGTAAAGCTGTCTTCGGGGAAAGGTACTGGAAAGTCGGATGGCATCCGGCGAGAGGAAGTTTGGGCCTTCCTTTCTGGAGAGAAGCACAAGATAGGCTTTCTCGGTGACCAGGGCGTCATTGGTTCTGAAGCTGTTCGGGAAGTACCTGATGAGGCTTTGGAGCAGCTAGAACAGGAGGAAGCTGAACTCGACGCTTGGATGCAAGCGGCATAGAGACGAGCTTCCGTGGAGTCTACTGGCAAGAGCAGACCATCCAGTGAGAAGTCAAGTGAGAAACCTGACTCTGATAGTGGGGCGGGTTCTTCTAGGAAGCGAACCCGTAGAGGTAGGAAGAGGAGGAGGAGTCAGCGTCACACGGGGCGGGACGAAGACTCTCCTAATGTGGAAGTCCCTCTCACTGTCAATGAGGAGGTGCCAGGGGAAGCTGACGACCCTCCGGAGAAGAGGATTCGGGAAGAAGAGACCATCGGTGAAGGTATGATTCCTCCTTTTCCTTTTTCTGCTTCTTTCATGGGGCTTTCCATGTTCTGATTTGTTTTCTCACCCTGCTGCTGCTTTTTTTTTTAGCAGAGGATGAACACTTGCCGATGCCTGAGGTTCCGACCGATGAGGCGGTGATGGAGCCGGTTATGGCATCTGAAGAAGAACCGAGGGACTCTGGAATGATTCCAGAATCTCCAATTGGTATAACTTCTTTCGCTTTCTCTTTTTTTTTTTTTTTGCCTGCGACTTGATTTGCTAACATTTTTCTTGTCAGCTGACTTGCCACAGGATTCCGATGACTTTGAACCATCAATGGACGCAAATGTTGATGATGCTTCTGATGAGTTCATGGAGGAAGAGAGTGTTCCGCCAGTCGTCGAAGAAGGTACTTTGTAGTGATGACCCTGATGATTTTTTTTTTTGAACAGGATCATATTCATACCTTTTTGTGTTTCATTTGCAGGTTTTGAAGTGACAGAAGAGAGTCCATCGCTTTCTTCAGAACCAGAGCAAGGGATGCCAGAGGTCGATCCGGAGGTAGAGACCAGTTCTGACATGATTGAGGAGATGCCTCGTGTTGAGATTCCCTCTCCACTGGCTCCAAGTGAAAAGAGTTCTTTTGTTACTCTTCCAATGGGACATGACATGAGCAGCCGATCAGCGGAGAAGGGTGAATCTTCATCCAGTTCGTCTCTTCAATTTGCGAAGAAGGTGCTGGCTCGGGTTTTGAGTTCTTGGGTCAAGACTCTCCTTTCTGGACACTTGGAGGCAGGATTTGGCATGATCCCACATGTACAGGAGATTCTGACCGACACCGAAGAGGTTGGTCTGGATGTCACAGGTGCCAGGGCGATCGTTGATAGGATCATTACACTGGGTGACAAGTGGTTTGAGACCATGGGTTTCCCTGACGACCAATTCTTCAAGGAGATGTTCTTGGACCCTGCTGATAAGGCTAAGTCTGACCTGAATGAGGCTACACAAAGCAAGAAGCAGCTAGTTCGGGAGAAGAACAAGGAAGAGCTAGCCATCATCGGATTGAGGCATGACCTTAACGTCCTTGATAGGGAAGTTGAGGAGGCCAGGAAACGTCTTGAGCATTTGAAGGCACAAGTCGATGCGAAGTGGGCTGCTATAACAGAGGCTCGTGACAGGGAGAGTACTCTGATTCGCAGGGTTGCAGATGCCGGTCAAGTTCTCGAGAGGAGGACTCTAGAAAACGAACGATGGCAAACTGCTGGGGAAGAGCTTCCCGGTGTAAAAGAAGGGTTACGGCATTCGCCAGCATCTCATGGCAAGTTCCTGAAGAAGCGTGCCTTGGAAACTCTGACGGCTGAGGCCAAAAGTTTGCTTGAGGAGCTGAAGCTTTGGCTGGAGACCATTTTTGGCTGAGCTCCTGATTTTTTATAGCATAAACCATTCTTCTTTTTTTTGGTACCACATGTATTTTTTTGGTACTCTTTTTTTTTTTTTTTTTTTGCTTTGGTACCACATGTATTTTTTTTGGTACCTTTTTTTTTTTTTTTGTGTTCCCTACGCTCACTCAAATCTTTTTGTGATGAAAGCAATTGCTAAATGGGATTTGATCAAAAGCTTTGTCATTTTGTGAAAATCTTTTGTCAAATAATTGTTTTGGCATGGGAGCCTGATTTTAGTTGTGGCGTGAAAGCCGATTTTGAGATGGCATGGAAGCCGAAATTTTATGGCGTAAAAGCCAAAATTTGGGTTGGCATGAAGCCGAAATTTTGTGGCATTTACAGCCAGTTTGGTGGCATTGATAGCCAATTTGTGGCATTGATAGCCGGTTTGGTGGCATTGATAGCCGGGTTTTTTTTGAAAGCCAAGTTTTGGTTTGTCGGCGTGAAAGCCAATTTTTCGTGGCATTGATAGCCGGTTTGTGGCATTTATAGCCGGTTTTGACATGAGAGTCAGTTTTTTTTTGTGTGGCATTTATAGCCGATTTGGTGGCATTGATAGCCGGTTTTTGGCAAAAGAGCCAGGTTTTGGTGTTTATAGCCAGATTTTTTTTGGCTTTCAAAATGCAGGTATCGACTAAATGTCGCCTCCCCGCTGAATGGTCTTGCAAGTATCGATGGAATGTCGCTTCCTTGCTCATTCGGTTTTGCGAGTTTTGATGGAATGTCACTTCCTCGCGGGTTAGGTTTTGCAAGTATCGATGGAATGTCGCTTCCTCGCGAATTGGGGTGCAAATATCGACTAAGCGTCGCTTCCCTGCTTTTCCCAAAGCTTTTGGTTTCGCGGGTACTGACTTGATGTCGTTTCTTCGCGATTTTTGAAATTTGAGGTTTTCTCGAACCATTTGTAATTTTGGGTTGTGGATAGCAACTGGTATGTTGCATCTCCACGATTTTTGAAATTGGGTTGTGGATATCAACTGGTTTGTTGCTTCTCCACGATTTTAGGTTTTCTCGAACCTTTGAAATTTGGGTTGTGGATATCAACTGAAATGTTGTGTCTCCACGATTTTTGAAATTGGGTTGTGGATATCAACTGGTTTGTTGCTTCTCCACGATTTTAGGTTTTCTCGAACCTTTGAAATTTGGGTTGTGGATATCAACTGAAATGTTGTGTCTCCACGATTTTTGAAATTGGGTTGTGGATATCAACTGGTTTGTTGCTTCCCACGGTTTTTGGATTTTGCAAGTATCGACGAAATGTCGCTTCCCTGTGATTTTGGGTGCAAGTATCGATGGAATGTCGCATCCTTGCTTTTTTTCAAAATTTTTGTTTTGCGGGTACTGACTTTGATGTCGTTTCCCCACGATTTTTGAAAAACCATTTTTTTTTGTTTAAAGACACGAGGGTCGTAAATTTTGACCTAGAACCATTTGGCGGTAAAAGGTAAGGTGGACTAGGGTGGAAATCTCTGAATCCGGATTTTTGTTTCAAACCATGAATTTTGGTTCAAGGATCGAAAGTTTTGGTCAAGTCAGGGAGAGGCTCCTAAACTTGGATTTTTTTTTTTTTGTTTTTGAACAATGAAACGATGAAAGTAAGCATTGTTTTTGAATCTCTAGAAATTTTGACATTTGATATGAAAATTCTAAAGAGAGTGGGTTTGACGAGCGAGTACCTGAGAACAGGTTTTGGCCATACAGGCATTGCTCTTACCCAGTTGGGTAAGTCTTCAAGGCTAGTACCGCTTCAAGAACTTGCCGTTGATAGGCAGCATACATCTGTCGCCTTCCATGTTTAGGAGGGCATATGAGCCGTTGGAGAAGACTTTGTCGATGACGTAGGGTCCCTCCCATTTTGGTTCAAATTTGCCTTTGGATTTGTGTGCGAAGACCATTGGTCTTTTTACCGCAAGAACCAAGTCACCCTTTTTGTAGGCGCGTTGCCTGACCTTTCTGTCAAAAGATCCTGCCATGCGTGCTTGGTAAAGTTCAATGCTTTGTCGAGCTTCGAGCCGCCTCTCATCGAGATTGTCCAGCTCATGAAGTCGTAATTTCGCATTGCTTTCTTGAGTCATGTCATTTTGTAGAGATACCCTCAGAGAAGGAATTTGTACCTCTAGAGGCACGACAGCTTCGCATCCATAGACCAAGGAGAATGGTGTGCTATGGGTTGGTCCTCGAACGGTGGTTCGATAGGCCCACAAAGCTTCAGACAGTTTGTCGCTCCAGTCTCTTTTGTGACTAGAGACCATTTTCTTGAGGATTTTGCAGAGTGTCTTGTTGAAGGCTTCTGCTAATCCGTTTCCTGCCGGATTATATGGAGTCGAAGGACAGCTTTGAATTTTGTATTTGTCGCAAAACCTGTAGAATCAATGATCCCGGAATTGTGGTCCGTTATCATGGACGAATCTCTTGGGTATGCCGAAAAGACAAATGATGTTGGTGCGCAGGAACTGAAGAACTGATGAGGTCTTCATTTCGTTGAACGCAAATGCTTCTGACCACTTGGAGAAATAATCCGTAGCGGCGAAGATGAAGCGATGACCTTTGCTTGAAGGGGGAGAAATAGGACCTATGATGTCCATACCCCAGGCTTCGAAAGGCCATGAGATTGCTGTAGGATGCAGCCATTCCGGAGGCATGTGAATGTAATCTCCATGAACTTGGCATTGTTGGCAGCGCTTAGCAAATTGCATTGCATCAGCTACCATGGTAGGCCAATAGTAACCTAACCTTTTTATCTGATCATAGAGCTTAGGACCTGCCTGATGGGCTCCACAAAGACCAGCATGAACTTCTTTAAGCGTTTCTTCAGCTTCTTGTTGTGACAAGCAGCGTAGGAGTACTCCATTGAAGGATTTCCTGTAAAGGATCTTTGAAGGGATATCCAAATGAAAGTTTGGGGCTCGCCTTTGAATGCTTACCCGTTCTTTTGGATCTTCAGGTAGGATTCCGAACATAGTGTAATCAATGAACGGATCCCTCCAGTCGCCGATTGAAGTTTGAAGGATAGAGATCCGACTTCCAACCACTCGGTGGCATTCAGCAACTGCTTGGTGTGTGTTAAGAGGAGGGAGGATCCTTCTCTCGCACACTGTAATTTGCATGTTTTCCCCTTCCTGGATCGCCATTGATGCGGTAAGTCCGGCAAGGGCATCTGCACGGATGTTTTCACCTCTACGAATGTGGGTGATGTTGCAGATGTCAAACTTTTGCAGAAGCGATTGTGCCTTGTTGTAATAAGGCAGCAGATCGGGCTTCCTGACTTCATATTTCTGATTCATCTGGTTGACGATCAGTTGAGAGTCTCCAAAGACTTCCAGCATAGTGATACCGGATTCGATGGCGAGTTCCAATCCTAGGATCAGAGCTTGGTATTCAGCTGCATTGTTTGTGCATGGTTCCAGTAGTGAGAAAGCGTGTGGAATCATGTATTTGTCAGGGCTAACAAAGAGGATGCCAACTCCTGAGATCAGCTTTCTTTTTTCATTTGTCCTGGTTGCACCGTCAAAGTACATGTCCCAGGAGGCATTTGGTGAGGAAGTCTCCACGTTGTAGACAGGTTCGTCTGGGAGATCATCTCTGAGTGGAGAATCTTTAGGCAATGGATGCTCTGCGAGGAAATCTGCTAGAGCTTGGCCTTTGATTGCTTTTTGTGGCACATACCTAATATCAAATTGTGATAGAAGGATGGACCATTTTGCCAGTCGGGCATTGAGAGAACCTGCCTTTGTGACAAGGACCTTCAAGAGGTTGATCCTTGAGACGAGGTAGACTGTGTTGGAAAGCAAGTAGTGACGTAGCTTTTGTACGGCGAACATCACTGCAAGACATTCCTTTTCGACTGGAGAGTAGCGATGCTCTGCACCTACTAGCATGCGGCTGAGGTAGTATAGAGCAGCTTCTTTTCTTTCATCATTTTCTTGTGCAAGCAGAGCACCCAGAGAGTGATCAAGGGCTCTTGTGTACAAGATGAATGGTTTTCCAGTGGCAGGGGCAGCTAACACTGGAGGTTTGGTCAGGTATGACTTGATATCTTGAAATGCGGCTTCACAGTCGGCATCCCAGACAAAGTCTACACCCTTTTTCATCAATCGAGAGAATGGACGGCATTTCCCCGAAAGATTGGAGATGAACCGTCTGATGTAGGCCAATCTCCCTTGAAGCCCTTTTAATTCTCTCAAGGTTCTTGGAGAGGGCATTTCTAGAATAGCCTTGACTTTTATGGGGTCAAGTTCTATTCCAGCTTTCCGAACAAGGAATCCGAGAAACTTACCCGACGAGACGCCGAAGAAGCATTTTAGAGGATTCATCCGCAGTTTGTGTTTGCGAAGTCGGAGGAAGACTTCCCGAAGATCTTTGAGATGGTCTTCTTTTCTTCTGCTTTTGACGGCGAGGTCATCAACGTAACATTCGACCGTCTTGTGCTGCATATCTTGGAATATTTTCATCATAGCCCTCTGATATGTGGCACCAGCATTTTTCAGACCAAATGGCATGACAGTGTAGCAATACACGCCAAATGGAGTCCGAAATGAAGTGTGTTTTTCATCCTCGGGATGCATCTTTATCTGATTGTAACCAGAGAAGCCATCCATGAATGTCATTCGCTCGAATCCGCAGGTATTGTCAATCATCACCTCCGGTATGGGGAGCGGGAATTCATCTTTAGGGCAAGCGCCATTCAGGTCTCTATAGTCAATACAGACCCTGATCTGCCCATTTTTCTTTGTCACGGGGACAATATTGGCCAACCACTCTGGATGTTGTTCCTCACGGATGAAGCCAACGCTTTTGAGTTTTTGAACTTCTTGTTCAATTTTATCCATCACATCTGGACGGAATCTTCTTTGGCCTTGTTTGACAGGCTTGACTTCTTCTTGAAGATTGAGTTTGTGGACTGCTACTTTGGGGTCTAAACCAGGCATTTCAGCATAGGACCATGCAAAGCAATCAACGAACTCACGAAGAAAAGCGATATACTCGGGTAACTCATCATCCTTTATATTCTTGCTTATGAATAAAGGACGTGGGTTATCAGGTGTTCCCAAGTTTATCTTTTCAACAGGATCTTCTGTCGGAAGGTTCGAAGGTGGTTCCTCCACAATATTTTCGGAGGCTTCCAACTCAACGAAACCTTCTGGAGTTTCAATTACATTACCAGACCAAGGCTCTGTTCCTTTCCATGGATTTTCTTGATTGGTGATCTCCTCAAGGCTTGCTATGAGATAGTCCCAATCGCCTGTTGAGTCTGGTATTTCTTTTGGAGACGAGGGTTCTTCTGGGTCAGAATAGCACAAGTCTGCATTATCGGACGATTCCTCTTTATCATCAGAGAAATCGTACAAGTTGGATGAGCTTCCTGGATCTTTGTCAGGTAACTCTTTAAAGAGATTTCCAGGGAGATCGATGTCTTCGTGGACTTTAGATGTTGAGGCTTGGTCGGTAAAACGACTTTTAAGCCTTTGTGTCAACTGTCTCAGAGGAGTGTCGGGATCATACCCTAACCCATATGAAGACTTTTCTACATGACCGTAGAGTCTCCAATCTTCCAGCTGGCTTTTGGTCAAGGCGGGCCCCAATGGCGTGAGAATACCGCGGCCTTCTCCCAAACCGACTGGGTTCTGAGCGTCAAAGCCCATTTTCTTCATGATAGCTTGTGCCACAGGACTATATAGAGATAGCTGAGGCATACCTTCATTTTGGAAAGGTTCCAGCATGGAGTTTGATGAAGAAGCGTCCGATCTATGGAAGAAGATCGGCCTTTGCTTTGGTGATGTTGCCGGAACAACAAAGGTAGCAGACGTAGGATCTTCTACATCAGCAGGTGTCTCCATCGGAGTGAGAGCAGGCTGAACTTGCTGAGTGTCAGCTTGGCTTGACGATGCATCGTCTTCTGGCTCTGAGTCCGAGTCTGTGTCTTGCATGATAGACACGAGAGAAACAACAAATTTGCCCCCAGACTTTTGTTTCGCCTTCTTCACTTTAGTCGTGATGACCAAAAGTTTTGAAGATTTGAGGGAGATGACGAAGGGAGATTGACTACTCTCTTCTAATTTGCCGGAGGGGTTGTTTTCTTCCGGTGATTTTTGAGGAGCCTTGCCTTTATCTTTCTGGAGATTTTCAGCAGGGGGTGCTATTTCCTCTTCTTCTTTTTCTCCTTCATACATCTGGGAGTCTGCGAAGTGGACTTCTTTACCTTTGAAGGGTTTTCTGTCCGCAAAGACACGATGTACCATGCCGTCGTCGCCGACGAACTTGATGCATTGATGTAGAGTTGAAGGAACAACACCATTCTCGTGTATCCAAGGACGTCCGAGAAGGATGTTGTAGCATGAGGGGTTTTTATTGCATACACAGTGACCTCAGAGATAAGATCACCGATTTGCAATTTGAACCTGATTTTGCCGATAGGCCTTTGAGTGCTCCCATCGTATCCAAAGATAGATACAGATGTGTGGCTTAGCTTGCTGGGTGGGATGCCCAACTCTTCAAGAGCCGAAGTGGAGATAAGGTTGAGTGTAGAACCTGGGTCGATCTGAACTCTATGTATCGGCATTTCTTTGATGTACCCTGTGAAGTACAGGGGTCGGTTGTGCCTTGCTTCACCAAGTAGGAGGTCTTCCTTAGTGAAGGCGATGGTTGCATTGGCTGCCTTTTGAACCGAGAGGCATTGGATGCATGATCCCTCAGTTTTCTTTTCTCCCTTTGAGGAGGTTTCAGAGTTTTTGACCCGGTAGTCCATTTCAATTTGGAGGACTTGCGGGGCATGTTTGTCGACATCCTCATTCAGTTTTTGTAATTCTGAGATGAGATTATCACGAGTGCGTGGAGACATTCGTAATAAATCCAGGATGTGAAGACGTGCAGGTATGTGTTTGAAGTGCTCAACCAAGTCACACTTGAAAGCCTCCTTGGGGCCTGCATGTTCATCATTGTTGGCACTGGGGGCGCTTACAACATCTTTTCCCGAAGGATTTACATAAGTAAAGGAAGATTGGTTGTAATTTTTGTGGTAGTCCCGGCCCGAACGGGTGCCTCTACCAACTTCGAGAGCTTCTTGAGAAGGATCTTCGTTTGGAAGATTGTCTTCAGGATCAAGAGGCTGTCGTTTTTCATCTACTGGGGATGTATCTGCAGCAGAGTTGCCATCCTCAGTGATTGTGTTGCACGGAGCATTTTCCGGGAGCAAGTCCTGAACAGCATCCAGCAGCTTTTCTTCTTCGTTGACCCATCCATCACCCCAAGTTGGGTTTTCTTCATGATGATGAGTCGGGAAGAATGTGTATCCTGAAGTCACAGTCTCAGGAGAAGAAACCTGAGAGGGTGTCATCTCTGTGAAAGTCACGTGAGACGAGGTAGCTCCAGAGGATACATTGCTAGGCGTCGTCGGAGTGTAGGTAATCTCATCAGACGACGTTTCAGAAGAGCTATAGTCCTGATATATTACATTACAGGAAGCTCTGATAGGAGATGTTGCCTGCTCGGAGTCAGACTCATCCTCGGATGTAAGAGGATCGTCTATCCAGCAATGTTCTCCATTTTCAGGAGTTAAGGGTGGATGTACCTGATTATCTTCAGGGACTTCAGGCTCTGGGTTGCGAGGAGGCTCGTTAACACGATCTTGCTCTTGTTCTAGAGCGAGACGCTGCAAGATCCTTGCATATTCTTCAAGATCAGGCATGGGAGCCAGATCCTCTTCTTCGTCTTCTCCGTGTGGCTCAACATAGTTGATTTCCACTGGAGCAATGACAGGTGCTGGGTTAACAGCATCTTCTTGTACATCCTCTTGGTCATCTTCATCATCAGACCAGGATCCTTGTGGTTGCAAGGGGTTATACCAGATTACTGGCATAAGTTGAGTTTCAGGAACCCATTCTTCATCGGAGAGATATTCTCCTGTTTGAAGAGATTCCTCCCACTCATCGGTGTAGTTGGGCTCGAATCCATCGTCGGTGTCGCTGGACTCGTATCCATCAATGGAGAATCCAACTACCGAGTTACAAGAGTATGATGCCCCCTGCATGGCTTCTTTTTTGAATTGAGGTGGCATGAAGTCACTGAGAGTGAAGTTTCTTACCGCCTTTGAAGTCTCTGGAAGGGACGTTTCTGTTGCCCCGAGTGAAGTGGTAGAGGAGGCCTCTGCCTTTTCATGGCTTCTTGTTTTGGCTGGGTCTTCTCTTGCCGTTTGAGCTTGAGGAGATGTTTCTTGGCTTGCCTTCGCTGCTGAGCGGTCGGCTTTGTTTTGACGATCTCCCAATTTTCATCTTCCAAGAGATCGGGATGTACCCATATGGGTTGTCCGTCTGGTGTCGGGTAAGGAACCAACACTTCGGACGTTTGAATTCTTTTTATCACCTTGAAGGAAGTAGTGGTCTTCTTCTTCGGTGATTTTGGTGTTTGTCCACGTGACACCATGTTGACGGAGGCGGGGCCATAATTTTTGTCAAAGGTGATGACTCCGTTTTTCCACATCTCGTTTATCTTCTCTCTCACAACAAAGCATTGATTGAGAGGATGCGAGACCATCTGGTGGTATGGACAGTACCGAGGATCATTGGTTTTGCCAACGTCTCCAGGTCTTTTGGGCTCTGGCAAAATGAGTTTGCCATTTGCTAGGAGAGCCTCAAAGATTTCTTCGACGTCTTCATCGAACGGATATTTCTTTTCTACTCGCTCTTTGAAGGCATCAGAGAGTTCAGGTCTCTTACCTGCAGCTCTATTTTCAGCTTTCTTTGGTTGCTGAGGAGCTGACTTGGTTTGCACATTAAGGACCTCTTTCTTCTTTGGTTTAGAGGTTGCAATGGCGGTTGGCTCTTTTCTTGATAACTTCTGACTGTTGAGGTCTTTGATCACCATTTCAGCTTCCATGGAAGCTTCGAGGAGTTCCCCCAGGTTCTTTGATTTATTGCCGATGATCATGGAGCGGATTTTAGCTCTCATGTTGTTTCGGCAAATGTCGACTAGCGACGCTTGTGGCAATACATCTGAACATTTGTATGCCATTGCTTTCCACTTGTGAATGAAGTCATAAGTTGACTCATTCTCTCCCTGTTTTAGGCTGCAGAGCTGAGCCATAGTAACAGGATGATCCTCACCTTGGAAGTGGGTCAGGAAGCGTGTCTCCAGCATAGCCCAGTTCTGAATGGAGTTCTCCGGCAGAGTGGAGTACCAATCGAAGGCCGTACCTTTTAGGGTACTTGCAAAGAGGCGAATCTTGAGTGCATCTTGATCCGCGATAGCTCCCGTCAAGATCTTGAAGTGGATGACGTGCTGTCTGGCCGATCCTTTCCCCGTATATGTTTGGAGAGTAGGATGTTTGAATTTTGTGGGGAACGGGACCGAGTCCATCCATAAAGGATATGGTGGCTTGATCCCATGCTTTTTGAGTATATCCTCTTCTTTTGCTTTGGCGAGGATACTGTCTACGTCCTTTTTGGTAAGGGCGCGTGACTCATTTTCTTCTCCATTTCCCTCGTTATTGCTATGATTCGGAGGAGGCTCATTGTTCACCTGATTTTGGACGACAAGGAGAAGGTTTTCCATCAGAGTTTCAATCCTCTGCTGGCCTTGTTCCAACTGCTGGATGCGTGTGAGCGCATCATCTCGAGGTGGATTCTGAGGTGGCGGCTCAGAACTTGTAGCCAAGACGTTCATCCCTCGGGATTCGAACGAAGAAATCGTCCTGGTGACCGAGCTGGGGCTCATTCTTTTTGATGAAGAGCTTGATGAAGGATTACTCTCCCGTCCTTGGCTGGAAGGGGCAGGAGATTCTTCGGGATGTCTTTGTGTCCTGGTGACGCTACGGGTCACCGGACGTCGGACATGGATTTTTGATGCTGACCTTTGGCGTCTTCTGGTTTTTCCAACCATATGGACGGCAGCAACTTGGTCGGGTCTTTCTTTTTCGACCCATTTGCGGGAGACTTGAAGTGTAGGAGGCTGGGTCCTTTGCTTCTCTAGTCTCTTTTGTCGATATGACGCACGGCGGCGTGCTCGACGAGCGATTTGAGCTTTGGTCAGCTCTGGCTGGGCTCTGACGATGAAGGATGTGCTCCCTCGGGCGCAGCAGCCGAGCCTGTCTTCTTTGTAGCTAGGCAAGGACAGGATCCGGACCCGGTCCTTTGCCTGTTGCAGCGAAGCTTTGAATTTTTCAAGTTCGGCCCCTGTAGAGATAAAGGGTCGAACCGAAGGAGTGTAGGCCTTAGCAGGTGCTTGTAGAGGCCTGGTGATGCGTTATCTGATTCTGGGCTTGTGGGAGCAAGCCGGTTCATGCTGGGTCGACTTGGGAGTCAGGTTGGAGATGGGTCTCTCCTCTTTCATGTAGGCAAGAGGGTAGAACTGGTTCTCCTTGAGTGGGGCCAGGTATGCTGGCTTGGTGGAGGTTTGAGACCTCCTTTGTTTTGGGGAAGGTCTTGGAGACCAAGTCTTAGGGTAGACCTAGTTGGTTGTTGGTCGAGGCTTCGCGGGGGTGCCGCGGGCTTCGGGCTTTTGGGCTTTCGCCTTTGGTGTCACGAGAGTGACACGTTGAGAGGTGATCTTCTGCTTTTTGGCAGGAGCAGCTTGTTCTTCGGGAAGTGGGAATGGTCCCAGTGTCCCGAAGACGATGGTCCGGGGAGTCGAGGTCGACCCGGAGTTCAGAGAGTTGCCGAGGGAGTTGACGCTTCGGCAGCTGGCAGGGCGCTTGTAAGTGCGCTCGGTTTGCTTCTGTTGAAGCATGAGTTGGTGCTTGTTCTCATCGAAGATAATGGTTAAGGCTGCCATTGTTAGTTTCGAAAAAGTTCTGAAACAAGACCACATCCATTAGTAATCACAAGAATATAATGATCATAAATGGGAATTTCTATGGTTGTCTTTTCAAATCGCTCAAGGGATATGACCCAAGCGACATGAAGAAGGCAAAAAGCCATAGATGGTACAATTGTTCTGACAGCAAGTATGGTGAGCCCAGAATGAGCGTTCCAGTGACTGCTAGAAGCAATTGTAAACCTAAATTCGACTTATCGAGAAGCAGGGCTTGCTCGAGATAAGAAGAATATAAGGTAGGAGTTACAAATGTGCCGGTCACAGATACAGTAGACCCTGAAAGGGCGTACCAGTATTGCTAGGCACAAATGTTGGAGATCGCATCCATGAGATGGGATTCTTTGTTTTGAAATGTCAGAAATGGATTCGTCAAAGAGAGCAGGTGGCATTCCGATTCAAATACGGGCTCAACGATTTCCGCGAGCGCCAGTGCTCAGAAGGGAAGAGACCACAATTTCTCGAATCTGAATCCAAAAGTGACGAGTTTTTTTTTTTTTGAAATGTCAAGATTGGTTCCATCAAGGAGAGCAAATGGTATTCTGATCTGAACACGGTCTCGGTGATTTCCGCGAGCGCCAGTGCTCAGAAAAGAAGAAACCAAAATTTCTCAGATCTGAAATCAAAAGTGACGAGTTTTTGGAGATTTTTTTTTTGAAATGATTTTTTTTATTTTTTTTTTTTTATTTTTTTTTTTAAAATATTTTTTATTTATTTTTTTTATTTTATTTATTTTTTTTGAAAATTTTTGTTTTTTTTTTTTTTTTAAGATTTTTTTTGAAAATCTTTTTTTTTATTTTTTTTTTTATTTTAATTTTTTTAAGATTTAAAGACGAGAGAGTACACATAGGCCTCCTAACCCGGTCTTATGAAACCTCAATTGATAGAATTGCCCCCAGGTAAGGGTAGGATTACTTAATGAACCCGTTTGGAGGACCCTTGCCTAGAACAGTCAAGCTGTCTCCACACTCTGGACAAGGCTTTTCTTGAATCAATCGTGATCAAAGAACGCAATTGGTTTAACCTTAGTGGTCTATGTCCTTTTTTTTTTATAAAAACTCCCAAATAGACTCATCGAAGAGAAACGATGGCCCAATCCCCGATCCGAACACGGGCTCAACGATTTCCGCGAGCACACATGCCCAGAAGAGAAAGGATCAAAGTTTCTCAATTTTGAATTCAAACTAAGAAAACTGATTTTTTTGATTTTTTATTAATTTTTTTTTGAAATCTCTAATGAACTCATCGAAGAGAAACGATGGCCCAAAACCTTAGTCGAACGGGCTTCTGCAAGCACCAAAGAACGATAGGATAGGATCAAAGTTACTCAATTTTGAATCCAAACTAAGAAAGCTGATTTATTTATTTATTTATTTATTTTTTGAAATCTCTAATGAACTCATCGAAGAGAAACGATGGCCCAAAACCTTAGTCGAACGGGCTCAACATTTCTGCAAGCACCAAAGAACGATAGGATAGGATCAAAGTTTCTCAATTTTGAATTCAAACTAAGAAAACTGATTTTTTTTTTTTTTTGAAATCTCTAATGAACTCATCGAAGAGAAACGATGGTCCAAAACCTTAGTCGAACGGGCTCAACATTTCTGCAAGCACCAAAGAACGATAGGATAGGATCAAAGTTTCTCAATTTTGAATTCAAACTAAGAAAACCAAAATTTTTTTTTTAAAAGAGAAAGAATGGAAACAAACTTAAAGAAGTAGAAATTTCCAAAAAATCCCATCTCATTTTTTTGGGTGCAAAATCCAACATAGGCCACCAGCTAGAAAGTAGCCAAGGAATCTGGAGAAGAAGTATAAGCATAGAGCAAAAATATGGTATGCAAATATTTCATTTCCAAGCACCGTGTTCTCAAATGAACGAGTCCCACCGGGTGTGCCAGCTTGATGGAACGCGCTCCGAGGCGCCGTGGGGCGGCTACCGGGGTCGGCGGAACGTGGGAGTCCATCGGGTCCGGCCCTTTCGCGCCCTGGCGGGCCTGAAGCGTGCATCAACATTTTTTTTTTGGGTGGGTGTGCCAGATTTTCTATTTTACTTGGAATTGCAAGTGGTGATCCGGAGATCAACCTTCGCAAGTAAAAAGGAAATCAACTTCTTTCAAGTTTTCCATTGCGCAAATATTTAAGAAAAGAGACATTTTCTTGATTTGCCGTGAAAGGCGATTTTGTTTGGCATTTATAGCCGATTTTGTGGCTTTTATAGCCGATTTACAATTCTCATCAATAATGAAAGACAAGAGTTGTGATTTTTGTCTCTTTTAGAAAAATACAAACTACAATGAAAAGCAAGAAAAGGAGGATCTAACTTTTCAGGAGATTGTGGGGGACTCGTTCAGATTGACGGTCGCAAGCCATGTATGGGCTTCGCCATCATCCATACAGATGAGAACAGAAGATGCTCTTGATTCGCTTGGCTTGGCTATAACCTCAGATTTTTAGAGGACAAAGACCAAGAGAAGGTCCTATGTCCAATAAAAAGCTAAGTAGACGGGCTGAAAAGCCACGTCTAAGCCATTGGAGGCAGCGGGAGAAGGCAAGGACCTTGGGGGGGGGGGTGCCCCCCAAGGGACTTTTGTCACCTTGTAGTGGTCGCCGGTGCAGAACTTCAGCAGAGTTTTTCTCTCTTTTTTCTTTCTCTGGATACGAGCTTTGGATTCTCTCCGATCGATCGATCTCGATTTTTCTTATCTTTTTTTCAATGGAATGCTCTCCTGTTTATAGGCTTTTGGTAGCCATTTAGGAGGGTTTATGAGCCTTAATGGCTTTAATGAGAGGAGTTACAAGATTTATTTCTTGATTTTGTAACTCCTTTTTCCTTGAATCTGATTGGCCAATGGAGATTAAGGGCTTTTAATCACCTTAATTACCATAATGGGAGGAGTTTCATGGTTTAAATGCCATGAATCAATTGACTTGTAACTCCCAAATGCTTGCTTCTGATTGGGCCGTCCAAAGAAATGAATTAATGACTGCAATAAAGCTAGTCAATTAACCACATTAATTGGTCGCCGAGCAGTCGAAGAGTCGCGGGCCGTGCCGTGTCTTCTGGAATTCTTCTGGCGATGATCATCGATGGATCTTCATGCTGATCGACATCGGATGAACATGTAACTTCAGACATTGATAGCTAAGAGCGGGCCGGTGACATCTGTCTTGTCGATTTCTCGATTGGTCGGACAGAAAGAGCACTTTTTTTGGTCGACCGGTTGGCGATCTTGGAGCGATCAATGATGATTTTATGCTTTTGGAGGTTGACCCGTGATTTTGACGGATGTCGGAGGATATGAGTCAATTTCAAGCACTAAAAATCACATTTTCAGGAAACCACAGGGGCCAAAGTGCGCGAAACGCGAAAAAAGACGGAAAAAACGGGTCACCGGCGGAAAATCCGGTGACCCGGACTTCCATGGTCGCAGGCCTGGGGGAATTTTCCCCTTCGGAGCCCATTTTGCGGTCGTTTTGAGGGCTTTTTCGTCGCCGTTTTCTTCTGTATTTTTCCTGACATTTCTTCTCATTTATTGGCTTGATTTCCCTGTAGAAAACCTGATGAGAATCCTTGCATTTTTAGAGTGCAAAGTTTCCAATTTTCCGGGAAAGCCGAAGACTTTGTCGCGTAAAGCTGCTGATTTTCCGCCAGAAGCTGAAACTTGGTCAAACGATGTCGGAATGACCTGAAATTTGAGGTGAAGCCTCCTGAGCAATAAATAAGACCAACCATAGGCTTTTGTTTGAGTTTTGAAGCCGTTTGGGGTCCCGTCGATGCTTCACTTGATTTTGCTGCGGGGAAAATACCGAGCTTTGATATGTGGCCAAACGATGTCCGATTGACCTGAAATTTGACGGGGAGCCTATTGGAGTCATTTTGAGACGTTCCATGGGCTCCGTTTTGGATGTCATGGTCCCGGGTTGCTCCGCCGCCGGTAGGCTTGATTTTCTCTCGGAGCATCGAAACCTGGTCAAACGTTGTCAGAATGACCTGAAATTTGACGTGCAACCTTTTGGAAGCATGTTGAAGGCACTCATGTACTTGGTTTGATGAGCGAAGGCTTCGGTGGTTCCCGCCACCGAGAGGCTTGATTTTGCTGCTCGAGCATTGATGGAGGGTCAAACGTTGTCGGTTTGACTTGAAATTTGGCATGGAGCCCTTTTGAGACATGCTGGAGTCATCTGTAGGCTCTGATCGAAGTTTTGACGTCTCCGATGATGTCGCCGCCGGGAGCTCCCGTTTAGCTGTCGGAGAAGTGAAGTTAGGCCAAATGTTGTCGAAATGGCCCGAAACTTCATGTGTACTCTTCTCTTGGCTATCTTGAAGGGTCTTGCAGTTTTTGTTTGATTCTGACAAGATTTGATTTTTTAGAGAAATTGCATTGCCTATTTATGGCAGGTTGCGACTTCATGCAGCTTTCTTAATGTTGAAGAGGCAAAGTGACATTTTTGGTGTCAACACTATAAAACCAACAAAATAAACTAAAAAAGACTTTTCCTTTATTTCTTCCTCCACCTCAGGTGCCAGATATTTACTTGAACTTAATGATAAAAGGGAATGAAGAACCGACTTCTAAAATTGAATAAATGAGAATGACGAGATGAGATGAATGATTTCGTACACATTTCTAAACAGTCACGGCCCATCGGGCTCCCTAAAACAAACACTGGCCCATTGGCCACCTTCAGTCAATTACAACCCACTGGCCTTTCACTATTATCACTCGTGTATCGCACACAAAAAACACAGAAATCACAAGTCAAAGTCTCATTTTCATCATCATTTTGATTTGCAAAGTCAACCTTTAAACCCTATTTTGCCAAGGGATTTGAAGGGGGTACCCAGGAACGGGGCCGATCATCTTCTTAAATATTTAGCACCTCCCCCCTTTTTATTTCCTTTATTTTAATTATTTTATTTTACTTGGATATACTATGATTTTGCTATGTGAGGATTAACCTTATTTGGACTTTAACTCGTAACCCTAAATTGACCCTATATTAAAGAGACCCAAAGTGACTCAAATCAAAGTGACAAGACAATCGTCGCGTGTTGCCGGCAGCACATTAGACGAGAGGAAGAACCCACCCATTTATTTTCTCGCATTTTTTCTTCGGCTTTCATCGAAGAACGGTGTTACGGCCGTTACCGTAGCTGGTGATCGTGATCCATTGATTTTGAGGGTAGCCGGAATCCTCATTTTCGATGTAAAATTTAAATAGCATTCATAGATGAATGGAGATTTCCCAAGCCATGGGGCGCGGGGTGGGTCGAAATTCACATCCGACAGTAATCTTCTTCTTTTTGTAGATTGAGCTTGTGAACTGCTATTTTGGGGTCTAAACCAGGCATTTCAGTGTAAGACCATGCAAAACAATCAACAAACTCACAAAGAAAAATGATATACTCGGGTAACTCATCATCCTTTATATTCTTGCTTATGAATACAGGATGTCGGTTATCTGGTGTTCCCAAGTCTATCTTTTGAACAGAATCTTCCGTTGGACCGTTGGAAGGCTCGAAGGTGGTTCCTCCACAATATTTTCGGAGACTTCCAACTTAACGAAACCTTCTGGAGTACCAAGGGCATTTTCAGACCAATACTTGGCTTCTAACCATGGGTCTTCTGGATCGGTAATCTTCTCAAGACTTGCAATGAGATGGTCCTAATTGCTTGTTGAAATTGGGTTAAAGTATGGTGCTTCTTTTGGAGCCGATGCCTTTTCTAAGTCGGAACACCACATGTCTGTATTATCGGACACTTCCTTTTC
The DNA here is from genome assembly GCA_028538565.1 of Umbellularia californica. Classification (NCBI taxonomy): domain Eukaryota; kingdom Viridiplantae; phylum Streptophyta; class Magnoliopsida; order Laurales; family Lauraceae; genus Umbellularia; species Umbellularia californica. The sequence goes on from JAPQWN010000009.1 coordinate 3,112,737, forward strand.
ATCGTCAGAGAAAATGTACCGATTGGTAGAGCTTTCCGGATCTTTGACGGGTGACTTTTCAAAGAGATATCCAGGGAGATCGATGTCTTCATGGATATGAGATGTTGAGGCTTGGTCAGTGTGAGACTCCGACCCTTAATTTCCAGATTAGTATTGTTTTTAATTGTAAATTAGTTTCTCTAAGTGGGATTAGTGTTTGTCTGGTTGAGTTTGTGAGCAAGAATGGTTTTTCATTAGTTTTGGGGAGTTTTGAGAGCCAGAAAACCTAGATAGTAACCGTAGGGTCCTACTTGTTTTACGTGATCAACTTGGAGAGGTTCTTCGTGATTCCCAAAAAATTCTCATTTCAACTCCGTTTAACTAATCTCGTCATTCCCTACAACTTTTGTGTTCACTCCGTACCAATTTGAAGCTCCGAGAATCACTTTTTCCAACCTTGGGGGAAAAATCGGTATTTTCACAAAATTTGGACCCAAATTTCAAGATCTCAGAACCATACCAAAATTATACTTGTTGAAAACTAAATTTTATGAGAAACATTTTTCTCTTCTTCGTCGGTCGCATCCGGGGCCTAGAAATTGATGTTTTACCCTTGACAAGTTGTAAGTGTGATGGGGCCCACACCCACCCATCATAAAAAGATAACTCTCCTCTCTTCTCCCTCGTTTGTTACTACCCAAAGGGGGAGCTTTGTAACTGAGCTTCCCCTCCCTTTTCTTCTTGTTTTCTCCTCCCCATTCATGGAGGAAACCCTTGCCATTTGGAAACCCAACCATGCCATCTTCTTCCCTATCTCTCTACCTTCCCATGGACACCATTATTGTGCAAATCTCAGCTGGACAGCTCCTATTTCAAACTTCTTCTTGCTGGTTGATGGCCCTAGAGGTAAGGTCTTCTTTCCATCTTCTATTGTTGAGCAATGGCATCCCCTTAGGCCCTATTTCTTAACTTGTTTGAACTCATTCTTTCTCTTTGATGAGTTACCTTTTCTAGGGTTCTAAATGGGTTTATTTTGGGGGTTTGTGTATAGATTGGAGATCTTTGGCTTGGGAGTGAGCTTAGGAGCTTGTTTAGCTATTTGGAGGCTAATGCAAGTGGATGAATAGTTGTTTTGATTATTAGAAGTTTTTCATGAGAAATGTGATTGGCATTATTATTTTCATTCATACCTATTCTTGTTGATTTTATGGATTTTGAAATACTATATGAAGCATCTTGTTAGCTCATTTAATAGCTTGAAAATGTCGGTATATAATCTTTCATTTAGTACTTGTTCATAGCACAAATGAATCTTTGTGAATGATGGGTTCTTCTTCCTTCCTCTTGTGGTGGAATGTGGTTTGGAAGGAGTTGTTCGGATGTGATGGGAATTAGTGAAGAATGTTGTGTTGTTTTGAAGAAATTTGATGATTGATATTGGGAGGCAAGGAGGCCTTTGTTGCAGGAAAAATGATTTGGAGAAGGAGGAGTAGAAGGCCAGGATGGCCATTTTCGGGCAACAGAAATGACTGCCCGCTTAAGCGGACGTCAGGCATTTTGGCTACAGCTTGGGCAACAAAATTGACTGCCCGCTCGAGCGAGCCAATGTCCGCTTGAGCAAACAGACATTCTGTCTATTGCGCCAAGACAACAGAATGCCTGCCCGACCTTGAGCGGATATAGACCCGATCGAGCAAGTAGACACTCTATTTGCCAAACCTTGAGCGTAGCCCAGGTTCGCTTGAGCGCACCTTGGTCAACTCGATCGCACCTTGGCCAGCTCGAGTGCGTCCCCTCTCTGATATGGGCCACTTTTGGAACTCGGAAGGTGGTTTTAAGGAGGGAGAAGGAGCTGTTTAGAACCTTATCTTCATGATGTGATGTTTATAAAAGGTTAACAAGGAGTCCCTTTGTGTCTGGGAGATTTAAGGGACAACGTATGAAGCCTGTTTGAGAAAGAAATCCATCATGAAGATTCATCGAAGTTTTGAAATTACCAAGGTGTAAAAGGAGCCCGGAATGTCTCCAAAACTCAAAAAGTACCAAGTCTATACTGAACCCGACATACGGGACCCCTATTCACCTTGAACAAATCTTGAATCCCGATACTTGTCCCAAAATTTTGAAAGTTCAATTGTATTCCGTTGTTCCTGAATTTTGATATGCACTCCCGAAATTCATGTTTTATGATTTGTCATTCCCGAAAACACTGAAATTACATTGTAGCATTTTGCTAGCCCCGATATTGAAGTGACATTTGTGCCTTCGAGCACCCGCATCCCGTTAGTTTATATAATTGCATCATATTTATTTTTATACATGTCCCGATTTCTATTATGTGACCTATGAGTTGACACCACTAAGCTTGGACGACCTTGTGGTTTGATCCACCGACTTGGAGGTCCCCCTCCCGTCCCGCTAGCTGCAGTTTGGATCCCGATACCTGGTTTACTACCTTGGTCTTGTCCCGATACCCTGCTCGTTACCGTGGTCCCGTCCCATATAATTATATGTATATGAATATTTTGTTGAATATCATCACCTCATGTGTGTTAGAGATCAACGCCCCGATATACTCTTGTCACTTCGATGATAGAAGATCTAGATTTATGTGGTTGCCACCCATCCTCACGATTGTGGCTCCCCTGAAGAAGGGCAAATTGCAGGGTCTGCATATGGATTGGGTTTGCAATGTGAAGAATACCCGATTTGTCAAATATTCATGCTTTTACAGATATTTTAAATGAACACATGTTTGGAATACCCAATTTGTCAAATATCCATGCTTTTACAGATATTTTAATGAACATATCTTTGGAATACCAAATTTGTCAAATATTCATGCTTTTACAGATATTTTAAATGAACACATGTTTGGAATACCCGATTTGTCAAATATCCATGCTTTTACAGATATTTTAATGAACACATGTTTGGAAATACCCGATTTGTCAAATATTCATGCTTCTACAGATATTTTAATGAACACATGTTTGGAATACCCGATTTGTCAAATATATTCATGCTTTTACAGATGTTTTAAATGAATGCTTGTTTTGTCAGATCTCCATGTTTGCACATGCTTTAAATGAGTACATGCCTTGTCAAACATCCATGCTTTACACCCGTTTTATATGAATACAGGAATTGTCAGATATCCATGATTTTCCACCTATTTTAATTATATGCAGCCTTTGATCAAATAATATGATTTATTATATGTTTTATTCTTCAGCACATTTATTATCTTTTCATCCACCTGCCAGACCGTCGTGTCTGACCCACTATTTTAGTACTCAGGTTCAGACTTCTTCGCCACGAGCTGAGTGCTTTTGTTGGTTGTGGAGTCATAAGTTTGTAGGTTGTTTTGTCGGCTATGTCATGTAGACATTGAGCTTGATGTCGGAGCTACGTCACATATGGGTAGTGGTTATTAGCTTGTTATTGTATGGCTTCTACGAGCCTTTCCTTGGGATTGTTAATTAACGCACATTGATAATTTGTAACTTGAACACATGTGGAAATGATTACCCTGTTACTGTCAGCTCTATAATAGCTACATGCTAGCGGTTAAGTACGACACGGAATCCGATGGCCACAGACTCCGGGTCTCATCGTAACGAAAGTTCCCGCAAAATATTCAGAGTGTGAATGATTGTGTTATCCTCACACACGCGGATCTTGGGGAGAAAATATAATCCGAACTTAATTCCCATTCACGCTTCCCGAAGTCGGGCCGCTGCGAGGTCCGAGTTCGGGGTCGTGACAGTTGGCAAATTGACTTTTCATCCTTTGTGTCAACTGTCTCAAGGGAGTATCGGGATCATACCCGAACTCATGTGAAGACTTTTCTACGTGACCGTAGAGTCTCCAATCTTCCAGTTGGTTTCTGGTCAAGGCGGGCCCCAATGGTGTGAGAATACCGTGACCTTGTCCCAGACCAACTGGATTCTGAGTGTTATAGCCCATTTTCTTCATAATAGCTTGTGCCATAGGACTATATAGGGATAGTTGAGGCATACCTTTGTTTTGGAAATGTTCAAGCAAGGAATTTGATGAAGAAGCTTCTGATCTGTGGAAGAAGATTGGCTTCTCTTCTGCTAAAGTTGCCGAAACAACAAATGAAGCTGGTGCAGGATCTTCTACGTCAGCAAGTGTCTCCATTGGGGGTAGAGTAGGCCGAACTTGCTAAGTATCAGCTTGGCTTGACGGTGTGTCGTCTTCTAGCTCTGACTCTAAATCTGTGTCTTGCATGATAGACACGAAAGAGACAATAAGCTTGCCCCCAGACTTTTGCTTTGTCTTCTTTGCTCTGGTTGTGATGACCAAAGGCTTTGAAGATTTGAGGGAAATGATGAAGGGAGGTTCGTTGCTCTCTTCGGATTTGCCGAAGGGTTTGTTTTCTTCCTGTTGACACCAAAAAAGGTCACTTTGCCTCCTCAACATCAAGAAGCCACATGAAGTTGAATCGTGCTACAAACAGGGAAAGCTACTTCAAGCATCAGATCTTATCAGAATCAAACAAAAAATGCAGGATCCTTCAAGACAGCCAAGAGAAGGGTACACATGAAGTTTCAGGCCATTCCGACATTGTTTGGTCTAACTTCATTCCTCCGACAGCTAAACAGGTGCTCCCGGAGGCGACAGTGTCGAAGACATTAAAACTTCGATCAGAGCCTAAGGATGGTTCCAAAATACCTCCAAAGGGCTCCTTGTCAAATTTCAAGTCAAACCGACAACGTTTGACCCTCCATCAATGCTTAAGCAGTAAAATCAAGCCTCTCGGCAGCGAGAACCATTGAGGCCATTACTCATCAAACAAAGCATATGAGTGGCTTCAACATGCTTCCAAAGGGTTGCACGTCGAATTTCAGGTCATTCCGACAACGTTTGACCAAACTTCGATGCTCCGAAAGAAAATCAAGCCTACCGGCGGCAGAGCACTCCGGGATAATGACATCTAAATCGGAGCTAATGGGTCATCTCAAAATGACTCCAATAGGCTCCCTGTCAAATCTCAGGTCAATCGGACATCGGTTGACCGTATGTCAAAGCTCGACATCTTCCCCGCAACAAAATCAAGTCAAGCATCGACGAGACCCCAAATGGCTTCAAAACTTAAATAAAAGCCCATGGTTGGTCCCATCCATTGCTCAAGAGGTTTCACCTCAAATTTCAGGTCATTCCGACATCGTTTGACCTAGTTTCGACTCTTGACGGAAAATCAGCTACAAAGTCTTCGACTTTCCCGAAAAATGGGAAACTTTATGCTACGGTTTTAGGCGACTTCTCGTCAAGTTTTCTCTAAGAAAATCAAATCAATAATTGAGGAAAAATGTCAAGAAAAATACAGAAGAAAAAAGGAACGAAAAAGAAGGAGAAATGGCCGAAAAACCACACGGCGACCAAAGGGGACAAAGCCCCCATGGTCGCCGGCGACCTTGGGCCTGGGTGCAAGGTCGCTGGCGACCCTGGAAATCCAGGTCACCGGATTTTTCGCCGGATGGCCCGTTTTCCAATCCTTTTCACGTTTCGGGAGTTCCTGCCTCCGAGATTTTTCGTAAATCCAATTCTTGATGCTTGAAAACGACTGATTTTTGCCAACATCTCGGATCCGCCGTCAAGAGCATGAAGTCATCACTGATCGCTCCAAGATCGACAACCGGCTGACCAAGAAAGTACACTTTCTGTCCAACCAATTGAGAAATCGATAAGACAGATGTCATCGGCCACCAACATCAATCAATGTCTGAAATTGCATTGCAATCCGACATAAGACATCATGTAGATCCATCGGCGATGATCACAAGAAGAATTCCAAAGGACGCAACGTGGCCCACGACTCTTCAAATGCCCAGGCGAACACTTAATGTCATTAATTGACCCATTTTATGACAACTTAATGCGGTCATTAACCCAATATTTTGGACGGCCCAATCAGAATCAAGCAAATGGGAGTTACAAGTCCAAGTAATCATGGCATTAAAACCATGAAACTCCCTTCATCATGGAGATTAAAGGCGATTAAATGCCCGTCATTCTCCATCGGCCAATCACAAGCAAAGAAAAAGGAGTTACAAAATCAAGAAATAAAAACTTGTAACTCCTCCCATCATGGGGCATCGATGCCATCAATTCTCTCATCATGACCATCAATGTCCATAAACCACCTCATGGCTACCAAAAAGCCTATAAAAGGAGGTCCATTCCAAAGAAACTAACAACGATCGATACCTACCATCCGAAGTCTGGAAAATCCCAGAGAAATTTCGACGAAGTCTGATGGACCCTCGGGAATCTTCCGTCCTCTCCTTCCGCACCTCGGGGGCTGACCTGGGTCTCGGCGGAGGAGGGAGAATCGCGGGTATCAACATTTTTTTGTACGGGTATGCCAGATTTACTTTCTACTTGGAATTTGGAATGGTGATAATCTGGAGATTCACCTTCACAAGTGGAAAGGAAATCAATCTTTTTTTCTAACTTTTCAAATTGCATAAATATTAAGAAAAGAGACAAGTTTGTTTTTGATAATGCCGTAGGAGGCGTTTTTTTTTTTTTTTTTTTTTTTTTTTTTGCCGTGAAAGGCGATTTTGCCGTGAAATAAGATTTTACAAAACTCATCAAATATGAAAGACAAGAATTGTGATTTTTTTTTGTCTCTTTAAGAAATACAAACTACAATAGAAAAGTAAGAAAAGGGATCCAACTTCTCAGGAGATTGTGGGGACAAGTTGAGATCGATGGTCGCAAGTCATGTATGGACTTCGCCATCGTCCTTCAAATGAGAACGGTTGATGCTTTGATTCTTCGGCTTGGCTCCTAACCTTAGTTTTTTAAAGGACAAGGACCAAGAGGAGGTCCTATATCCAATGAAAAACTAAGTAAACGGGCTGGAAAGCCGCGTTTAGGCCATGTTGGAGAAGGAGGGAACCGTGGGGGATGGCCCCCCCAAGGGACGTTGATCACCTTGTGGTGCTTCTTACAGCAAGACTTCGTCTGGACTTCTTTGGGAGAAATGCAGAACTTCAAGTCGATGTGTGTATCGATTTGCCGATAGATGTGTTCATGATGATCTCTCTCTTGGAAATGGATCTCCTTTTATAGGCCTTTGATAGCCATGATGTGATTATGAGCATTGATAGCCATGATGAGAGAATTGATGAGGAGTTACAAGTTGATTTTGTAACTCCTTTTTCATGGCTTGTGATTGGCCGATGAAGGTAGTGGGCTTTTAATTCCCTTTAAGCTTCATGATGATGGGAGTTTCATGGGTTAAATGCCATGATTGCTTGGATTTGTAACTCCCAAATGCTTGAATCTGATTGGGCCGTCCAAAATAATGAGTTAATGACCGCATTAAGTTGTCATAAACAGGTCAATTAACGTCATTAAGTGGTTGCCAAGGCATGTGAAGAGTCGTGGGCCGTGCTGCGCCTTTTGAAATTCTTCTTGCGATCATCACAGGTGGATCCACGCATTGTTTGATGTCGGATTGCAGTGCAATCTCAGACATTGATTGATGTTGGTGGGCCGGTGACATCTGTCTTGTCGATTTCACGATCGGTCGGACAGAAAGTATACTTTCTTGGTTAGCCGGTTGGCGATCTTGAGGCGATCGGTGATGATTTCATGCTTTTGACGGCGGATCCGAGATGTTAGTGAAGATAAGTCGTTTTCAAGCATCAAACATTGGATTTTCAGAAAATCACAGAGGCAGGAACACCCGAAACGCGAAAAGGATCGAAAAACGGGGCTTTTGGTGCAAAATCCAGCGACCCGGATTTACACGGTCGCCGGCGACCATAGGGCTTTGGCCCGTTTGGTCGCCGAGCGTCGTTTTTGGCCGTTTTTCCGTCTTTTTCGTTCCTTTTCTCTTCCGTATTTTCTTGAAATTTTTCCTCAATTATTGACTTGATTTTCTTGGAGAAATCTTGATGAGAACCCGCGCGAAATCGGAGTACAAAGTTTCCCATTTTTTGGGAAAGCCGAAGACTTTCTAGCCGATTTTCCGTCAAGAGTCGAAACTAGGTCCAACGATGTCGGAATGACCTAAAAATTGAGGTGAAGCTTCTTGAGCAGTGGATAGGACCAACCATGAGCTTTTATTTGAGTTTTGAAGCCGTTTGGGGTCCCATCGATGCTTGACTTGATTTTGCTGCGGGGAAAATGCCGAGCTTTGATATGTGGTCAAACGATGTCCGATTAACCTAAAATTTGACGAGGAGCCTATTGGAGTCATTTTGGGACGCTCCATGGGCTCCGTTTTGGATGTCATGGTCCCAGGTTGCTCCGCCGCCGGTAGGCTTAATTTTCTCTCGGAGCATCGAAACCTGGTCAAACGTTGTCGGAATGACCTGAAATTCGACGTGCAGCCTTTTGGAGGCATGTTGAAGCCATTCATGTACTTTGTTTCATGAGTGATGACTTCGGTGGTTCCCATAGCCGGGAGGCTTGATTTTGCTGCTCGAGCAATGATGGAGGGTCAAACATTGTCGGTTTGACTTGAAATTTGGCATGGAGCCCTTTGAAGACATTCTGGAGTCATCCGTAGGCTCTGATCGAAGTTTTGGTGTCTTCGATGATGTCGCCGCGGGGAGCGCTTGTTTAGCTATCGGGGCAGTGAAGTTAGGCCAAACGATGTCGGAATGGCCCGAAACCTCAGGTGTACCCCTCTTTTGGCTGTTTTGAAGGATCTTTCAATTTCTGTCTGATTCTGACAAAATCTGATGCTTGAAGTAGCCTCACCTATTTTTAGCAGGATGCAGCCTCACGAAGCATCTTGATGTTGAGGAGACATAGTGACTTTTTTGGTGTCAACAAATGCCCCCTTGAGGTACAGCGACGAGTAGCTTTTTGGAGTCGATGTGCCTCGAAGAGAAACTTGGAGGATAGATTCCAACTTGACCAAGAGTCTTGAGCTTTTTTTTTTTTTTTTTTTTTTGAATAGCCTTCTGAGTTAGAGGGATCACGTACCATCTCAATGCAAAGTTTTTGAAAATGACATGGGGCATTTGGATTTTGGGTTTTGGATTTTGGTTTTTGACCTTGTGACCTAACAAGCTGTATGTGGCAGGTTAGGGGGTCGGGGTTTGATTTTGATTTTGACCTTGTGACCCAACAAGCTGTATGTGGCAGGTTGGGGGGGGGGGGGGTCAGATTTGGGTTTTTGATTTTGATTTGGTTTGGATTTTGATTTTGGTTTTGGTCTTGTGACCTAACAAGTTGTATGTGGCGAGCTAGGGGACCTGAATTTGGTTTTGTGAAATGTCAATTTCAAGATTTTGCTCAATTTGGTTCATGAGGTTGGATGGTTTGATTTTTGGAAACTCATGAGGCTTTCTTGTCTCTTTTTTTGAATGGCCTCATTGACTCAAAAGAGGCATGGGACTCTTTTTTTTTTTTTTTTTTTGCTCTTGGTAAGAGGAATATTTTGACTAAAAGCCACTTTTAATGCCTAGGTGGTCAAACCTAGCTCATATGGGCTAACCCATGGGACCTTAGGCTTTGAAGAAGGCCTAGATCTCATATGGTGTCATTTTTGTAGAGAATATCAAAAAATATCTCTTTTGTATAGAGAGTATCTACAAATATCCTTACTTGGAGAAAATTTCTCAAGTTTTCTTTTTGTGGAAAGATTCTCTCAAAATATCTCTCTTTTTGGGAAAGTAGCTAAATTTTAGTACTTACCTCTTTTCTTTCTCTTTGTTTCCTCTTTTGGCTTGCTCTCTTCTATAAAAGCAAGAGGGTTGTTTCTTTTGCTCCATTGCTTTCTTTTAGCAAGAAATCTTCAAGAGTGTTCTCCAAGATAAGAAGTACTTTTTTCTTTCTTCAAGGATCTTCAAGCTTTTCTTCTTCTTCTCCATCAATGGCTTCAAGTAAGTTTTCTTTCTCCACAAGAATCTCCATTGTAGAAGTAGCTTCTTCATTTTTTTTTCTTCTCTTCTTCTTTTTCTTTTCTTTTCTTTTTTTTTTCTTCAAGCACGTTTTCCTTTTCTTTTTCGTGCTTCTTCTTCTCTTTTTTTTTTTTCACGGTTTTCTCCCTTCTTTTTTTTTTACAGTGCACTTCCCTTTTTTTTTTTTTTTTCACGCGCTGACTTTTCCCCTTTTTTTTTTTCAACGATTTTTTTTTGTTTTTCTGTTGTTTTTTTTTCAGCGTTTTTCCTTCTTTTTTTTCTGCTGTTTTTTTTTTTTTTTTTTTTTTTTTTTTTTTTTTTTTTTTTCTCTTGGCTGTATGGACGGCCTGCCACGTGGCAGTGGGCCAAAAAAAAATTTTTTTTTTTCGCTGAGATTTTTTTCTCTCTCTTTCTTTTTCTTTTTCCTTGTTTGCTCATCATGATAATGAGGCTATGCAATTTCAATATGTATGCATTTTTTTTATGCATCAAGATAGAAGGCTAGAGTCTCTAGGTCAAGCCAACATGATTTTTGACTTGGACAAAGTTTGATTGGTTTTGACCAAATTGGGTTGGAATTGGTCAAACTTTGGTCAAGGTTTTCCTAGCATCTAATGCATGATGATATATTTTTTTTTTATGCATGAGTTTTGGTAAATGGATTCGGAAGTTTGATGATGCATACCTGAAAATCTTTTGCAAGTATCGGGATTTTGAGCTCGCAGCGATGTTGAGCTCTTTCTCGGTCTTGCTGGATTTTGAGGAAGTTTGCAATTTTTGGATTCTGAAGCTCGCAGCAATGTTGAGCTCTTTTCCAGATTTTGCGGAAGTTTGATGAGATTGGCTCGTTCTCGCAGCGATGTTGAGTTCGAACCTTCTTTGGGAACTCTCCACTGACTATGAGCTCGCAGCGATGTTGAACTCATCTTCAGGCTTCCTGTCTCTTTTGAAGTATTTTCCTTTTCTTCGGAATTGCCCCAGAACCATGTCAAAATTTTGCTAGGATTTTGTAGCAGAATTCTGTCATTTTGATGTTGATTGATCTTTTCTCTTCCATCTTTTGCAGGTAGTTCTTCTAGAACGACCAAGGGTAAAGGTCCTGTTACTGACGCACCTCGTCGGTCTGCTAGATCTTCAAATGCGGCTGTTCAGTAGGCTTGGGAGAAGGTCCAGTTCGTGGAGAAGAACTTGGAAGAATGCGATTCCCTCAATCGTGATGAGATGAGACAGCGATTCATCGTTCTCAAAGATGAGGAATTCCACAAGATCATGGTAAGCGGTCGTCCTTGGGTTATGGACGATCAGAGCGTTGTGCTCAAGCCTACCTTCTTCTTCGGTGATGCAATCCCCGACGACTTGACATACCGAAGGAGATGTTTTCAGTTCTCTTACACAGCAGATGGTGAGGAGAGAACTATTTTCACCTGGTCAACTTTCGATCGGACCATCTCGATCCTGAGCCTTTCTCCCACGTGCCCTAAGAGGGAAGATCCTCCGAGCTGGGTGAAGAGGACCAGTGTGATCAAGACCGGGATTTTTGTTGGCGGCCCTTCTGGTTTTGCAGAGAAGCCACCTGTCCGTATGGACATGTTGATGCCAGCCAGTGGCTACCAAGGTTCTGATCATCCATCGGTTGATTTGAGACCGGTGGGCCTTTGTGTTTTTCGGGGTGACGGCAGCAATTGGGTGAAGCCTTTTCAACTTCGTGGCCATTTCAGTGCTGACTCGAGCTGGGAGTCATGGACTGATCACACCCTGAGGATTGGCGAGGCCGTTCTGCGGGAGGCCGAGATTTTTGATGCGGTTCGCGCTTTTCGGCAAACCGTCGTTTTCTCCGGTGAGGCTTTCATGGCCATGCTGGAGTCATTCCTTCCACAAACCAACACCTTCATTGTGACGAATGGTGAGATTGGTTTTTCTTTAAAGGAACTGAGCGCCATCACCGGATTGCCTATCCTCGGCAAACTCTATGAGTTTATGCCTATTGACAGCGTCCTTGAGGAGCAGTCTGAGGAGTTTAGGCTTGTGTACTTTCAGCTCGTTGCCTTCTATGATTTTTTTAAGGAGAAGGAGGGCTCGAAAGTTAGATGCAGCAGTTGGAGAAGTTGCAGCTCCAATTTTTTTTACAGCAGGGATTCTTCTGATGGCATGGCCCAAGATGCTAGGGCTAAAGCATCAAGTTTGAAGAAGATCGCCGCCGTGCGAGAAGATTTAAAGAAGTTCTTCGCAAGCACGGATGCCATTTGTCCTGACATTGCCTTGCGGAGAGATCTCGCTGTTTACCTCACTTACTAGCTAAGTGAGGTTGTTTTTGCTGGAGGAGATGGAACGCACATCAGGCCGCACTGTATTTTACATGCTTGTCAGATGGCGTTTGGAGACCAGCTGGCTTTGGTACCTGCTCTTTACTCCTATTTGTGTACCGAACTTCAGGCCGCTGCTTTCCTGGTTCGGCTTGGGCTTCCTATGAACAGGGTATTTTCTGCCCACATCTTCTATTCGTGGTATGTATACCACTATCCTAGCTTCCATCGTTTGGGAGTTGCACAGGACGAAGATCCTTTTATGATACGTTTGGCTAGAGGGACAGCCGTTCCCGAATCACTTTTGTCTGCCCGTTTGAGGATCCGACGATTTAGGGACGTTGAGATTGGGCAGTCTTCGGTGAAGCTTTCTCTGGGTTTGCGGAAGAAGGCTTTTGACTTTGGTGTCTCCCGTGATTCGACCAGGGCAGGGTCGGGAAGACATTATGCTTTGACAAACGCGGAGAAGAAATGGCTCTGCAACATATGGGTTAGTACGATCGTGTACCGCAGACATCTTTTCGTCGATATCCAGTCGTATGTCCCTTCTTGTTTCGCATTGCAGCTTGGCTTCTCTCAAGTCGTTGTTGGAGCGCCTTCGAGCATGGTGAAGCGTTTTGGAGGTTTGCAGGATGGGAGAAATGCATGGGCTTTTTACAGTGCAGAGAGCACTACCGCCATGATTTCCTATCCTGGGCTGCCCACTTTCCGGACTGCTGGCTTCACGAAGTGGTTCGTGGAGAGCTTTTCAGTGTACCGGGGGCTTTCCAAGAAAGAGCTTGATGTCAAGCAGTCTCCTGGGAAGGGTCTTGGCAAATCAGATGGCGTCCGCCGGGAGGAAGTTTTGACCTTCCTTTCTGGAGAGAAGCATAAAATAGGCTTTCTCAATGAGAAGGACGTCATCAGATCAGGAGTTGCACAAGGGATTCCTGGTGAGGTCTTGAGACAACTGGAGGAGGAGGAGGCCGAGATCGATCCTATGATACAGGCAGAGCATACGAAGGCTTCCATGGAGTCTACTGAGAAAAGTAGACCATCTAGTGAGGACTCTAGCGAGAGGCCTGATGTTGATAGTGGGGCAGGATCGTCAAGCAGATTGGCCCGCCGAAGCAAGAGGAAGAGAGGACAGCGTCGTAACATGAAATGACACGATAGTCCTTCTGATATTGAAGTTCCTCTCACCATTGTTGAGGAGGTGCCTGAGGATGCTGACGAGCCTCCGGAGAAAAGAAGCAGAGAAGAGGAGACAGCGGGTATGACCCTCTTTCTTTCTTTTGTTTCTTCTTTTCTCTTGTAAGAGATTTTTTGTTGTTAATCCGCTGCTTTCTTTCTTTTGGCAGAGGATGATGACCTGGTGATGCCCGAGGTTCTGGCCGATGAGGCAATGACGGATCCAGTCATGGCATCTGAGGAAGAGCCCAGGGACTCTAGAGTGGTTCCAGAACCTTCACCTGGTATGATTGCTTTGGCTTTTTTTTTTCTTCTTCTTTTTTGTTTGTGCTGGTCATTTGCTAACATGTAGCTTTTGTTTTCTTGACTTGCTAGAGGATTCTGACGATTTCGAGCCATCAATGGATGTAACTTTAGACGATGCTTCGGATGAGCTCAGAGAGGCAGGGAGTACTCCGCCAGTTGTCGAAGCAGGTATTTTTGCAATAATAATCTTGATATATTTTTTTTGACGAGATTATATTCATACCTTTTATCCTTTCCTCGGCAGATTGTGGAGCAATAGGAGAGGTTCCTCGGTCTTCCTTAGAGCCAGAATAGGGGGTACCTGCTGCTGATCCAGGAGTGGGGGCTTCTCCTTCTTCAGTTGGAAAGAGTTTATTGATTACTCTTCCAATGGAACATGACATGGGCAGTCGGGCACCAGTACATGGCGAATACTCATCTGCACCGCACCTTCAGTATGCAAGGAAGGTGTTGAAGACTGTCTTGAGCTCATGGGTTGAGACTCTCTCTTCAGGTCATTTGGAAGCTGGTTTTGGCATGATCGAGCACGTGCAGGACATCCTTGCTGATAGCAAAGAAGTCGGTTTGGACATCGCAAGTGCCAAAGATTTTGTTGAGGAGGTCATCGCCTTAGGGAACAAATGGACTGAGACCAAGAGTTTCCCAGATGGTGACTTCTTTGATGAGATGTTCATAAAGCCATCCAGCAAAGTCAAAGCTGAGCTGACTGAGGTCAAGAACACTCGGAGGCAGATCGTTCGGGAGAAGAACGTTACCGAGTTATCCATTATGGGGCTGAAGCAAGACTTGGACCGCCTTCTTAAGGAGGTTGTCGAGGCTAGGCAGCGTCTTGAGCTTTTGGAGGAAGAAGCTGCTGCCAAATGGACCGCCATTGTGGAGGCTCGTGACAAGGAGGGGACTCTCATTCGTCAGATTGAGGAAGTTGAAGGTAATGTCCGAAGGAAGACTTAGGAGCATGAGCAGTGGCAAGTCCTCTGGGAAGAACTTCCTCGTGCTGCAGATGGGTCGCGGCATTCGGCCGCGTTTTATGGGAACATTTTGAAGAAGCGTGGCCTAAAAACTTTGGAGGTTAAGGCCAAGGGTCTGCTTGAGGAGTTGAACCTTTGGTTGAAGACCATACTAGATTGAGCTCCTGAGTTATAACAAACTCTTTTTTTCTTCTCTTTTTTTTGGTACCTCCATGTATAAACAATTTTGGTACTATATTTTTGTATCCCCTTCTTTTTACTTAAATCATTTTTTGATGAAAACAAATCTGAGTAAAAGCTGATGGGAATTTGTTTTGAATTTGGTCAAAAGGTTGTCATTTTGTGAAATCTTTTGTCAAAGGGTTGTTTTGGGCATGAAGGCCAATTTTTGCGGCAAAAAGCCTGTTTTTTTTTTTTTTATGGCTTGAAAATCGAAATTTTAGGTGGCATGGAAGCCTAATTTTCTGGCGTAAGAGCCAAAATTTGTTTTCCGGCATGGGAGCCAAAAAATTTGAGATGGCATTAGAGCCAAAGTTTTTGAGATGACATGAAAGCCGAATTTTGGGATGGCATAGAAGCCAAATTTCATTTTGTGGCATGGGAGCCAAATTTTGTTTGTGGCCCGAGAGCGAAAAATTTTATTTGTGGCATGAGAGCCAAAGTTTTTTGGATGGCATGAAAGCCGAATTTTGGAATGGCATAGAAGCCGAATTTCATTTTGTGGCATGGGAGCCAAATTTTGTTTGTGGCACGAGAGCAAAAAATTTTTTTTGTGGCATGAGAGCCAAAGTTTTTTGGATGGCATGAAAGCCGAATTTTGGAATGGCATAGAAGCCGAATTTTATTTTGTGGCATGGGAGCCAAATTTTGTTTGTGGCACGAGAGCCAAAATTTTTGTTTGTGGCGTGAGAGCCAAAGTTTTTTGGATGGCGTGAAAGCCAAAGTTTTTGGATGGCGTGAAAGCCGATTTTTGGAATGGCATAGGAGCCGAATTTTAAGATGGCATGAAAGCCGAAGTCTTTTTTTTTTCTTTTTTTTTGTTTTGGCATAGGAGCCAGATTTTTAAAACAAAATTTTGTTTTGTTGGCATGGAAGCCGATTTTGGCGTTTATAGCCCATTTTTTTTTGTTTTGGCATTTATAGCCGGATTTTGGCATTTATAGACGCATTTTGGCGTTTATAGCCGGATTTTGGCGTTTATAGCCGAATTTTTCTTTCTTTGTTGTTTGTTTTGTTTTGGAATGGAAGCCAGATTTTTGAAAACCAAGTTTTTGTTTTGTTGGCATGAAAACCGATTTTGGCGTTTATAGCCGAATTTTTTTTTTGTTTTGGCATTTATAGCCGGATTTTTTTTGTTTTGACATTTATAGGCGAATTTGGCATTTATAGCCGGATTTTGGCGTTTATAGCCGATTTTTGGCGTTTATAGCAGGATTTTGGCGTTTATAGCCGAATTTTGGCGTTTTATAGCCGGATTTGGTTTTCAAAATGCAGGTATCGACTAAATGTCGCCTCCCCGCTAAATGGTCTCGCAAGTATCGATGGAATGTCGCTTCCTTGCTCATTCGGTTTGCGAGTATTGATGGAATGTCACTTCCTCGCGAGCTGGGTTTTGCAAGTATCGATGGAATGTCGCTTCCTCGCGAATTGGGGTGCAAATATCAACTAAGCGTCGCTTCCCTACTTTTCCCAAAACTTTTGGTTTTGCGAGTACTGACTTGATGTCGTTTCCCCGCGATTTTTGAAATTTGAGGTTTTCTCGAACCATTTGAAATTTGGGTTGTGGATATCAATTGGAATATTGCGTCTCCACGATTTTGAAATTTGAGTTTTTGTAAGTATCGAATGGGGTTCTCTTCCTTGCGATTTTTTGGGTTTTCCGAGTATCGATTGAATGTCGTTTCCCCGCGGGTTTTTTTTTTTTTTACTTTGGAAGTATCGAATGGGGTTCGTATCCTTCCAGCTTTTTGGGTTTTATGACTATCGACTAAGTGTTGCTTCCCTGCGGTTTCTTAAAAACCATTTTTTTTGTTTAAAGACACGAGGGTCTTAAGTTTTGACTTAAAACCATTTTGGTTGTAAAAGCCGGGGCGAACTAGGGTGAAACTTCCTGAGTCCTGGTTTTTGTTTCAAACCATGAATTTTTGGGTTCAAGGATCGAAAATTCTGGTCAAGTCTGGGAAAAGGCTCCTAAACTTGGATTTTTTGGAATTTGAATTTTTTTTTAACAATGAAACGATGAAAGTAAGCATTGTTTTGAGAGAGTTTTTTTATTTTGGAAACTTCAACATAAAGATGAAAATTTCAAAAGGGGTGGGTTTGACGAGCAAGTACCATGGAAATAGGCTTTGGCCGTGTAGATATCGCTCTGACCCGTTTGAGGAAGTCTTCAAGGGTAGTACCGCTTCAAGAACTTGCCGTTGATGGGCAGCATACATCTGTTCCCTTCCATGTTTAGAAGAGCGTATGCGCCATTAGAGAAGACTTTGTCGATGACGAAGGGTCCCTCCCATTTTGGTTCAAATTTACCTTTGGATTTGTGGGCAAAGACTATGGGTCTTTTTACTGCAAGAACCAAGTCACCCTTTTTGTAGGCGCGTTGCCTGACCTTCTTGTCGAAAGATCCTGCCATGCGTGCTTGGTACAACTCAATGCTTTGTAGAGCTTCGAGTCGTCTTTCATCGAGATTATCCAGCTCTTGGAGTCTCAATTTGACATTGCTTTCTTGCGTCATGTCATTTTGCAAAGATACCCTTAAGGAAGGAATTTGTACTTCCAAAGGGACAACAGCTTCACTTCCATAGACCAAAGAGAATGGTGTGCTATGGGTTGGTCCTCGAACGGTGGTTCGATAGGCCCACAAAGTTTCTGGTTGTTTGTCACCCCAGTCTCTTTTATGACTAGAGACCATTTTCTTGAGAATTTTGCAGAGTGTCTTGTTGAAGGCTTCTGCTAGTCCGTTCGCTGCTGGATTATAAGGAGTCGAAGGACAACTTTGGATTTTGTACTTGTCGCAAAACCTGTAAAATCTGTGATCCCGGAATTGTGGTCCGTTATCATGGAAGAATCTTTTAGGTATGCCGAAGCGACAAATAATGTTGGTGCACAAGAACTGAAGGACTGATGAGGTCTTCATTTCGCTGAGCGCAAATGCTTATGACCACTTGGAGAAATAATCCGCAGCGGCGAAGATGAAGCGATGACCCTTGCTTGATGGGGGAGAGATAGGACCTATGATGTCCATACCCCAAGCTTCGAAAGGCCATGAGATTGTTGTTGGATGTAGCCATTCTGGAGGCATGTGGATATAATCTCCGTGAATCTGGCATTTTTGGCAGTGCTTGGCAAATTGTATTGCGTCAGCTACCATGATAGGCCAATAATAACCTAGCCTTTTTATCTGATTGTAGAGCTTAGGACCAGCCTGATGGGCTCTACAAAGACCAGCATGTACTTCTTTGAGAGTTTCCTCAGCCTCTTGTTGTGACAAGCAGCGTAGGAGTACTCCGTCGAAGGATTTTCTGTAAAGTACTTTTGAAGGTATATCCAAATGAAAGTTCGGGGCTCGTTTTTGGATGCTTACCAGCTCTTTTGGATCTTTAGGTAGGATTCCGAACATGATGTAATCAATGAACGAATCTCTCCAGTCGTCGATCGGAGGTTTGAGGATGGACATCCGACTTCCAACCACTTGGTGGCATTCAGCAACTGCTTGGTGTGTGTTGAGAGGAGGGAGATCCTTCTTTGACACACTGTGACTTGCATGTTTTCCCCTTCTTGGATTGCCATGGATGTGGCAAGTCCAGCCAGGGCATCTGCACGGATGTTTTCACCTCTGAGGACGTGGGTGATGTGACAGAGGTTGAATTTTTGTTGAAGCGACCGCGCCTTATTGTAGTAAGGTAGCAAATCAGGCTTCCTGACTTCATATTTCTGATTTATCTGGTTGATGATCAGTTGAGAGTCCCCAAAAGCTTCCAACATGGTGATGCCGGATTTGAGGGCGAGTTCCAATCCTACAATCAGGGCTTGGTACTCAGCTGCATTGTTTGAACATGGTTCCAGTAGCGAGAAGGCGTGTGGAAGCATGTATTTGTCGAGGTTGACAAAGAGGATGTCGATTCTCGATATTTGCTTTCCTTTTTCATTTGTCCTGGGTGCACTGTCAAAGTACATGTCCCAGGAAGCATTTGATAAGGAAGTTTCCACGTTGTAGACAAATTCGTCTGGGAGATCATCCCTAAGTGGAGAATCTTTAGGCAATGGATGCTCTGCGAGAAAGTCTGCTAGAGCTTGGCCTTTGATTGCTTTTTGTGGTACATACTTAATATCAAACTATGATAGAAGAATGGACCATTTTGCCAGTCGGGCATTGAGAGAACCTGCTTTTGTGACAAGGACCTTTAAGAGGTTGATCCTCGAAATCAGGTAGACTGTGTTCGACAGCAGATAGTGACGTAGCTTTTGTATGGCAAACATCACTACAAGGCATTCTTTTTCGACTGGGGAGTAGCGATGCTCTGTACCTACCAACATGCGGCTAAGGTAATATAGAGCAGCTTCTTCTCCATCGTCGTTTTCATGTGCGAGCAGAGCACCCAAAGAGTGGTCAAGAGCTCTTGTGTATAGGATAAATGGTTTTCCAGTTGTGGGGGTAGCCAGTACTAGAGGTTTGGTGAGGTATGCTTTGATGTCTTGAAATGCATTTTCACATTCAGCATCCCAGACAAAGTCTAGGCCTTTCTTCATCAGGCGAGAGAATGGACGACACATCCCTGATAGATTGGAGATGAACCGTCGAATGTAGGCCAACCTTCCTTGAAGCCCTTTTAATTCTCTTAGGGTTTTGGGAGACGGCATTTCCAGGATAGCCATGACTTTGGTAGGGTCAAGTTCTATTCCAGCTTTCCGTACTATGAATCCGAGAAACTTACCCGATGAGACACCGAGGAAGCATTTTAGTGGATTCATCCGCAATTTGTGTTTGCGAAGTCGGAGGAAGATTTCTAGAAGATCATCGAGACGATCTTCTTTTCTTCTTCTTTTGATGGCGACGTCGTCAACATAGCATTCGACCGTCTTGTGCTGTATATCTTGGAATATTTTCATCATAGCCCTCTGATATGTTGCACCTGCATTTTTCAGACCAAATGGCATGACAGTGTAGCAATACACACCAAATGGTGTGCGAAATGACGTATGCCTTTCCTCTTCAGGATGCATCTTTATCTGATTGTAGCCAGAGAATCCATCCATGATTGTCATTCGCTCGAACCCATAGGTGTTGTCAATCATCACCTTTGGTATGGGGAGCGGGAATTCATCTTTAGGACATGCATTATTTAGGTCTCTGTAGTCAATACAGACCCTTATCTGCCCATTTTTCTTTGTTGCGGGGACGATGTTGTCTACAAACACTCGATGTATCAAGCCATCGTTGCCAACGAACTTGATGCACTGATGTAGAGTTGAAGGGACGACGCCATTCTCATGTATCCAGGGGCGTCCAAGGAGTATATTGTAGCATGAAGGGGTCCTTATTGCATACACAGTGACTTCAGAAATAAGATCACCGATTTGTAATTTGAACCTGATTTTGCCGATAGGCCTTTGAGCGCTGCCGTCATATCCGAAGATGGATACAGACGTGTGACTCAGCTTGCTAGGTGGGATGCCCAGCTCTTCGAGTGCCGAAGTAGAAATAAGGTTGAGTGCAGAACCTAGATCGATCTGAACTCTGTGTACTGGCATTTCTTTGACGTACCCCGTAAAGTACAAGGGTCGGTTGTGCTTTGTCTCGCCTAGCAGGAGGTCATCCTTGTCGAAGGCAATTGTTGCACTTGCTGCTTTTTGTACCGAGAGGCATTCATTGCTTGATCTCTGAGTTTTCTTCTTTTCTCCCTTTGGGGGGGTATTTGATTTTTTGACCCTGTAGTCTGTTGACACAAAAAATGTCACTTTGCCTCTTCAACATCAAGAAAGCTGCATGGAGTCGCAACCTGCCATAAATAGGCAATGCAATTTCTCCAAAAATTCAAATCTTGTCAGAATCAAACAAAAACTGCAAGATCCTTCAAGATAGCCAAGAGAAGAGTACACATGAAGTTTCGGGCCGTTTCGACAACATTTGGCCTAACTTCACTTCTCCGACAGCTAAACGGGAGCTCCCGGCGGAGACATCATCGGAGACGTCAAAACTTCGATCAAAGCCTATAGATGACTCCAGCATGTCTCAAAAGGGCTCTATGCCAAATTTCAAGTCAAACCGACAACGTTTGACCCTCCATCAATGCTCGAGCAGCAAAATGAAGCCTCCCGGCGGCGGGAACCACCGAAGCCTTCGCTCATCAAACCAAGTGCATGAGTGGCTTCAACATGCTTCCAAAAGGCTGCACGTCAAATTTCAGGTCATTCTGACAAACGTTTGACCAGGTTTCGATGCTCCGAGAGAAAATCAAGCCTACCGGCGGCGGAGCAACCCGGGACCATGACATCCAAAACGGAGCCCATGGAACGTCTCAAAATGACTCCAATAGGCTCCCCGTCAAATTTCAGGTCAATCGGACATCGTTTGACCACATATCAAAGCTCGGCATTTTCCCCGCAGCAAAATCAAGTGAAGCATCGACGGGACCCTAAACGGCTTCAAAACTCAAACAAAAGCCTATGGTTGGTCTTATTTATTGCTCAGGAGGCTTCACCTCAAATTTCAGGTCATTCCGACATCGTTTGACCAAGTTTCAGCTTCTGGCGGAAAATCAGCAGCTCTACGCGACAAAGTCTTCGGCTTTCCCGGAAAATTGGAAACTTTGCACTCTAAAAATGCAAGGATTCTCATCAAGTTTTCTACAGGGAAATCAAGCCAATAAATGAGAAGAAATGTCAAGAAAAATACAGAAGAAAACGGCGACGAAAAAGACCTCAAAACCACCGCAAAACGGGCTCCGAAGGGGAAAAATCCCCCAGGGTCGCGGACCCCTGCGACCATGGCCCATGGTCGCAGGCCCCTGCGACCATGGCCCATGGTCGCCGGTCCATGGTCGCCGGCGACCATGGAGGTCCGGGTCACCGGATTTTCCGCCGGTGACCCGTTTTTCCGTCTTTTTTCGCGTTTCGCGCACTTTGGCCCCTGTGGTTTCCTGAAAATGTGATTTTTAGTGCTTGAAATTGACTCATATCCTCTGACATCCGTCAAAATCACGGGTCAACCTCCAAAAGCATAAAATCATCATTGATCGCTCTAAGATCGCCAACCGGTCGACCAAGAAAGTGCACTTTCTGTCCGACCGATCGTGAAATCGACAAGACAGATGTCACCGGCCCACACTTAGCTATCAATGTCTGAAGTTACATGTTCATCCGATGTCGATCAGCATGTAGATCCATCGATGATCATCGCCAGAAGAATTCCAGAAGACACGGCACGGCCCGCGACTCTTCGACTGCTCGGCGACCAATTAATGTGGTTAATTGACTAGCTTTATTGCAGTCATTAATTCATTTCTTTGGACGGCCCAATCAGAAGCAAGCATTTGGGAGTTACAAGTCAATTGATTCATGGCATTTAAACCATGAAACTCCTCCCATTATGGTAATTAAGGTGATTAAAAGCCCTTAATCTCCATCGGCCAATCAGATTCAAGGAAAAAGGAGTTACAAAATCAAGAAATAAATCTTGTAACTCCTCCCATTAAAGCCATTAAGGCTCATAAACCCTCCTAAATGGCTACCAAAAGCCTATAAATAGGAGAGCATTCCATTGAAATCGGGATCGGAAAAAAGAGGAGAAAATCAGAAGATCAGAAAAAAAGGGATCAGAAAGAGATCTGAGAGAAAGAAAAAGAGAGAAAAACTCTGCTGAAGTTCTGCACCGGCCACCACTACAAGGTGACAAAAGTCCCTTGGGGGGCACCACCCCCCCCCCCCCCCCCCCCCAAGGTCCTTGCCTTCTCCTGCTGCCTCCAATGGCTTAGACGTGGCTTTTCAGCCCGTCTACTTAGCTTTTTATTGGACATAGGACCTTCTCTTGGTCTTTGTCCTCTAAAAACCTGAGGTTATAGCCAAGCCAAGCGAATCAAGAGCATCTTCTGTTCTCATCTGCATGGATGATGACGAAGCCCATACATGGCTTGCGACCGTCAATCTGAACGAGTCCCCCACAATCTCCTGAAAAGTTAGATCTTCCTTTTCTTGCTTTTCATTGTAGTTTGTATTTTTCTAAAGAGACAAAAATCACAACTCTTGTCTTTCATTATTGATAAGAATTGTAAATCGGCTATAAACGCCAAAATCGGCTATAAATGCCAAACAAATCGCCTTTCACGGCAAATTAAGAAAATGTCTCTTTTCTTAAATATTTGTGCAATGGAAAACTTGAAAGAAGTTGATTTCCTTTTTACTTGCGAAGGTTGATCTCCGGATTACCACTTGCAATTCCAAGTAAAATAGAAAATCTGGCACACCCACACAAAGAAATGTTGATGCACGCTTCAGGCCCGCCAGGGCGCGAAAGGGCCGGACCCGACGGACTCCCACGTTCCGCCGACCCCGGTAGCCGCCCCACGGCGCCTCGGAGCGCGTTCCATCAAGCTGGCACACCCGGTGGGACACGTTCATTTGAGAACACGGTGCTTGGAAATGAAATATTTGCATATCATACTTTTTGCTCTATGCTTATACTTCTTTTCCGGATTCCTTGGCTACTTCCTAGCTGGTAGCCTATGTTGGATTTTGCATCCTAAAAAAAAAAAAAAACATGAGATGGGATTTTTTGGAAATTTCTATTTCTTTGAGTTTGTTTCCATTCTTTCTCTTTTCAAAAAAAAAAATCAGTTTTCTTAGTTTGAATTCAAAATTGAGAAACTTTGATCCTATCCTATCGTTCTTTGGTGCTTGCAGAAATGTTGAGTCCGTTCGACTAAGGTTTTGGACCATCGTTTCTCTTCGATGAGTTCACTAGAGATTTCAAAAAAAAAAATAAAAAAAAAATCAGTTTTCTTAGTTTGGATTCAAAATTGAGAAACCTTGATCCTATCCTATCGTTCTTTGGTGCTTGCAGAAATGTTGAGCCCGTTCGACTAAGGTTTTGGACCATCGTTTCTCTTCGATGAGTTCATTAGAGATTTCAAAAAAAAATATTAAAAAAAAATAAAATAAAAAAAAATTAGTTTTCTTAGTTTGGATTCAAAATTGAGAAACTTTGTTCCTATCCTATCGTTCTTTGGTGCTTGCAGAAATGTTGAGCCCGTTCGACTAAGGTTTTGGGCCATCGTTTCTCTTCGATGAGTCTATTTGGGATTTTTTATAAAAAAAAAAGGGGACATAGACCACTAAGGTTAAACCAATTGCGTTCTTTGATCACGATTGATTCAAGAAAAGCCTTGTCCAGAGTGTGGAGACAGCTTGACTGTTCTAGGCAAGGGTCCTCCAAACGGGTTCATTAAGTAATCCTACCCTTACCTTGGGGCAATTCTATCAATTGAGGTTTCATAAGACCGGGTTAGGAGGCCTATGTGTACTCTCTCGTCTTTAAATCTTAAAAAATTAAAAAATAAAAATAAAAAAAAAAAAAAAAGATTTTCAAAAAAAAATCTTAAAAAAAAAAAAACAAAAAATTTTCAAAAAAAAAATAAAATAAAAAAATAAATAAAAAAAATATTTAAAAAAAAATAAAAAATAAAAAAAAATAAAATAAAAATAAAATAAAAAAAAATCATTTCAAAAAAAAATCTCCAAAAACTCGTCACTTTTTGGATTCAGATTCGAGAAATTGTGGTCTCTTCCCTTCTGAGTACTGGCGCTCGCGGAAATCGTTGAGCCCGTATTTGAATCGGAATGTCACCTGCTCTCTTTGACGAATCCATTTCTGACATTTCAAAACAAAGAATCCCATCTCATGGATGCGATCTCCAACATTTGTGCATAGCAATACTGGTACGCCCTTTCAGGGTCTACTGTATCTGTGACCGGCACATTTGTAACTCCTACCTTATATTCTTCTTATCTCGAGCAAGCCCTGCTTCTCGATAAGTCGAATTTAGGTTTACAATTGCTTCTAGCAGTCACTGGAACGCTCATTCTGGGCTCACCATACTTGCTGTCAGAACAATTGTACCATGTATGGCTTTTTGCCTTCTTCATGTCGCTTGGGTCATATCTCTTGAGCGATTTGAAAAGACAACCATAGAAATTCCCATTTATGATCATTACATTCTTGTGATTACTAATGGATGTGGTCTTGTTTCAGAACTTTTTCGAAACTAACAATGGCAGCCTTAACCATTATCTTCGATGAGAACAAGCACCAACTCATGCTTCAACAGAAGCAAACTGAGCGCACTTACAAGCGCCCCGCCAGCTGCCGAAGAGTCAACTCCCTCGGCAACTCTCTGAACTCCGGGTCGACCTCGACTCCCCGGACCATCGTCTTCGGGACACTGGGACCATTCCCACTTCCTGAAGAACAAACTGCGCCTGCCAAAAGGCAGAAGATCGCCTCTCAACGTGTCACTCCCGTGACACCAAAGGCGAGCGCCCAAAAGCCTGAAGCCCGCGGCACCCCCGCGAAGCATCGACCCACAAACAACCAGGTCTATCCCAAGACTTGGTCTCCAGGACCTTCCCCAAAACAAAGAAGGTCTCAAATTTCCACCAGGCCAGCATACCTGGCCCCACTCAAAGAAAACCAGTTCTACTCTCTTGCCTACATGAAAGAGGAGAGACCCATCTCCAACTTGACTCCCAAGTCAACCCAGCATGAGCCGGCTTGTTCCTACAGGCCCAAAATTAGATCATGCATCACCAGGCCTCTACAAGCACCTGCCAAGGCCTACACTCCTTCAGTTCGACCCTTCATCTCTACAGGGGCCGAACTCGAAAGGTTTAAAGCTTCGCTGCAACAGGCAAAGGACCGGGTCCGCATCCTGTCCTTGCCCAACCACAAAGAAGACAAGCTCGGCTGCTGCGCCCGAGGGAGCACATCCTTCATCGTCAGAGCCCAGTCGGAGCTGACCAAAGCTCAAATCGCTCGTCGAGCACGCCGCCGTGCGTCATATCGACAAAAGAGACTAGAGAAGCAAAGGACCCAGCCTCCTACACTTCAAGTCTCCCACAAATGGGTCGAAAAAGAAAGACCCGACCAAGTTGCTGCCGTCCATATGGTTGGAAAAACCAGAAGACGCCAAAGGTCAGCATCAAAAATCCATGTCCGACGTCCGGTGACCCGTAGCATCACCAGGACACAAAGACATCCCGAAGAATCTCCTGCCCCTTCCAGCCAAGGACGGGAGAGTAATCCTTCATCAAGCTCTTCATCAAAAAGAATGAGCCCCAGCTCGGTCACCAAGACGATTTCTTCGTTCGAATCCCGAGGGATGAACGTCTTGGCTACAAGTTCTGAGCCGCCACCTCAGAATCCACCTCGAGATGATGCGCTCACACGCATCCAGCAGTTGGAACAAGGCCAGCAGAGGATTGAAACTCTGATGGAAAACCTTCTCCTTGTCGTCCAAAATCAGGTGAACAATGAGCCTCCTCCAAATCATAGCAATAACGAGGGAAATGGAGAAGAAAATGAGTCACGCGCCCTCACCAAAAAGGACGTAGACAGTATCCTCGCCAAAGCTAAAGAAGAGGATATACTCAAAGAGCATGGGATCAAGCCACCATATCCTTTATGGATGGACTCGGTCCCGTTCCCCACAAAATTCAAGCATCCTACTCTCCAAACATATACGGGGAAAGGATCAGCCAGACAGCACGTCATCCACTTCAAGATCTTGACGGGAGCTATCGCGGATCAAGATGCACTCAAGATCCGCCTCTTTGCAAGTACCCTAAAAGGTACGGCCTTCGATTGGTACTCCACTCTGCCGGAGAACTCCATTCAGAACTGGGCTATGCTGGAGACACGCTTCCTGACCCACTTCCAAGGTGAGGATCATCCTGTTACTATGGCTCAGCTCTGCAGCCTAAAACAGGGAGAGAATGAGTCAACTTATGACTTCATTCACAAGTGGAAAGCAATGGCGTACAAATGCTCAGATGTACTGCCACAAGCGTCGCTAGTCGACATCTGCCGAAACAACATGAGAGCTAAAATCCGCTCCATGATCATCGGCAATAAATCAAAGAACCTGGGGGAACTCCTGGAAGCTTCCATGGAAGCTGAAACGGTGATCAAAGACCTCAACAGTCAGAAATCATCAAAGAAAGAGCCGACTGCTGTTGCAACCTCTAAACCAAAGAAGAAGGAGGTTCTCAATGTGCAGACTAAGTCAGCTCCTCAGCAACCAAAGAAAGCTGAAAATAGAGCTGCAGGTAAGAGACCTGAACTCTCTGATGCCTTCAAAGAGCGAGTAGAAAAGAAATATCCGTTTGATGAAGACGTCGAAGAAATCTTTGAGGCTCTCCTAGCAAATGGCAAACTCATTTTGCCAGAGCCCAAAAGACCTGGAGACGTTGGCAAAACCAATGATCCTCGGTACTGTCCATACCACCAGATGGTTTCGCATCCTCTCAATCAATGCTTTATTGTGAGAGAGAAGATAAACGAGATGTGGAAAAACGGAGTCATCACCTTTGCAAAAACTATGGGACTGCCTCCGTCAACATGGTGTCATATGGACAAACACCAAAGTCACTGAAGAAGAAGATCACTACTTCCTTCAAGGTGATAAATAGAATTCAAACGTCCGAAGTGTTGGTTCCTTGCCCGACACCAGACGGACAACCCATATGGGTACATCCCGATCTCCTGGAAGATGAAAATTGGGAGATCGTCAAAACAAAGCCGACCGCTCAGCAGCGAAGGCAAGCCAAGAAACATCTCCTCAGGCTCAAACGGCAAGAGAAGACCCAGCCAAAACAAGAAGTCCATGAAAAAGCAGAGGCCTCCTCTACCACTTCACTCGGGGCAACAAAAACGTCCCTTCCAGAGACTTCAAAGGCGGTAAGAAACTTCACTCTTAGTGATTTCATGCCACCTCAATTCAAAAAAGAAGCCATGCAGGGGGCATCATACTCTTGCAACTCGGTAGTTGGATTCTCCATTGATGGATACGAGTCCAGCGACACCGACGATGGATTCGAGCCCAACTACACCGATGAGTGGGAGGAATCTCTTGAAACAGGAGAATATCTCTCCGATGAAGAATGGGTTCCTGAAACTCACCTTATGCCAGTAATCTGGTATAACCCCTTGCAACCACAAGGATCCTGGTCTGATGATGAAGAAGACCAAGAGGCTGCACAAGAAGATGCTGTTAACCCAGCACCTGTCATTGCTCCAGTGGAAATCAACTATGTTGAGCCACACGGAGAAGACGAAGAAGAGGATCTGGCTCCCATGCCTGATCTTGAAGAATATGCAAGGATCTTGCAGCGTCTCGCTCTAGAATAAGAGCAAGACCGCGTCAACGAGATTCCTCACAATCCAGAGCCGGAAGTCCCTGAAGCCCATCAGGTACCTCCTCCCTCAACTCCTGAAAATGGAGAACATTGCTGGATTGACGATCCTCTTACATCCGAGGATGAGTCTGACTCCGAGCAGGCAACATCTTCTATCAGAGCTTCCTGTAATGTAATATATCAGGATTATAGCTCTTCTGAAGCGTCGTCTGATGAGATTACCTACACTCCGACGACGCCTAGCAATGTATCCTCTGGAGCTACCTCGTCTCACGTGACTTTCACAGAGATGACACCCTCTCAGGTTTCTTCTCCTGAGACTGTGACTTCAGGATACACATTCTTCCCGACTCATCATCATGAAGAAAACCCAACTTGGGGTGATGGATGGGTCAACGAAGAAGAAAAGCTGCTGGATGCTGTTCAGGACTTGCTCCCGGAAAATGCTCCGTGCAACACAATCACTGAGGATGGCAACTCTGCTGCATATACATCCCCAGTAGATGAAAAACGACAGCCTCTTGATCCTGAAGACAATCTTCCAAACGAAGATCCTTCTCAAGAAGCTCTCGAAGTTGGTAGAGGCACCCGTTCGGGCCGGGACTACCACAAAAATTACAACCTATCTTCCTTTACTTATGTAAATCCTTCGGGAAAAGATGTTGTAAGCGCCCCCAGTGGCAACAATGATGAACATGCAGGCCCTAAGGAGGCTTTCAAGTATGATTTGGTTGAGCACTTCAAACACATACCTGCACGTCTTCACATCCTAGACTTATTGCGAATGTCTCCACGCACTCGTGATAATCTCATATTAGAATTACAAAAACTGAATGAGGATGTCGACAAACATGCCCCACAAGTCCTCCAAATTGAAATGGACTACCGGGTCAAAAACTCTGAAACTTCCTTAAAAGAAGAAAAAAAGAAAACTGAGGGATCATGCATCCAATGCCTCTCGGTTCAAAAGGCAGCCAGTGCAACCATCGCCTTCACTAAGGAAGACCTCCTACTTGGCGAAGCAAGGCACAACCGACCCCTGTACTTCACAGGGTACATCAAAGAAATGCCGATACATAGAGTTCAGATCGACCCAGGTTCTGCACTCAACCTTATCTCCACTTCGGCTCTTGAAGAGTTGGGCATCCCACCCGGCAAGCTAAGCCACACATCTGTATCTATCTTTGGATACGATGGGAGCACTCAAAGGCCTATCGGCAAAATCAGGTTCAAATTGCAAATCGGTGATCTTATCTCTGAGGTCACTGTGTATGCAATAAAAACCCCCTCATGCTACAACATCCTTCTCGGACACACGAGAATGGTGTTGTTCCTTCAACTCTACATCAATGCATCAAGTTTGTCGGCGACGACGGCATGGTACATCGAGTCTTTGCGGACAGGAAACCCTTCAAAGGTAAAGAAGTCCACTTCGCAGACTCCCAAATGTATGAAGGAGAAAAAGAAGAAGAGGAAATAGCACCCCCTGCTGAAAATCTCCAGAAAGATAAAGGCAAGGCTCCTCAAAAATCACCGGAAGAAAACAAACCCTCCAGCAAATTAGAAGAGAGTAGTCAATCTCCCTTCGTTATCTCCCTCAAGAATTCAAAACCTTTGGTCATCATGACTAAAGTGAAGAAGGCGAAACAAAAGCCTGGGGGCAAATTTGTTGTTTCTCTCGTGTCTATCATGCAAGACACAGACTCGGACTCAGAGCCAGAAGACGATGCATCGTCAAGCCAAGCTGACACTCAGCAAGTTCAGCCAGCTCTCACTCCGATGGAGACACCTGCTGATGTAGAAGATCCTACGTCAGCTACCTTTGTTGTTCCGGCAACATCACCAAAGCAAAGGCCGATCTTCTTCCATAGATCGGACGCTTCTTCATCAAACTCCATGCTGGAACCTTTTCAAAATGAAGGTATGCCTCAGCTATCTCTATATAGTCCTGTGGCACAAGCAATTATGAAGAAAATGGGCTATGACGCTCAAAACCCAGTCGGTTTGGGAGAAAGACGCGGTATTCTCACGCCATTGGAGCCCGCCTTGACCAAAAGCCAGCTGGAAGATTGGAGACTCTACGGTCATGTAGAAAAGTCTTCATATGGGTTAGGGTATGATCCCGACACTCCTCTGAGACAGTTGACACAAAGGCTTAAAAGTCGTTTTACCGACCAAGCCTCAACATCTAAAGTCCACGAAGACATCGATCTCCCTGGAAATCTCTTTAAAGAGTTACCTGACAAAGATCCAGGAAGCTCATCCAATTGGTATGATTTCTCTGATGATAAAGAGGAATCGTCCGATAATACAGACTTGTGGCATCCTGACCCAGAAGAACCCTCGTCTCCAAAAGAAATACCAGACTCAACAGGCGATTGGGACTATCTCATAGCAAGCCTTGAGGAGATCACCAATCAAGAAAATCCATGGAAAGGAACAGAGCCTTGGTCTGGTAATGCAGTTGAAACTCCAGAAGGTTTCGTTGAGTTGGAAGCCTCCGAAAATATTGTGGAGGAACCACCTTCGAACCTTCCGACAGAAGATCCTGTTCAAAAGATAAACTTGGGAACACCTGATAACCCACGTCCTGTATTCATAAGCAAGAATATAAAGGATGATGAGTTACCCGAGTATATCGCTTTTCTTCGTGAGTTCGTTGATCGCTTTGCATGGTCCTACGCTGAAATGCCTGGTTTAGACCCCAAAATAGCAGTCCACAAACTCAATCTTCAAGAAGAAATCAAGCCTGTCAAACAAGGCCAAAGAAGATTCCGTCCAGATATGATGGATAAAATTGAACAAGAAGTTCAAAAACTCAAAAGCGTTGGCTTCATCCGTGAGGAACAACATCCAGAATGGTTGGCCAACATTGTCCCCGTGACAAAGAAAAATGGGCAGATCAGAGTCTGTATTGACTATAGAGACTTGAATGGCGCTTGCCCTAAAGATGAATTCCCGCTCCCCATACCGGAGGTGATGATTGACAATACCTGCGGATTCGAGCGAATGACATTCATGGATGGCTTCTCTGGTTACAATCAGATAAAGATGCATCCCGAGGATGAAAAACACACTTCATTTCGGACTCCATTTGGCGTGTATTGCTACACTGTCATGCCATTTGGTCTGAAAAATGCTGGTGCCACATATCAGAGGGCTATGATGAAAATATTCCAAGATATGCAGCACAAGACGGTCGAATGTTACGTTGATGACCTCGCCGTCAAAAGCAGAAGAAAAGAAGACCATCTCAAAGATCTTCGGGAAGTCTTCCTCCGACTTCGCAAACACAAACTGCGGATGAATCCTCTAAAATGCTTCTTCGGCGTCTCGTCGGGTAAGTTTCTCGGATTCCTTGTTCGGAAAGCTGGAATAGAACTTGACCCCATAAAAGTCAAGGCTATTCTAGAAATGCCCTCTCCAAGAACCTTGAGAGAACTAAAAGGGCTCCAAGGGAGATTGGCCTACATTAGACGGTTCATCTCCAATCTTTCGGGGAAATGCCGTCCATTCTCTCGATTGATGAAAAAAGGTGTAGACTTTGTCTGGGATGCCGACTGCGAAGCCGCATTTCAAGATATCAAGTCATACCTGACCAAACCTCCAGTGTTAGCTGCCCCTGCCACTGGAAAACCATTCATCTTGTACACAAGAGCTCTTGATCATTCTGTAGGCGCTCTGCTTGCACAAGAGAATGGTGAGGGAAAAGAAGCTGCTCTATACTACCTCAGCCGCATGCTAGTAGGTGCAGAGCATCGCTACTCTCCAGTCGAAAAAGAATGCCTTGCAGTGATGTTTGCCGTACAAAAGCTACGTCACTACTTGCTTTCCAACACAGTCTACCTCGTCTCAAGGATCAACCTCTTGAAGGTCCTTGTCACAAAGGCAGGTTCTCTTAATGCCCGACTGGCAAAATGGTCCATCCTCTTGTCACAATTTGATATTAGGTATGTGCCACAAAAAGCAATCAAAGGCCAAGCTCTAGCAGATTTCCTCGCAGAGCATCCATTGCCTAAAGATTCACCACTCAGAGATGATCTCCCAGACGAACCTGTCTACAACGTGGAGACTTCCTCACCAAATGCCTCCTGGGACATGTACTTTGACGGTGCAACCAGGACAAATGAAAACAGAAAGCTGATCTCGGGAGTTGGCATCCTCTTTGTTAGCCCCGACAAATGCATGATTCCACACGCTTTCTCGCTACTGGAACCATGCACAAACAATGCAGCTGAATACCAAGCTCTGATCCTAGGATTGGAACTCGCCATCGAATCCGGTATCACTATGCTGGAAGTCTTTGGAGACTCTCAACTGATCGTCAACCAGATGAATCAGAAATATGAAGTCAGGAAGCCCGATCTGCTGCCTTATTACAACAAGGCACAATCGCTTCTGCAAAAGTTTGACATCTGCAACATCACCCACATTCGTAGAGGTGAAAATATCCGTGCAGATGCCCTGGCCGGACTTGCCGTATCAATGGCGATCCAGGAAGGGGAAAACATGCAAATTACAGTGTGCGAGAGAAGGATCCTCCCTCCTCTTAACACACACCAAGCAGTTGCCGAATGCCACCGAGTGGTTGGAAGTCGGATCTCTATCCTTCAACCTTCAATCGTCGACTGGAGGGATCCGTTCATTGATTACACTATGTTCGGAATCCTACCTGAAGATCCAAAAGAACGGGTAAGCATTCAAAGGCGAGCCCCAAACTTTCATTTGGATATCCCTTCAAAGATCCTTTACAGGAAATCCTTCAACGGAGTACTTCTACGCTGCTTGTCACAACAAGAGGCCGAAGAAACACTTAAAGAAGTTCATGCTGGTCTTTGTGGAGCCCATCAGGCAGGTCCTAAGCTCTATGATCAGATAAAAAGGTTAGGTTACTATTGGCCTACCATGGTTGCTGATGCAATGCAATTTGCCAAACGCTGCCAGCTATGCCAAGTTCACGGAGATTACATTCACATGCCTCCGGAATGGCTGCATCCTACAGCAATCTCATGGCCTTTTGAAGCATGGGGCATGGACATCATAGGTCCTATCTCTCCCCCTTCAAGCAAAGGTCATCGCTTCATCTTCGCCGCTACGGATTATTTCTCCAAGTGGTCAGAAGCATTTGCGTTCAACGAAATGAAGACCTCATCAGTTCTTCAGTTCCTGCGCACCAACATCATTTGTCGTTTCGGCATACCCAAGAGATTCGTCCATGATAACGGACCACAATTCCGGGATCATCGATTCTACAGGTTTTGCAACAAATACAAAATTCAAAGCTGTCCTTCGACTCCATACAATCCGGCAGCAAACGGATTAGCAGAAGCCTTCAACAAGACACTCTGCAAAATCCTCAAGAAAATGGTCTCTAGTCACAAAAGAGACGGGAGCGACAAACTGTCTGATGCTTTGTGGGCCTATCGAACCACCGTTCGAGGACCAACCCATAGCACACCATTCTCCTTGGTCTATGGATGCGAAGCTGTCGTGCCCCTAGAGGTACAAATTCCTTCTCTGAGGGTATCTCTACAAAATGACATGACTCAAGAAAGCAATGTCAAATTGCGACTCCATGAGCTGGACAATCTCGACGAGAGACGGCTCGAAGCTCGACAAAGCATTGAACTTTACCAAGCACGCATGGCAGGATCTTTTGACAAAAGGGTCCGGCAACGCGCCTACAAAAAGGGTGACTTGGTTCTTGCGGTAAAAAGACCAATGGTCTTCGCACACAAATCCAAAGGCAAATTTGAACCAAAATGGGAGGGACCCTACGTCATCGACAAGGTCTTCTCCAACGGCGCATATGCCCTCCTAAACATGGAAGGCGACAGATGTATGCTGCCTATCAACGGCAAGTTCTTGAAGCGGTACTACCCTTGAAGACTTACCCAACTGGGTAAGAGCAATGCCTGTATGGCCAAAACCTGTTCTCAGGTACTCGCTCGTCAAACCCACTCTCTTTAGAATTTTCATATCAAATGTCAAAATTTCTAGAGATTCAAAAACAATGCTTACTTTCATTGTTTCATTGTTCAAAAACAAAAAAAAAATCCAAGTTTAGGAGCCTCTCCCTGACTTGACCAAAACTTTCGATCCTTGAACCAAAATTCATGGTTTGAAACAAAAATCCGGATTCAGGGATTTCCACCCTAGTCCACCTTACCTTTTACCGCCAAATGGTTCTAGGTCAAAATTACGACCCTCGTGTCTTTAAACAAAAAAAAATGGTTTTTCAAAAATCGTGGGGAAACGACATCAAAGTCAGTACCCGCAAAACAAAAATTTTGAAAAAAAGCAAGGATGCGACATTCCATCGATACTTGCACCCAAAATCGCAGGGAAGCGACATTTCGTCGATACTTGCAAAATCCAAAAACCGTGGAGAAGCAACAAACCAGTTGATATCCACAACCCAATTTCAAAAATCGTGGAGATGCAACATACCAATTGCTATCCACAACCAAAATTACAAATGGTTCGAGAAAACCTCAAATTTCAAAAATCGCGGAGAAACGACATCAAGTCAGTACCCGCAAAACCAAAAGTCTTGGGAAAAGCAGGGAAGCGACGCTTAGTCGATATTTGCACCCCAATTCGCGAGGAAGCGACATTCCATCGATACTTGCAAAACCTAACCCGCGAGGAAGTGACATTCCATCAATACTCGCAAAACCGAATGAGCAAGGAAGCGACATTCCATCGATACTTGCAAGACCATTCAGCGGGGAGGCGACATTTAGTCGATACCTGCATTTTGAAAACCAAAACTCGGTTATAAATGCCAAAATCCGGCTATAAATGCCAAAACAAAAAATTTCCGGCTATAAACGCCAAAATCAGCTTTCATGCCAATAAAACAAAACTTGGTTTTCAAAAAACTCGGCTACAAATGCCACACAAAAAAAACCTGACTCTCATGTCAAAACCGGCTATAAATGCCACAAATTGGCTATCAATGCCACCAAACCGGCTATCAATGCCACGAAAAATTGGCTTTCACGCCGACAAACCAAAACTTGGCTTTCAAAAAATGGCTATCAATGACACAAAATCGGCTATAAATGCCACAAATTGGCTATCAATGCCACCAAACTGGCTGTAAATGCCACAAAATTTCGGCTTCCATGCCAACCCAAATTTTGGCTTTTACGCCATAAAATTTCGGCTTCCATGCCATCTCAAAATCGGCTTTCACGCCACAACCAAAATCAGGCTCCCATGCCAAAACAATTATTTGACAAAAGATTTTCACAAAATGACAAAGCTTTTGATCAAATCCCATTTAGCAATTGCTTTCATCACAAAAAGATTTGAGTAAGCGTAGGGAACAACAAAAAAAAAAAGAAAAGTACCAAAGCAAAAAAAAAAATAGAAAGTGTTCACAAGCACTACAAAAAAAAAAAAAAAAAAGAAAAGTACCAAAAAAAAATACATGTGGTACCAAAAAAAAAGAAAGTGTCCACAAGCACTACAAAAAAAAGAGTACCAAAAAATACATGTGGTACCAAAAAAAAGAAGAATGGTTTCTGCTATAAAAAATCAGGAGCTCAGCCAAAAATGGTCTCCAGCCAAAGCTTCAGCTCCTCAAGCAAACTTTTGGCCTCAGCCGTCAGAGTTTCCAAGGCACGCTTCTTCAGGAACTTGCCATGAGATGCTAGCGAATGCCGTAACCCTTCTTTTACACAGGGAAGCTCTTCCCCAGCAGTTTGCCATCGTTCGTTTTCTAGAGTCCTCCTCTCGAGAACTTGACCGGCATCTGCAACCCTGCGGATCAGAGTACTCTCCCTGTCACGAGCCTCTGTTATAGCAGCCCACTTCGCATCGACTTGTGCCTTCAAATGCTCAAGACGTTTCCTGGCCTCCTCAACTTCCCTATCAAGGACGTTAAGGTCATGCCTCAATCCGATGATGGCTAGCTCTTCCTTGTTCTTCTCCCGAACTAGCTGCTTCTTGCTTTGTGTAGCCTCATTCAGGTCAGACTTAGCCTTATCAGCATGGTCCAAGAACATCTCCTTGAAGAATTGGTCGTCAGGGAAACCCATGGTCTCAAACCACTTGTCACCCAGTGCAATGATCCTATCAACGATCGCCCTGGCACCTGTGACATCCAGACCAACCTCTTCGGTGTCGGTCAGAATCTCCTGTACATGTGGGATCATGCCAAATCCTGCCTCCAAGTGTCCAGAAAGGAGAGTCTTGACCCAAGAACTCAAAACCCGAGCCAGCACCTTCTTCGCAAATTGAAGAGACGAACTGGATGAAGATTCACCCTTCTCCGCTGATCGGCTGCTCATGTCATGTCCCATTGGAAGAGTAACAAAAGAACTCTTTTCACTTGGAGCCACTGGAGAGGGAATCTCAACACGAGGCATCTCCTCAATCATGTCTGAACTGGTCTCTACCTCCGGATCGACCTCTGGCATCCCTTGCTCTGGTTCTGAAGAAAGCGATGGACTCTCTTCTGTCACTTCAAAACCTGCAAATGAAACACAAAAAGGTATGAATATGATCCTGTTCAAAAAAAAAAAAAAAAATCATCAGGGTCATCACTACAAAGTACCTTCTTCAACGACTGGCGGAACACTCTCTTCCTCCATGAACTCATCAGAAGCATCATCGACATTTGCGTCCATTGATGGTTCAAAGTCATCGGAATCCCGTGGCAAGTCAGCTGACAAAAAAAAACTGTTAGCAAATCAAGTCGCAGGCAAAAAAAAAAAAAAGAGAAAGCAAAAGAAGTTATACCAATTGGAGATTCCGGAGTCATTCCAGAGTCCCTCGATTCTTCTTCAGATGCCATAACCGGCTCCATCACCGCCTCATCGGTCGGAACCTCAGGCATCGGCAAGTCTTCATCCTCTGCTAAAAAAAAAGAGAGCAGCAGCAGGGTGAGAAAACAAATCAGAACATGGAAAGCCCCATGAAAGAAGTAGAAAAAGGAAAAGGAGGAATCATACCTTCACCGATGGTCTCTTCTTCCCGAATCCTCTTCTCCGGAGGTTCGTCAACTTCCCCTGGCACCTCCTCATTGACAGTGAGAGGGACTTCCACATTAGGAGAGTCTTCGTCCCGCCCCGTGTGACGCTGACTCCTCCTCCTCTTCTTACCTCTACGGGTTCGCTTCCTAGAAGAACCCGCCTCACTATCAGAGTCAGGTTTCTCACTTGACTCCTCACTGGATGGTCTGCTTTCGCCAGTAGACTCCACGGAAGCTCGTTTCTGTGCCGCTTGCATCCAAGCGTCGAGCTCAGCTTCCTCCTGTTCTAGCTGCTCCAAAGCCTCATCAGGTACTTCCCGAGCAGCTTCAGAACCAATGACGCCCTGGTCACCGAGAAAGCATATCTTGTGCTTCTCTCCAGAAAGGAAGGCCCAAACTTCCTCTTGCCGGACGCCATCCGACTTCCCAATGCCTTTTCCAGAAGACAGCTTTACATCAAGCTCCTTCTTGGAAAGCCCCCGATATGCCAAAAAGCTCTCCGCGAACCACTTCGTGAAGCCGGCAGTTCGGAAAGTCGACAGCTCAGGATAAGAAATCGTGGCAGTAGTGTCTTCAGCACTATAGAAAGCCCATGCATTTCTGCCATCCTGCAAACCCCCAAAACGCTTCACCATACTCGAAGGCGCCCCAACAACGCCTTGAGAGAAGCCCAACTGAAGCGCAAAACGAGAAGGTACATACGGCTGGATGTCGACGAAAAGATGTCTACGGTACACCATCGTGCCGACTCGTATGCTGAAAAGCCACTCCTTATCTGCATTGGTCAAAGAGTAATGCCTTCCCGACCCTGCTCTGGTAGAGTCTCGGGAGGCACCAAAATCAAAAGCCTTCTTCCGCAACTCCGGAGAAAGCTTAACTGAAGACTGCCCCATCTCGACGTCCCTGAATCGTCCGATCCTCATGCGGGCAAACAAAAGTGATTCGGATACGGCTTTTCCCTTAGCCAATCGAATCATCAGAGGATCATCATCCTGTGCAGCACCCAGCTGGTGGAAGCCAGGACAGTGGTATACAAACCACGAATAAAAGATATGGGCTGAAAATACCCTATTCATAGGGAGCCCAAGCCGAACCAAGAAAGCAGCAGCCTGCAATTCGGTACACAGGTAGGAGTAAAGAGCGGGCACCAAAGCAAGCCGCTCTCCAAACGCCATCTGACAAGCCGGAAAAATACAATGCGGCCTGATGTGCGTCCCATCTCCACCAGCAAAAATAGCCTCACCTAGCCAAAAAGTGAGGTAAACAGCAAGATCTCTCCGCAGTGCAATGTCAGAATAAAGGGCATCTGTGCTCGCGAAGAAACCCTTCAACTCTTCCTGCATGGCCAAAGTCTTCTTCCTGTCTTCCCGGGTCATGCTATCAGGAGACTCTTTGCTGTCAAAGAAGTTGAAGAATGAAGAGCCATAACTCTTCCAACTGCTGGATCTAACTTTCGAGCCCTCCTTCAAAAAATCATAGAAGGCGACGAGCTGAAAGTATAGGAGCCTGAACTCCTCTGACTGCTCCTCAAGGACGCTGTCAATCGGCATGAACTCCTCGTAGAGTTTGCCAAGGATGGGCAATCCAGTAATAGCACTCAACTCCTTCAGAGAAAAACCAATCTCACCGTTCGTGACAACGAAGGTATTGGTCTGAGGGAGGAAAGACTCCAACATAGCCATGAAGGCATCATCGGAAAAAGTCACGGTCTCCCTAAAAGCGCGGACCGCGTCAAAAATCCCGGCTTCCTTCAAAACGGCGCCCCCAATCAGCAAGGTGTGGTCAGTCCATGACTTCCAATCGGAGTCAACATTGAAACGGCCACGAAGTCGAAAAGGCTTCACCCAAGTACTGCCGTCACCGCTGAAAACGCCAAGGCCCACCGGTCTCAAATCGACCGACGGATAATCAGAGCCCTGGTAGCCGCTGGCTGGCATCAACATGTCCATACGGACAGGTGGCTTCTCCGCATATCCGGAGGGTCCACCAACAAAAACCCCGGTCTTGATCACACTGGCCCTCTTCACCCAGCTCGGAGGATCTTCCCTCTTAGAGCACGTGGAAGCAAGGCTCATGATCGAGATGGTACGATCAAAAGACGACCGGGTAGAAACAGTCTTCTCTTCACCATCTGCTGTGTAAGAGAACTGAAAACAGCTCCTTTGGTATGTCAAGTCGTCAGGGACTGCATCTCCAAAGAAGAAGGTAGGCTTGGGTAAAACCCTCAGATCGTCCATAACCCAAGGACGGTTGCTTACCATGATCTTATAGAATTCCTCATTCTTGAGAGCGATCAATCGCTGTCTCATCTCATCGCGATTGAGGGAATCGCACTCTTCCAAGTTCTTCTCAACAAATTGGACCTTCTCCCAGGCCTACTGAACGGCCACATTGGAAGATCTAGCAGATCGACGAGGTACGCTTGTAGCAGGCTCTTTACCCTTGTTCGCTCTGGAGGAACCACCTGCAAAGGTTGGAAAAGAAAAAGATCGTCATCAAAATGACAGGATTTCGCTAAAAAAGAAAAAGGGGTCACTTTGTCCCACCAAAAATCTGGCGAAATTTTGGCATGACTCCGGGGCAATTCCAAAGAAAAAGGAAATACCCCGACGGAAATAGAAAGTTTGAAGATGGGCTCAACATTGCTGCGGGCTCCGAAACTCCAAACTTTCGAAACCTCAAAATCTCCGCAAAATCAAGAAGGGCTCAACATCGCTGCGAGCTCCAAATTCCCAAATTTCCAAAGATTTTTAGGTATGCTATCACATCATGCTACTCAATTCAATTTACAAAAAGTACATGCATGAACATCTAGATTTGCATAAAAATGCATTATCATGATGAGCAAAAAAAAAAAAAAAAAAAAGAAGAAACTTTCTCAAAAAAAAAGGGGGAGAAAGAAAAGAACAAAAAAAGAGAAAGAAACTTTCTAGAAAAAAAAAGAGAAGAAAGAAAACAGCAAAAAAAAAAAAAAAAAAAAATCAGGGGCTGGCCCATCAGGCCGTGGCCCACAGGCCACGTGGCCGTACGGACCAGATCCGTACGGATCTGTCCGTACGGCCCACAAAAAAAAAAGAAGAAAAAAAACGTGTGAAAAAAAAAAAAAACAAAAGAAGAAATCACGTGGAAAAGAGAAAAAAAAAAGAAGAAGAATAGAAAGAAAAGAAAGAAAGAAAAAAAAGAAGAAAGAAAAAAAAAAAGAAGAGAAACTTTTTTTTACCATCCTATTCTCTACATAAAGTTTTCTTGAAAGAAAAAGAGAGAAAACTTACTTGAAGCCATTGATGGAGAAGAAGAAGGAAAAAGCTTGAAGATCCTTGAAGAAGAAAAACTCTTGGCCTTGGAGCTCTCTTGAGATTGTTGCAAAAGAAAGCAATAAGGGCAAGAGATCCTACCTTCCTTTGCTTTTATAGGAGAGAGCAAATCAAAGAAGGAAACAAAGAAGAAAGGTAAGTGTTACTAATTAGTAACCTTACCAAAAGAGAAGGAATTAGAAAGATTCTTTCCCAAAAAGAAAGATATCTTTGAGAGATTTCCTCCCAAAATCAATCAAATGAGAGATTCTCTCCAACAAAAAAGGATATTGGAGATTTCTTCCCAAAAAGAAAGATACCTTGAGATATTCTCTCCCAAATTAAGGGAATATGAGAGATTCTCTCCCATAAAGATATTTTTAGATATTCTCTATCCAAATGAGATATCTTTAGATATTCTTTACAAAAATGGCCCCACATGAGATCTAAGCCATCCTAAAAAGCTTAAGGTCCCATGGGCTAGCCCATATGAGCCAGGTTTGACCACCTAGGCACTAAAAAAAAAAAAAAGGGCTTTTAGTCAGGAAAAAAAAAATCCCTCTTACCCAAGAGCATACAAAAATGGTTCCATGCCTCTTTTGAGTTGATTGAACCATACAAAAAATTCCAAGCCCCATGAGCTTCCAAAAATCAAACCATCCAGCCTCATATACCAAGTTGAGCCAAAATCTTGAAATTGACATTCCACAAAAATCCAAACCACTCCAATGGACCCACACAGTCCCAAAGAGTGACCAAAAACCAAATCCTGGTCCCCTAACTTGCCACATACAGCTTGTTAGGTCACAAGACCAAAACCAAAAACCAAATCATGATCCCCCAACTTGCCACATACAGCTTGTTGGGTCACAAGGTCAAAACCAAAACCCGATCCCCTAACCTGCCATATATAGCTGGTTAGGTCACAAGATCAAAAACAGAAACCCAAATCCACATCCCTGATGTCATCTTCAAAACTTTGCCTCGAGATGGTGTGTGATTCCTTTCACTACCATAAAATTCCCCTGGAAGCTCAAAGGCTACTATACCAAAGGAAAGATTGCTCAAAGACTCTTGGTCAAGACACAAGCTCTCCTTCAAAAATCTCTTCGAGGCACATCGACTACAAAAGTCAAGCAATTCGTCGCTGTACCTCGAGGGGGCATTTGTTGACACCAAAAATGTCACTTTGCCTCTTCAACATCAAGAAAGCTGCATGGAGTCGCAACCTGCCATAAATAGGCAATGCAATTTCTCCAAAAATTCAAATCTTGTCAGAATCAAACAAAAACTGCAAGATCCTTCAAGATAGCCAAGAGAAGAGTACACATGAAGTTTCGGGCCATTTCGACAACATTTGGCCTAACTTCACTTCTCCGACAGCTAAACGGGAGCTCCCGACGGCGACATCATCGGAGACGTCAAAACTTCGATCAAAGCCTACAGATGACTCCAGCATGTCTCAAAAGGGCTCTATGCCAAATTTCAAGTCAAACCGACAACGTTTGACCCTCCATCAATGCTCGAGCAGCAAAATCAAGCCTCCCGGCGGCGGGAACCACCGAAGCCTTCGCTCATCAAACCAAGTGCATGAGTGGCTTCAACATGCTTCCAAAAGGCTGCACGTCAAATTTCAGGTCATTCTGACAAACGTTTGACCAGGTTTCGATGCTCCGAGAGAAAATCAAGCCTACCGGCGGCGGAGCAACCCGGGACCATGACATCCAAAACGGAGCCCATGGAACGTCTCAAAATGACTCCAATAGGCTCCCCGTCAAATTTCAGGTCAATCGGACATCGTTTGACCACATATCAAAGCTCGGCATTTTCCCCGCAGCAAAATCAAGTGAAGCATCGACGGGACCCCAAACGGCTTCAAAACTCAAACAAAAGCCTATGGTTGGTCTTATTTATTGCTCAGGAGGCTTCACCTCAAATTTCAGGTCATTCCGACATCGTTTGACCAAGTTTCAGCTTCTGGCGGAAAATCAGCAGCTCTACGCGACAAAGTCTTCGGCTTTCCCGGAAAATTGGAAACTTTGCACTCTAAAAATGCAAGGATTCTCATCA
Organism: Umbellularia californica; assembly: GCA_028538565.1. Taxonomy (NCBI): domain Eukaryota; kingdom Viridiplantae; phylum Streptophyta; class Magnoliopsida; order Laurales; family Lauraceae; genus Umbellularia; species Umbellularia californica. The sequence goes on from JAPQWN010000009.1 coordinate 3,155,109, forward strand.
AGTTTTCTACAGGGAAATCAAGCCAATAAATGAGAAGAAATGTCAAGAAAAATACAGAAGAAAACGGCGACGAAAAAGACCTCAAAACGACCGCAAAACGGGCTCCGAAGGGGAAAAATCCCCCAGGGTCGCAGACCCCTGCGACCATGGCACATGGTCGCAGGCCCCTGCGACCATGGCCCATGGTCGCCGGTCCATGGTCGCCGGCGACCATGGAGGTCCGGGTCACCGGATTTTCCGCCGGTGACCCGTTTTTCCGTCTTTTTTCGCGTTTCGCGCACTTTGGCCCCTGTGGTTTCCTGAAAATGTGATTTTTAGTGCTTGAAATTGACTCATATCCTCTGACATCCGTCAAAATCACGGGTCAACCTCCAAAAGCATAAAATCATCATTGATCGCTCTAAGATCGCCAACCGGTCGACCAAGAAAGTGCACTTTCTGTCCGACCGATCGTGAAATCGACAAGACAGATGTCACCGGCCCACTCTTAGCTATCAATGTCTGAAGTTACATGTTCATCCGATGTCGATCAGCATGTAGATCCATCGATGATCATCGCCAGAAGAATTCCAGAAGACACGGCACGGCCCGCGACTCTTCGACTGCTCGGCGACCAATTAATGTGGTTAATTGACTAGCTTTATTGCAGTCATTAATTCATTTCTTTGGACGGCCCAATCAGAAGCAAGCATTTGGGAGTTACAAGTCAATTGATTCATGGCATTTAAACCATGAAACTCCTCCCATTATGGTAATTAAGGTGATTAAAAGCCCTTAATCTCCATCGGCCAATCAGATTCAAGGAAAAAGGAGTTACAAAATCAAGAAATAAATCTTGTAACTCCTCCCATTAAAGCCATTAAGGCTCATAAACCCTCCTAAATGGCTACCAAAAGCCTATAAATAGGAGAGCATTCCATTGAAATCGGGATCGAAAAAAAGAGGAGAAAATCAGAAGATCAGAAAAAAAGGGATCAGAAAGAGATCTAAGAGAAAGAAAAAGAGAGAAAAACTCTGCTGAAGTTCTGCACCGGCCACCACTACAAGGTGACAAAAGTCCCTTGGGGGGCACCCCCCCACCCCAAGGTCCTTGCCTTCTCCTGCTGCCTCCAATGGCTTAGACGTGGCTTTTCAGCCCGTCTACTTAGCTTTTTATTGGACATAGGACCTTCTCTTGGTCTTTGTCCTCTAAAAACCTGAGGTTATAGCCAAGCCAAGCGAATCAAGAGCATCTTCTGTTCTCATCTGCATGGATGATGGCGAAGCCCATACATGGCTTGCGACCGTCAATCTGAACGAGTCCCCCACAATCTCCTGAAAAGTTAGATCTTCCTTTTCTTGCTTTTCATTGTAGTTTGTATTTTTCTAAAGAGACAAAAATCACAACTCTTGTCTTTCATTATTGATAAGAATTGTAAATCGGCTATAAACGCCAAAATCGGCTATAAATGCCAAACAAATCGCCTTTCACGGCAAATTAAGAAAATGTCTCTTTTCTTAAATATTTGTGCAATGGAAAACTTGAAAGAAGTTGATTTCCTTTTTACTTGCGAAGGTTGATCTCCGGATTACCACTTGCAATTCCAAGTAAAATAGAAAATCTGGCACACCCACACAAAGAAATGTTGATGCACGCTTCAGGCCCGCCAGGGCGCGAAAGGGCCGGACCCGACGGACTCCCACGTTCCGCCGACCCCGGTAGCCGCCCTACGGCGCCTCGGAGCGCGTTCCATCATCCACTTTAGTCAAAGAGCGCAATTGATGCAACCTTAGTGTTTTTTTTTTTTTTTTTTTTTTTTTTTTGTTTTGAAAGATTTCTAATGAGCTCATCAAAGAGAACAAGTGGTGTTCCAATCCGAACCACAACTCAACATTTCTACGAGCGTTAAATCCGAAAGGGAAAGAACCAAGATTTCTCAATTTTGAGCCTAAAAGAAAGAAAAATGATTTTTTTTTAATAATAATTTTTTTTTTGAAATCCCAATTGAACTCATGAAAGAGAAAAGATGGCCCAATCCTCGATAGGAACGATAGCTGCAAACATTTCTGTGAGCTATCAAGTTCAAAGAGGAGAGGATCAAAATTTCTCAAAGTTGATGTTAGACCCCGACCCAGACCAACTCGATTAGTACTAATTAAGTAAACGTTTAGTCTTAAGTGAGTCTTAGTACTAGTTGGGTTAGAATGTGATTAGACTTAGTCTGGATTATAGCTTTGGGGATTTTGAGGACGTTTAGTATGAGTCAGACACGCTCAGGGACGCCCTGAGTACACGTGTAAGAATGGGGTTTTGTTCTAGATCTTTGATGTGGATGTGATTTTTGTTTCTCTTGAATGGTTTTATGATTTATGGCAACTTTCGTTTTTAACCGGCATGCATTTGAGGCCCAGAAACCCAAGTTTTGGCCCAATAAGGGTAAATCTGTCTTTGCATGTAAAATCTGGGCACACTTTTCAAAATCGTGAAACTATGTCAAAATAATACTTTTCCGAAACTAGATTTTTCGGCGATCGTTTTGTTCTTCTTCGTCGATTCCATCCGGGGTCCACAAGACCATGTTCCAAGCGTTCCAAGTTTCACTGCTAAAGGGACCCACCTCCAGACACTATATAAGCCCTTTCCTTCTTCATTTTCCCTTTTTCCAATCTCTGCAACGTTTTTGCCCTAGAGCAAGTGAGTGGAGAGCTTTCCTCTTTGGTCTTCTCCCTTGGAAATGATCTAGCTATAGTGTTCCAAATCAAGATCCAAGACCACCATTCTCTTCCTCTCTTCTCAAGCTACAGCTGGACGTTTTTGGGAGCCAAACCTTTCCACTATTCATCATCTTCAAGCCCTATTCTTCTTGTTTGGCTAGCTCAAGGTTGGTGTCTTTCTTCATCTTTCCATTTGACGTTCTTAGGCTCACCAAGAGCTTGTTTCTCATGATTTCAAACCCATTTTCGAAATGGGGTTTTGTAATGGCCAAAAATGTTGATTTTGTATTCTCCATTTTGGGGGTTTTGTGTAGATCTCGTGGAGCACCCCTTTCTTGTTGATTTTGAGAAGCTTTGGCTTGGCTTTGGTTAGAGGCAAGTAAACTTTTTAGTTCTCCTTAGTGCATTTCAAGTTTTTGGGCATTGTTACTTTTGGAAATGTTGTTTATCATCAAGCTTATCTTTCTTGCATATTATTAATCTCTTTTAGTTTGTTTTAAGCTTGATAAGCAAGAGTACTAATTTCTCCATTTTATTTAGAAGTTCGTCTTGAATGGAAGTATATTTTCTATGGAAAGCCTTACAAGTTAGTGATTCATGACTTGAATGTATAAGGGTTAATGATTTTGATGTTTTGAATGAAATGTGAATGGATTTGGTGTGAAAATCATCCCTTGGAAGCATGTAGGCTTGGGGAGTGCAGGTGGTGAAAATGTGGAAGTGAAGAAGTGAATGAAGTGAGGAAAAAAAATTGAAATTCCGAAGTTCTACCGGTAGGGGTATTTCAACCGGAAGTTCTACCGGTAGAAAGGGCTCAAATTTTGACAGAGAGTTGAGGAACTTAAAAACCCCAAGTTCTACCGGAAGTTCTACCGGTAGAAATGGCCCAGATTTCGGCAGAGAGTGAGAAAAAAACTGTGAACCGCAGTTCTACCGGAAGTTCTACCGGTAGAAACGGCCCAAATTGTGGCAGAGAGTTGAGAAAAACTGTGAACCGCAGTTCTACCGGAAGTTCTACCGGTAGAAGTGCTTCAACCGGAAGTTCTACCGGTAGAAGCACTTCAACCGGAAGTTCTACCGGTAGAACATCTTCTACCGGAATTTCTACCGGTAGAGAGGCATGAACCGCACCAAAAAGTACTGTTTCGAAGGATTTTGCAGAAATGAAAACTAGACTTGGTCTTAGACCCTTTTATTGACCTTGTGCACTTGAAATTTCCAAAATGTAATATACCTTCGGGGACACCAAGTCTTATTGAAATCCGACATTTAGTTTTCAATTCCACAAGGGTCAAAGATGTGGTCTTAGCCTATGCTTGATAGATTTACGTTTGAACTCTCGTTTTGATGCTTCATGCATCCTCGTGTTCTCTTTTGATTTCCAAGTGCAAGTTTGTTTCAAGATGTGTTTCAAGAATAAAAAGGGAATCATTTATTAAGTTTGTAAGCATTAATACTATGCTATTTTGCTAGTCTTGTCACTTCGTGCTCGTTAAGTGATTTCCCTCTTGTTTTGACGTGTTTTCGAACGTGTATTGCCATGTTTTGTGCATTCATGATATAAGTAAATTTCACTGAGCTTGGACCGCCCTTTTAGCTTGATCCACTACCTGGGGGTCCTTAAACTCGTGGACTGTCTGCAGACTAGTCGTGTATTTTATTACACATCGTGCGTGTTCGTGGTCCGGTTCCGCGGCCGGATACCCCGTCTACCTTGTGTGGCGTGGGATCGTGTTTCGTGTCGTGCTTGTCGTGCGTGCTTGCTCTTGTCATCATGTATGACGGAGAAAGGATGAGCTCATGTGGATTTATCTTTTCATGATATTATATGTATTCGTGCTAGTTTCGTAAGCATTGAAACGTGTATTTAAACTTTGAACTGTTTTAGCATTATTTCAACTATTCATGTCTAAATTGTTTATTTGCCAAACCGTCGTGTTTGATGCTTGTATTTTGGTGTCCAGGTGCCGGTGGTTTCGCGCATGACGAGGAGTGCCCGGAGGAGGCTATTGAGCCACCCCCAGCACTCGAGTGGCAGCCCAACGACGTCATCTAGACGCCGGTCGGGATCGTGATTCTCGTTCACCTAGCTGATTATGTTGGGTTATTCTTTTGGGTTTCAATTGTTGTATTGGCCTGTGTTGGCCTCTCAGGGTTTTGTAATTGGAAGTAAAATACTTTGTCTAACATTGAAACTTTAATCATGCTAGGAATGCTTTGATGACATTCTCTTTTGATACCTTGTCTTGATATTAATATTTCTCTTGTATCTTATCATTTAAGATTTGTATGAATTGTTTTGCTACACGCTTCCGCATATCTATTCATGTGAGCTCGACCCGTGTCGTGGGATCCTCACCGCGGAAGCCTGTGGGAAAATCAAAACAGCGGCGGTGTGTTTTGTGTTGGTTAATCATGCCGCCGCCGCAACAGTCGCGGGCCCGGGTCTCGGTCCGGGGTCGCGACAGTTGAATCTTGAGAAAGAGAGATCATTTTTTTTTTTGAAAGAATTTGAAATGAAGGTGTTTTTTTTTTTTTTTTTGAAATCTCAATTGGACTCATCAAAGAGAAAAGATGGCCCAATCCCCGATATGAACGATAGCTGCGAACATTTCTGTGAGCTATCAAGTTCGAAGAGGGAAAGATCAAAATTTCTCAAAGTATAGTTTTTAATAAAAAGAGATCAGATTTGTTTTTTTTTTTTTTTTTTTTTTTGAAGTGAGAAAGAACAATTGAAATCCAATCTCATGTTTTTTTTTTTAGATGCAAGATGCAACATAGGCCACCTACTAGAAAGGAGCCAAGGGATCAAAGCATTACGTTCTCAAGTCAACGATGTCCCACCGGGTGTGCCAACTTGATGGACCCTCGGGAATCTTCCGTCCTCTCCTTCCGCACCTCGGGGGCTGACCTGGGTCTCGGCGGAGGAGGGGGAATCGCGGGTATCAACATTTTTTTGTACGGGTATGCCAGATTTACTTTCTACTTGGAATTTGGAATGGTGATAATTCGGAGATTCACCTTCACAAGTGGAAAGGAAATCAATCCTTTTTTCTAACTTTTCAAATTGCATAAATATTAAGAAAAGAGACAAGTTTGTTTTTGAGAATGCCGTAGGAGGCGTTTTTTTTTTTTTGTTTGTTTGCCGTGAAGGCGATTTTGCCGTGAAAGACGATTTTACAAAACTCATAAAATATGAAAGACAAGAATTGTGATTTCTTTTTGTCTCTTTAAGAAATACAAACTAGAATAGAAAAGTAAGAAAAGGGATCTAACTTCTCAGGAGATTGTGGGGACAAGTTGAGATCGACGGTCGCAAGTCGTGTATGGACTTCACCATCGTCCTTCAAATGAGAACGGTTGATGCTTTGATTCTTCGGCTCGGCTCCTAAACTCAGTTTTTTAAAGGACAAGGACCAAGAGGAGGTCCTATACCCAATGAAAAACCAAGTAAACGGGCTGGAAAGCCGCGTTTATGCCACGTTGGAGAAGGAGGGAACCTTGGGGGATGGCCCCCCCAAGGGACATTGATCACCCTCTGGTGCTTCTTGCAGCAGAGCAGCAAGACTTCGTCCGGATTTCTTTGGGAGAAATGCAGAACTTCAAGTCGATGTGTGTATAGATTTGCCGATAGATCTGTCGATGATGATCTCTCTCTTGGAAATGGATCTCCTTTTATAGGCCTTTGATAGCCATGAGGTGATTATGAGCATTGATAGCCATGATGAGAGAATTGATGAGGAGTTACAAGTTGATTTTGTAACTCCTTTTTCATAGCTTGTGATTGGCTGATGAAGGTAGTGGGCTTTTAATACCCTTTAAGCTTCATGATGATGGGAGTTTCATGGGTTAAATGCCATGATTGCTTGGATTTGTAACTCTCAAATGCTTAAATCTGATTGGGCCGTCCAAAATAATGAGTTAATGACCGCATTAAGTTTTCATAAACGAGTCAATTAACGTCATTAAGTGGTTGCCAAGGCATGTGAAGAGTCGCGGGCCGTGATGCGCCTTTTGAGATTCTTCTTGCGATCATCACAGGTGGATCCACGCATTGTTTGATGTCGGATTGCAGTGCAATCTCAGACATTGATTGATGTTGGTGGGCCGGTGACATCTGTCTTGTCAATCTCACGATCGGTCAGACAGAAAGTATACTTTCTTGGTCAGCCGGTTGGCAATCTTGAGGCGATCGGTGATGATTTCATGCTTTTGACGGCGGATCCGAGATGTCGGTGAAGATCAGTCGTTTTCAAGCATCAAACATTGGATTTTCAGAAAATCACAAAGGCAGGAACACCCGAAACGCGAAAAGGATCGAAAAATGGGGCTTTTTGTGAAAAATCTGGCGACCCGGATTTGCAGGGTCGCCGGCGACCTTAAGCCATGGTCGCCGGTGACCTTGGGCCAAAGTCTCCGGCGACCATAGGGCTTTGGCCCGTTTGGTCGCCGAACGTCGTTTTCGGCCGTTTTTCCGTCTTTTTTGTTCCTTTTTTCTTCTGTATTTTTCTTGACATTTTTCCTCAATTATTGACTTGATTTTCTTGGAGAAATCTTGACGAGAACCCGCGCGAAATCGGAGCACAAAGTTTCCCATTTTTTGGGAAAGCCGAAGGCTTTGTAGCCGATTTTCCGTCAAGAGTCGAAACTAGGTCAAATGATGTCGGAATGACCTGAAAATTGAGGTGAAGCTTCTTGAGCAGTGGATAGGACCAACCATGAGCTTTTATTTGAGTTTTGAAGCCGTTTGGGGTCCCATCGATGCTTGACTTGATTTTGCTGTGGGGAAAATGCCGAGCTTTGATATGTGGTCAAACGATGTCCGATTAACCTGAAATTTGATGAGGAGCCTATTGGAGTCATTTTGGGACGTTCCATGGGCTCCGTTTTGGATATCATGGTCCCGGGTTGCTCCGCCGCCGGTAGGCTCGATTTTCTCTCGGAGCATCGAAACATGGTCAAACGTTGTCGGAATGACCTGAAATTTGACGTGCAGCCTTTTGGAGGCATGTTGAAGCCATTCATGTACTTTGTTTCATGAGTGATGACTTCGGTGGTTCCCACCGCCGGGAGGCCTTATTTTGCTGCTCGAACGTTGATGGAGGGTCAAACATTGTCGGTTTGACTTGAAATTTGGCATGGAGCCCTTTGAAGACATTCTGGAGTCATCCGTAGGCTCTGATCGAAGTTTTGGTGTCTTCGATGATGTCGCCGCCGGGAGCGCTTGTTTAGCTATCGGAGCAGTGAAATTAGGCCAAACGATGTCGGAATGGCCCGAAACCTCAGGTGTACCCCTCTTTTGGCTGTTTTGAAGGATCTTTCAGTTTCTGTCTGATTCTGACAAAATCTGATGCTTGAAGTTGCCTCGCCTATTTTTAACAGGATGCAGCCTCATGAGGCATCTTGATGTTGAGGAGACATAGTGACTTTTTTCGTGTCAACAAAGTCCTGCTGCTCTGCTGCAAGAGACACCATAAGGTGATCAAAGAACCTTGGGGGGTCAACCCCCCAAGGTCCCCTTCTTCTACAACATGGCCTAAACGCAGTTTTTCAGCCCGTTTACTCGGTTTTTTGTTGGATATAGGACCTCCCCTTAGTCTTTATCCTTTAAAAAACTAAGGTTGGAGCCAAGCCGAAGAATCGAAGCATCAAGCGTTCTCATTTGAAAGACGATGGCGAAGTCCACACATGACTTGCGACCGTTGATCTGAACGAGTCCCCACATTCTCCTGAGAAGTTAAATCCCTTTTCTTCCTTTTCTATTGTAATTTGTATTTTTTAAAAAGACAAAAAAATCGTAATTCCTATCTTTCATTTTGATGAGATTTGTAAATCGCCTTTCACGGCACCAAATCGCCTTTCACGGCAAAAAAACAAAAAATCACCTTTAACGACATTCTCAAAAATCTTATCTATTTTCTTAAATATTTATGCAATTTGAAAAGTTGGAAAGAATGATCGATTTCCTTTCTACTTGTGAAGGTGAATCTCTGGATCATCACCACTCCAAATTCCAAGTAGAATAAAAAATCTAGCATACCAGTACAAAAATGTTGATACCCGCTTTTTCTCCTCTGCCGGACCTCGGTAGCCCCCGGGGCGGAAGGAGAGGATGAAAGGCCAGGTCCATCAAGTTGGCATACCCGGTGGGACTCGTTCACTTGAGAACGTGATGCTTCGATTCCTTGGTTCCTTTCTAGTTGGTGGCCTATGTTGTATCTTGCATCTTAAAAAAAACATGAGATAGGATTTCATTCATTCTTTCTCATTTCAAAAAAAAAAATCTGATTTCTATTTTTTGGATTCAGTTTTGAGAAATTTTGATCTTTTCCTCTTCGAACTTGATAGCTCACAGAAATGTTTGCAGCTATTGTTCGTATCGGGAATTGGGCCATCTTTTCTCTTCAATGAGTCCGATAGAGATTTTCAAAACAGAAAAATTCTCATTTCAAAAACAAAAATCAGTTTTCTCGCTTTTGGATTCAAATTTGAGAAACTTTGGTTTTTCGCTTTCGAATTTAGCGCTCGCAGAAATGTTTGAGCCTAAGTTTGGATTGGAATTCCATTCGCTCTTTTTGATTAGTTCATTAGAAATCTTTCAAAAAGAGTTCAAAAAAAAGAAAAAAAAAACACTAAGGTTGCACCAATCGCGTTCTTTGACCAAAGTGGATTTAAGAAAAGCCTTGTCCAGAGTGTGGAGGCAGCTAGACTGTTCGAGGCAAGGGTCCTCCAAACGGGTTCATTAAGTAATCCTACCCTTACCTGGGGGCTAATCTATCTGCTAAGGTTTCATAAGACCAAATTGGAAATCTATGTGCACCTTTAAAAAAAAAACCTTTCAAAAACAAAATCTTTAAAAAAAAAAACTTTCAAAAAAAAAAACTTCGATCACTTTCGAGTTCAGAATCGAGAAATCTTGGTTCTTTCCCTTTCGGATTCAGTGCTCGCAGAAATGTTGAGCCTTTGTTCGGATTGGAACAATGTTTGCTCTCTTTGATGAATTCAATTTTGACCCTTTAAAAAAAAAAACTTTTGTCATTATTGGATTCACACCCGAGAAATTCTAGTTCCTTCCCTTTTGGACTTAGCGCTCGCAGAAATGTTTGAGCCTATGTTCGGATTGGAATACCATTTGCTCTCTTTTATGAACCCAATTTTGACCTTTCAAAAAAGAAATCCCATCTCGTATCCTTTCCAAGGATGCGATTTGCAACATTTGTGCCTAATGGTGCTAGTACGCCCTTTCGGGTCTACTGTATTCGCGACCGACACATTTGTATCTCCAACCTTATATCATTTTACCTCGAGTGAACCTTGCTTCTCGGTAATTTCAATTAAGGTCTACAATTACTTCTAGCAGTCATTGGAAAGCTCACCCTGAGCCTACCATACTTGCATTTTAGAACAATTGTACCCTCTATGGCTTTTTGCCTTCTTCATCTTGCTTGGGCTGTGTAAGGTCCGTGACCTTATTGGGTCAGTTGGGCCCAATAACCGGCCCGTTGACCCATTTATTTGAAATTATTATTATTATTGTTTTGGTTAGATATTTAGGTGGGTTTAGATGGTGAGCGAGTTTCTTTTAGCGTTAGAATAGTGTCTGCGGAGTTTCGTTGGATTCTGAGTTCGTTTGCCCCTAGTAGCGAGGTAGTTTGCAATTTAGGGAAAATTGAGTGTTTTTCCGAAAAATTCCTATCACCTTGATTTTGGGTTCGTTGGAAAGGTCTTATCGTGCTGATCATTTTTGTCTTCTGGCTCGTAGTGATTCGACGACCAGAAACCCTTCTAATAATTCATTCTTTCACCGGACCCACTTAAAGGGTAAACTTGTCTTTTCCTCCTCCCTTTCTTCTTAATCAAGAGATAAGCCCTAATCTCTTTTCATTCTCTGCAACGAACAGTTTCTCTACCGCAGCCATCTTCTTCTTCCTCATTTTTCCAAGGCTCCGGAACTCTTCCCCAGAAAGGCCATCTTGAAGATCCGAACCGCTCATCCTCTTCCTCGCGATCTCCCCTTTTCATTGACATCAGTTTGGTAAGATTTCCCTTACTTTCATCTTTTCAATCAATTCTCTTTGCTTTAGATTTAGGCTTGATCCCATTCTTTTCCTTTCTTTTCTTTTCCTTTGCGTGTTAGGTTGCGTTTGGTCGGGTTAAATTTGTGGGTTTTAGTGATAGAGAGCTTCTCTTCGAATACCCCGATTCCAATCTTCTTCTTGGTTGAGGCAAGTAGATCTGCACTTTATAATTAAGCATATGTGTATGTTTTCCATTGCTTGGATGTGTTTTCTTGTTAGATTCCCTAATTCCAAGCCTGTTCCTTTTATTAATTTGAGATTAATATGCTAGAATAGATTTTGGGTGAAAGAATTAAAAAGAATAAAAAAAAAAGAAAAAGAAAGGGTCTCTGTTGTTCTGAACGTCAAGACGTTATGTTTTGTTCAGCACGTTCAAGACGGACTGAAAGTCTGGTCAGGCGTGGGTATTGTAGGGAATAAAATAATAAAATAATATATATGTATAAAAATAAAAAAAAAGTCTCTGTCAGAACGTTCTGATTGTTCCGAACGTTCAGAACAATCAGAACGTTCAGTTCTGAATGTTCAGACTGCTGAACGTCCGGCGGGGGTATTGTAGGGAATAAAATAATAAAATAATATATATGTATAAAAATAAAAAAAAAAGTCTCTGTTAGAACGTTTTGATTGTTCCGAACGTTCAGAACAATCAGAACGTTCAGTTCTGAATGTTCAGACTGCTGAACGTCCGGCGCGGGTACTGTAGTGAATAAAATAATAATAAAAAATATATATATATATTTATATATATAAATGGCAGACTTCTAGGGGCCTTATCTTTTAATCTGTCCGTTGGAATTCTACATGTAATATACCGTTGGAAAGATCTCGAGATGTAGAATCCAATGGTTCTAGTTTCATCACGATCGGAGGTCGGGAAGTGATGTAAATATTCATATCACTATTTCAGCTCTTGTTTTAGTGTAAATGAGACTAATAACTTAGGTTTGGGCCTTAGATATTGGAAACCATAAACTTAGTCTCTCACGTGACCATTAATGGGTATTAAAATCGCAGCACGTGGCTTGGTGTGCTTCGATGGGTTGTCTAGGTATTCGTGTATTGTGTATGGTTTAACCGAATGCGTATGAAGTTGAATCAATCAATGTTTAACATGATTGTACACCCAGGAACTCTTTATAAATATTGTTGATTCGAATTCCCCACGCACTCCGTTAAAACAAATATGGTACATGGATGACAACACTTGCCTAGGTTGGATTGTAATCTCTCATTGACTTGTTAATTGTATCCGTTGATTTCGTTCCTTGTACACTCTCTTGGCATAAAACACCTAATTAATTATGAAACATAAACTCTTGTAGAATTAGGACAAGGACCCGACTTAGAGTGTACCTTAGGAACTGCGTATCGTGTATTGATAAACATGACTGGCTAGCATGTAAGGGATTATCGTGTGGTTGATTTGTTTTGTATTGTTTTGAATGAAATAATCCCTAAGAACATGTTTTGTTTGCTGAACTAGCCAGACTTGCTTGTCTTGTTTTCCCCGCGTGTCAGCACCACTTTATTATTATTTGCATATCATGGCCAGCTGCAATTTGGGGTTTTATTGATGGACCGGTTACTCGGACATCGGGGTGGGTAGTCGGCTTTGGACGGCGTCCATGGCGTTGAATAGTTGGGAGCGGGCTTGGACCGTGCTACTATTCCCAGGACCGAGAGCTTGGATCCCCCTGGAGCCGGACTTTGGTATCAATAGTCAGGATAGGATTGTTACTGGTACCCCGTGAGGTGGCTTGGACATCCACGGAGTCTCCCTCTTGTGCATTGCATTACATTGGTAGTGGTGATTGTTAGTATTGCTAGGATTCCTGTTTATGATTCTGATGGTTATTTACTCATGCTTTATGCCTAGTTTTGTTCCTTGTATTCACTTGATTATGTTCTGTCATTACTCTTTCACTTGATGCATGTTATGTTTTAATTATATCTTACTTATCTATTGCTCAACATGTCGTTGACTCTGTTCCTTGGTGTACAGACTCCTCAGGTGAGTACTACTACGAGGAGCAGGCCAGTGAGGAGATCCCAGAGGATCTCCAACCAGCAGAGGAGGCACGAGAGTGGTGTGCCAATGACGTAGAGTAACGTCATCACTATCAGGCACATGAGAGACTCACATGGGCACTTCATTAGATTTTATTAATTCATTATTATTATCGTTGGAACTTTCTTTCATTGACTTCGTTGATTTAATGATCTTAGTTTTGGGATGTTCGTTGTAATTAATTTAACTTCTGTTTAGCTTTAATTGTTTCTTGCAACGTTAAATTTAATTGAGATTTATTATCCATTGTTAATATCAATGTATGAATTCCGCTATTGTTTTATGATTTGAGGCTCAAACACATTATCCTCACAGCGGACTTACGATCCTTGGGCCTAAAGGACAAAATTTTTAAATTAGTCCTAAATTTCACTCCTCGGATCCGGTTATTTCTCTAATCGGGTTCGAGGGACGTGACAGAATGGTATCAGAGCAATGGATGGTTTTTCAGGGTAAAAATTGTAGAAACCATAGGACGCGTGTGAGGATTTCGTTAGTTAATAGGTTAGCTTGGTAGTCCTTTCCTAGCATTGTGTTGTTAGCCTGAGGTGTATTGGAACTAACTTTGACTATTTTACAGGACTATGGCTGGTAGAACAACCCGATCCAACAATGGGTCTCAACCTGAAGGCAGCACTTCTCAGGATGGCTCAGATAATCAGTTCGACCAATTTATGGCAGCATTCATTCAGTCTCAGAAAGACTTGGCTGATCAGAGCACCAGACAGAATGAGAGCCAGGCTACCTTCCAAACCCAGATGCTTGAGGTGATGCAGAAGGTGGGGCAGCCACAGGCCAAAGAGTATGACCTCAACGATCTAGTTGAGAAGTTCAGGAAGAGGTTTCCCCTAGAGTTCCATGGCATTGAGGACCCCGCTGATGCTGATGAGTGGGTTGTTCAGATGGAGAAGATTTTTGAGGTGTTTCAGTGCACGGGGGTTCAGCAGGTGCAGCTAGCGACCCACATGTTCTGTGGGGCAGCAGAGAGGTGGTGGAAGACAGTGAAGCACCCTTATGAGGCAATCGGTGAGGATGTTGCCTGGAAGACCTTCACTGAGCAGTTCCAGAAAAAGTTCATCCCAGAGCACTATAGGGATCAGAAGATGGAGGAGTTTGAGAGATTGGTCCAGGGTGACATGACAGTACAGGATTACGAGATCTCCTTCACCCATCTATCCAGGTTTGCAGAGAATCTGATTAAGCCCGAGTCGGAGAGGATTCGGAGGTTCATTAAGGGGCTGCGAGCAGACATCAAGCTACAGGTTCAGCGTAGCAAGTTGACCGACTATGACGATGTGGTTAAGGAAGCTTTTTGGGCAAAGGAGTCTCTGAAAGATGTGATTGCTTTGGAGCAGCAAAGGATTTTGGCATTGATACCTCAACCCAAGGCACAGGGTTCTTCATCCCAGTACTACTAGCAGCCTGCACCGAAGAGACTAAGGGTTGAACCAGTGCTTCGCCAGTTACCTCAGTGGATCACTTGCACTTTCTGTGGGGGTAGTCATCACGTTCGTGACTGTAGGAAGCAGACTGGATCATGTTTTCATTGTGGGGACCCAGGGCATAAGGTCCGCAATTGCCCTAAGAAGACGGGAGTAGCACCACCTGCACTTCCAGCTCCGGCGCCTCCGGCGCCTAGACCACCTTATCCAGCGCAACCGTTGAGACAGGTGCCTCCTGCACAGGCCAGGCCCCAGCAGCGACAGATGATTGTTCGACCACCCCAGCCACCGCAGCAGCGACCTCCAGTACCACAGCAGAGGTTCCAGCAGAGGCCCCCAGCACCACCCAGACTTCAGGCTCGTGGTCCTAGGCCACAGCAGTAGTATCATCAACAGCGTCCCCAGTAGGCAGGGAGAGCTTATGCGCTGACGCATGAGGAAGCAGAGGCTGCATGCAATGTTATAGAAGGTACACTTTTAGTTTGTGGATTTGATGCTAAAGTTCTATTTGATCCTGGATCCACACACTCATTTGTTGCACCATCTTTTGCACCTCGTTTGGGGGAGGATAAGGAGATATTACCCTATGACTTGATAGTAGCTACTCCTGTAGGTAGACATGTACCTTGTAATGTTATCTACCCTAGATGTAGTATTCAGATTGGAGAAGTTGTGTTGACTGTCAGTTTGATCATCTTACCGATGTCAGAATTTGACGTGATTCTTGGAATGGATTGGTTAGCAGCGAACCGAGCGGTGTTGGATTGTTTTAACAAGACCGTGAGGTTACAGAATGTAGATTGTAGTGTTGAGTTTGTTGGAGACAAGAAGTCTGCACCCACTCGGTTGATTTCTATGTTGAAGGCAGAACGGTTGATAAGGAGTGGCTGTGAAGGTTTTATTGCGTTTATCGCGGAAGACAAAGAGTCTAAGACTATTGATGAGATTCCTGTGGTGCGAGAATTCCCGGATTTATTTCCGGAGGAGATCCCTGGTTTGCCACCTGTTTTCGTGAGTTGGATTTCACGATAGAATTGCAACCAGGTACAACACCTATTTCGAAGGCCCGTATAGGATGGCTCCAGCAGAATTGAAGGAGTTGAAGACTCAAATAGAAGATCTGTTGGATAAGGGATTCATCAGGCCCAGTGTTTCACCGTGGGGAGCTCCGGTGATATTTGTGAAGAAGAAGGATGGGACCATGAGGATGTGTATAGATTACCGACAGTTGAATCAGGTGACTGTTAAGAACAAGTATCCGTTACCGAGGATTGATGAGCTGTTTGATCAGTTGCAGGGAGCCCAATTCTTTTCGAAAATAGATCTGCGTTCCGGTTATCATCAGCTACGAGTCAGGAAGGAGGATGTACCTAAGACTGCGTTCCGGACGAGATATGGCCATTTTGAGTTTCTTGTGATGCCTTTCGGGTTGACGAACGCACCAGCAGTTTTCATGGCATTGATGAATAAGGTGTTTGCCCCTTTCCTGGATCAGTTTGTGGTCGTCTTCATAGATGATATATTGGTGTACTCAAAATCTAAAGAAGAGCATGAGCATCAGTTGAGGACATCGTTGCAGCTCTTGAGGGATAACCAATTGTATGCTAAGTTAAGCAAATGTGAATTTTGGTTTGAGCAAGTGGCATTTTTGGGCCACATTATCTCTAAGGATGGATTGACAGTGGACCCTAAGAAGGTAGCAGCAGTTGTTAATTGGGGTAGTCCACGAAATGTAGCGGAGATTCGCAGTTTTCTGGGACTTACGGGCTACTACAGAAGGTTTGTGAAAGGATTTTCTACCATAGCATCTCCACTCACTAAGTTGACAAGGAAGGATGTTCCGTTTGTATGGACAGAAGAGTGTGAGAAGAGTTTCCAAGAATTGAAGACTCGATTGACTTCAGCACCCATACTTGCCTTACCCTCTGGCAGTGGAGGATTTGTGGCTTACACAGATGCATCAGGGATTGGATTAGGCTGTGTTCTTATGCAGAAGGATAAAGTGATAGCCTATGGATCAAGGCAATTGAAAGATCATGAGAAGAAGTATGCCACACATGACTTAGAACTGGCAGCAGTGGTGTTTGCATTGAAATTGTGGAGGCATTATCTGTATGGAGAGAGATTTGAGGTGCACACAGATCACAAGAGTCTGCAATACCTGTTTACACAGGGTGATTTGAACAACAGGCAGCGGAGATGGATGGAGTACATAAAAGATTATGATTTCCCGATTAAGTACTATCCTGGTAAGGTGAATGTTGTAGCAGATGCTCACAGCAGGAAAGCAGCCTTCAGTGGGTGTGTAATGCCTGAATGGAGATGGATAGAGCAGTTCAGAGATATGGATGTGGAAGTGTGGCCAGTCAAGGAGAAAGTATTGGTTGCTACTTTGGGAGTTTGGGAGCCAGAAATAATTAACAGGATGAAGGAAGCTCAGAAGGATGATCCTGAGTTGCAGAGAATTATTGACCACATTGATGATCATTCAGAGTTCAGATTGATTGAAGGAATTCTGTACTGCAGGGACAGGTTGTGTGTGCCAGATGTGCAAGACATCAAGTTAGAGCTGATGACGGATGCGCACCACACCAGATATTCAGTTCACCCGGGGAGCACCAAAATGTATCAGAATTTGAAGAATCACTATTGGTGGGTGAAAATGAAGAAAGAGATTGCAGAATTTATCGCTAAGTGTATGACTCGTCAGCAGATTAAGGCAGAACACAAGAAGCCTCCTGGTTTGCTTCACCCGTTGGACATTCCGAAGTGGAAATGGGAGCACATCACTATGGATTTTGTATCGGGATTGCCAAACACCAGGAAGGGCAATGATGCTATTTGGGTGATTGTGGATAGATTGACTAAGTCAGCACATTTTCTGCCATTCAAGACTGGTCAGTTTATGAACAAGATGACTGTGTTGTACAGGGACAATATAGTCAAGCTACATGGAGTGCCTAAGTCCATAGTATCCGATCGAGACCCTAAGTTTGTTTCTCGGTTTTGGTCTACTTTCCAGTCATCTATGGGTACTCAGTTGAAGTTCAGTACAGCTTACCACCCTCAGACAGATGGACAGTCTGAGCGTACCATCCAGACATTGGAAGATCTTCTCCGAGCATGTGTTTTGGACTTCAAGGAGAGTTGGGATGAAAGCTTGCCTCTATGTGAGTTTGCCTACAACAATAGCTATCATTCAAGTATTGGTATGGCACCATTTGAGGCATTATATGGGCGGAGATGTAGGACTCCAGCTTGTTGGGAAGAAGTAGGAGTTCAGAGTTTCCATGGACCCTCAGAGATTGCTGACTCCAGTGAGAAAGTCAGAATTGTTCAGATGAGAATGAAAGAGTCTCGCGATCGTCAGAAGAGCTATGCAGACAAGAGGCGGAGACCTCTAGAATTTCAGGTGGGGGATAAGGTGTTTTTTAAGGTATCACCGATGAGAGGAGTTGTCAGATTCGGACAAAAAGGGAAGCTTGCGAAGAGATTTGTGGGACCATTTGAGATTAAAAGCAGGATTGGAGATGTGGCCTATCGTCTCGTGCTACCGCCTGAGTTAGCTGGTGTGCACGACGTTTTCCATGTCTCAATGCTTCGGAAATATATCCCAGATCCTACCCATGTGTTGCAACACGAGCCACTTCAGTTACAGGCAGATGCGACCTATGTGGAGCGTCCGGCACAGATCATTGACACCAAGGAAATAGTGCTTCGTTCCAAGACCATTCAATGGGTTAAGATACAATGGGAGCATCATACTCCGGAGGAGGCCACCTGGGAGCTCAAGGACCAGATACAGAAGGCGTATCCTTCTCTCTTTCTTGAAGAGGTATGTTTAGGCATTTGGGGGACCAAATGTTCTTTTTAGAGGTGATAGATGTAAGGTCCGTGACCTTATTGGGTCAGTTGGGCCCAATAACCGGCCCGTTGACCCATTTATTTGAAATTATTATTATTATTGTTTTGGTTAGATATTTAGGTGGGTTTAGATGGTGAGCGAGTTTCTTTTAGCGTTAGAATAGTGTTTGCGGAGTTTCGTTGGATTCTGAGTTCGTTTGCCCCTAGTAGGGAGGTAGTTTGCAATTTAGGGAAAATTGAGTGTTTTTCCGAAAAATTCTTATCGCCTTGATTTTGGGTTCGTTGGAAAGGTCTTATCGCGCTGATCATTTTTGTCTTCTGGCTCGTTGCGATTCGACGAACAGAAACCCTTCTAATAATTCATTCTTTCACCGGACCCACTTAAAGGGTAAACTTGTCTTTTCCTCCTCCCTTTCTTCTTAATCAAGAGATAAGCCCTAATCTCTTTTCATTCTCTGCAACGAACAGTTTCTCTACCGCAACCATCTTCTTTTTCCTCATTTTTCCAAGGCTCCGGAACTCTTTCCCAGAAAGGCCATCTCGAAGATCCGAACCGCTCATCCTCTTCCTCGCGATCTCCCCTTTTCATTGACATCAGGTTGGTAAGATT
Organism: Umbellularia californica; assembly: GCA_028538565.1. Classification (NCBI taxonomy): domain Eukaryota; kingdom Viridiplantae; phylum Streptophyta; class Magnoliopsida; order Laurales; family Lauraceae; genus Umbellularia; species Umbellularia californica. The sequence goes on from JAPQWN010000009.1 coordinate 3,173,868, forward strand.
TCCCTTACTTTCATCTTTTCAATCAATTCTCTTTGCTTTAGATTTAGGCTTGATCCCATTCTTTTCCTTTCTTTTCTTTTCCTTTGCGTGTTAGGTTGCGTTTGGTCGGGTTAGATTTGTGGGTTTTAGTGATAGAGAGCTTCTCTTCGAATACCCCGATTCCAATCTTCTTCTTGGTTGAGGCAAGTAGATCTACACTTTATAATTAAGCATATGTATATGTTTTCCATTGATTGGATGTGTTTTCTTGTTAGATTCCCTAATTCCAAGCCTGTTCCTTTTATTAATTTGAGATTAATATGCTAGAATAGATTTTGGGTGAAAGAATTAAAAAGAATAAAAAAAAAAGAAAAAAAAAGGGTCTCTGTTGTTCTGAACATCAAGACGTTATGTTTTGTTCAGCACGTTCAAGACGGACTGAAAGTCTGGTCAGGCGTGGGTATTGTAGGGAATAAAATAATAAAATAATATATATGTATAGAAATAAAAAAACAGTCTCTGTTAGAATGTTCTGATTGTTCCGAATGTTCAGAACAATCAGAACGTTCAGTTCTGAATGTTCAGACTGCTGAACGTCCGGCGTGGGTATTGTAGGGAATAAAATAATAAAATAATATATATGTATAAAAAAAAAAAGTCTCTGTTAGAACGTTCTGATTGTTCCGAACGTTCAGAACAATCAGAACGTTCAGCTCTGAATGTTCAGACTGCTGAACGTCCGGCGCGGGTACTGTAGTGAATAAAATAATAATAAAAAATATATATATATTTATATATATAAATGGCAGACTTCTAGGGGCCTTATCTTTTAATCTGTCCGTTGGAATTCTACATGTAATATACCGTTGGAAAGATCTCGAGATGTAGAATCCAATGGTTCTAGTTTCATCACGATCGGAGGTCGGGAAGTGATGTAAATATTCATATTACTATTTCAGCTCTTGTTTTAGTGTAAATGAGACTAATAACTTAGGTTTGGGCCTTAGATATTGGAAACCATAAACTTAGTCTCTCACATGACCATTAATGGGTATTAAATTCGCAGCACGTGGCTTGGTGTGCTTCGATGGGTTGTCTAGGTATTCGTGTATTGTGTATGGTTTAACCGAATGCGTATGAAGTTGAATCAATCAATGTTTAACATGATTGTACACCCAGGAACTCTTTATAAATATTGTTGATTCGAATTCCCCACGCACTCCGTTAAAACAAATATGGTACATGGATGACAACACTTGCCTAGGATTGGATTGTAATCTCTCATTGACTTGTTAATTGTATCCGTTGATTTCGTTCCTTGTACACTCTCTGTAAGACCCCGACCCTCAATTTTTGGGTTTAGCATTGTTTTAACCATGATTTAGCTTTTTAAACAAGATTAGAGATGATTTGACCTTGTTTTTGAGTTTGAATAGATTTTTCATAACTTTGGAGAGTTTTAGAAGACCATTGACTTTGTTTAGACCCGACCCTTGTAAATTGTATTTTTGTGAGAATTTATTCTTGGTTTCTAAAAATCCCAAATTTTATTCCTTTTGACTCATTTTATTGTTATAAACAACTTTCATGTTTTGACCATCTTGATTTAATACTCAGAAATCACGTTTTTCGAGAAAAAGGGCAAAAATGACAATTTTCACTAAATCTGTCCATGAATTTCGAAAATTCCAGAAATTGGGGAAAATATACTTTTTGAAAACTAGATTTTTCGACGATCGTTTTGTTCTTCTTCGTCGATTTCATCCGGGGTCCGCAAGACCAAGTTTTAATCGTTTCAAGTTCTACTGCATTGGGACCCACCCTCCAGACACTATATAAACCTTCCTCTTCTTCTCTCCCCATTTCCATTTTCCTGCAACCGGTCCTTGCCTTGCCCTAGAGTGGAGAGGAGAGAAAGCCTTTTTCCTCTTGGTCTTTTCCCTTGGATCTTCCATCAAGAGAGCTCCAATCTCAAATCCGACTCCGCCATTTTCTTCCCCTCTTCGCAAGCTTCGATTGGACCCATTTTTGAGCCAAATCCCCGACACTATTCATCGTCTTCAACCTCCATTCTTCTTGTTTGGCTAGCAAAAGGTTAGGGCTCTTGTTCCTCTTTTCATTTGGTGTTCTTTTAGTTCATTTAGAACTTGTTTTCTATGTTTTCAAACCCATTTTCGAAATGGGGCTTTGTAGTGACAAAAAATGGTGATTTTTATGTGCTTTCTTTTGGGGCTTTTGTGTAGATTTCGTGGATCAACTCTTTGATTTGGATTTGTGAAAGTTTTGCTTGGCATTTGGACAAAGGCAAGTGATCTCTATAGGATTTCTTATGTATATTGCTTATGTTTGCATTAGGGTTTCAATCTTTCATTAAGACATGTTTTCCATGTTTAATCTCATAATGCAAGTCATGTTCATGCTCTTTCAAGTCATGGGTTTTAGCTTCCTCATTTGTCTTGTTAGCAATGATTTTGTAAGTTCTTGGAATCATGTTTAATCTTGTTAGTTTTTATGATTTTATACCTTAAAATGTCTTGATGTTTCTCTTTGGAATAAATGGACAAATTGTGGATGGAATGCTCTATAATGTGTGAAATGTATCCCTTGGAAAGCATGTAGGCTTGGGGAGTGCAGGTGGTGAAAGTGTGGAAGTGAAGAAGGGAAGGAAGTGTGAAAAGTTCTGAACTGAAATGCACTGCCCGAGTCCTGTCGGTCAGGTGTCGGTCAAGTTTCGGTTGACCGACAGGTCGACCGACACCAACCGAGGACCTGTCGGTTCAATTTCCAGAGAGCAACATTTTTGTCAGGTCATCCGTCGGTTCGCCTTCGGTCGACCGAGGATCTGTCGGTTTGAATTCCAGAGAGCAACAATTCTGGGCTGGGATCTGTCGGTCAAGCCTTCGGTCGACCGACAGATCGACCTCGGTTAACCGACGGTTAACCGATCGTTGACCGACAGTTACAAAAAGGACTGTTTTGAAGGACTTTTGCGAGAAGGAAAACTAGACTAGGTTTTAGACCTTTTTATTGACCTTGTGCACTTGGAATTCCAAAATGTACTATAACTTCTGGGGCACCAAACCTTATCAAAACTTCGACATTTGGGTTTCAACTCCACAAGGGTCAATGAATGGTCTTAGCCTAAACTTGATAGATTTCGTGTTTGAACTTCCGTTCTGATGTTACGTACATCATCGTGTACTCGCCTTGAATTTCAAGTATAAGTCGTTTGAAGATTTGTTTCGAGAACCAAGAATCTTGTTTTGATACTTCGTATTTCATCGTGTATTTGGCCGAATTTCAAGTATAAGCTTGTATTTAAGACGTGTTTCAAGAATCGTGTTTCAAGAAAGAAAAAGGGAATCATTTCTTCAGTTTGTTAAGCATTTTATATTATGCTATCGTGCTAGCCTTGTCGTGACGTGTTTGACAAATGATTTCCCTCTTGTTTTGTCGTGCTCTCGAACGTGTATCGCCATGTTTTATGCATTCATGATATAAGTGATTTCACTGAGCTTGGACCGCCCTTTTAGCTTGATCCACTACCTGGGGGTCCTTAAACTCGTGGACTGTCTGCAGACTAGCTAGGAAATAAAACACTCTAGTAACCTTAAGACGTGTGGTGAGGACTCCATAGGTCGTGTGGATTTTGTTTTGGCTAGCCATTGTTTTATCAGCTCGGTTTGTTTTCTTCTAGTGGGGGAGACCCTCTTTGTCTCGTGTTCTTGTCCTTGTTGTGAGGGAATTTGGAGGACCAAATTCTTTTCTAGTGGGGGAGGATTTAATGTATCCGTACCCACATTTAGTATCTTTTGCTTGTTTTTGTGGCAAAGAGTCGATGTTTTGTGGCATTTTGTGGACTTAGCGTGTGGTCCTCGAAGGACTTTGGCAGAATTTTCAGCTTTTCGATGTCACAGATGGAGTGAGCGAGGGAATTTGTGAGCAGTTGTTAGTCAGCAAGTTATGTGAATGGCATATCAAGATCCAATTATAGTTGATCGTGTATCGTCAGACGGTGTGTTAGACAAGTAAGTGCAGATTTTTGGATAAACTTGGATTATCTTCCTAAGTTAGAAGACTCCAAAAGTCGGACAAGTGGTGGACTTTATGAGGTTTGAGGTGATTTTCAGTGGTACGGCTCCAAGAAGATGTGAGAAAGTTAGAAACTTCTCGAGTATTGATGAACTTGTGACGGAGAATTGTTCGAGGAAGTTCAACAAGTGTAGCTATGGTGGTGAAGTTGACTCAGCGAGGTGTATCCGTGAGTGGTTAGAAGCATGAGAATTCAGTTTTTGGCAAAGTGTAGATAGCAGTATGCAGAATTGATTGTTACCTGGTTACATGATAGAGCAAATTTTGCAGACTTTACCGACTCTTGGAACATTAGTTTGGGCAGAGTACAGATGCAAGCTGAAGAATCATAACCTATGGACAAGGTCAGTTGAAAGATATAGAAAAGAATGAAACATGTGCGAGGCTTGAGGATGGTGAACCTGAAACAGAGGCAGAAGATTGAGCAACCAAGGTTTGATTTGAGCAGTTTCGAGATTTAAATGCAGAGTTATAACCGTTGAGGTGACGCGAAGTGAACAAACACGTTTGGTTAGGAATCGATTATTATGCAGAGGACAAATGGCAACTGGACAGAAAGAGTCAGAGTAACAAGAACTTTTGGTTATTTTGAAGAAAGACTTTATTCTAGGATTGTGGACACGAATCGAGCTCGCAAGGTCAGCTATGCATGCCTGGGTAAAAGACAGGAAGACAGAGACAGAGTTTGATAGAAGCACACCTTACGAAGTTTGGAAATGTGGAGTAGCATAACTGTTAGAATGTTAGCAGGTTTGGTCAGAGCTGGAAACCTACAGAGTTGTGAACCTCTTGGTTGAACAAGCAAACAGAGATGACAGAAGCGTACCGAGGACTGGACGACATTGCCCAAAGTAAGACACATCTGGTAGTACTCAGCGTCGCCAATTTTCTGAAACCAAGGGTAGATAGGAGAATTAGTAAGAGCATGTGGTAGGATTGTTTCAAGGCTTGGGTTGGAGATTTTGACTTTCCATAGAAGGATACCAAGTTGACAGATGTTTTGTTGATAACGCATCTTCAGATAAGAGATCTAGACAAATAGACAGATATAATCAGATGTGAACAGGAACTCTGAGTATAGCACAGAAAGGTTGGACTCCAAGACTTTAAACACAGATTTGAATTCTAAGACCAGTTATGCATGTCAATGGTAAGAGATTTAGAAATAAGATTTGTAAGAGGCAAACCATACGAAGTGTTGAAACTCAGAACAGCTCAGCAGGTTATGGCAGTTTAGCATCTGGGTTGTAGTGGTGCAGTATCTGAGTCGTAACCGACTGAGTCAGAAACAGGACACTTATAGAATTTTATAAGATGTGGCAGCATAGTTTCAAGAATTTGAATAACGTAGATAGAGGATGGAAGAGACTGGTACGTGGTAGCACTTCAGCTTCGCCAATTCTTCGAAGACAAGGAACCAGAATCTGAGTAGTACAGTGAGATCAGATATATGGGATTCCAGAATTTCTCCGGGATGAAGATTATTTCAGAGAAAGCATGTCTACGATCACATCTACATGAAAATGTCAGGATCATCGTGTGCATCTCGGTATAACAGTTGGCATAAAAATTTCGGGGTGATAGAATGAGACAGAACTCGTTGTTCCTTAGACAGACAGTGATTAACAAAGTTAGTAAAAGAGATGATCCAGTGTAAGGACGTCAAATGACCACAGAGGGATGACTACGGGAGTTATTGAACATTGGATTTGTTAGAAGAGCAAGTTGTTGGACAGTTATGTGTGATAGTGTGAAGTTTTCAATCGAATCAGACGTGTTGTTGCCGGCGCTTCTCTTTGTCAGGATTGATCAGGGATAGCTCAGTTTCCGAGGTTCAACTTAGGGTGTCAGTGTTTTCTTTGGTCTTTGAGTCTTCGGTGTTTTCTTTAGTCTTTGGGTCTTCAGTGTTTTCTTTGATCTTTCGAGTTTTTGATTTCTGATTTGGTTTAGACCATTTGGAGGACCAAATGGATTCTAAGGGGGGGAGGATGTAAGACCCCGACCCTCAATTTTTGGGTTTAGCATTGTTTTAACCATGATTTAGCTTTTTAAACAAGATTAGAGATGATTTGACCTTGTTTTTGAGTTTGAATAGATTTTTCATAACTTTGGAGAGTTTTAGAAGACCATTGACTTTGTTTAGACCCGACCCTTGTAAATTGTATTTTTGTGAGAATTTATTCTTGGTTTCTAAAAATCCCAAATTTTATTCCTTTTGACTCATTTTATTGTTATAAACAACTTTCATGTTTTGACCATCTTGATTTAATACTCAGAAATCGCGTTTTTCGAGAAAAAGGGCAAAAATGACAATTTTCACTAAATCTGTCCATGAATTTCGAAAATTCCAGAAATTGGGGAAAATATACTTTTTGAAAACTAGATTTTTCGACGATCGTTTTGTTCTTCTTCGTCGATTTCATCCGGGGTCCGCAAGACCAAGTTTTAATCGTTTCAAGTTCTACTGCATTGGGACCCACCCTCCAGACACTATATAAACCTTCCTCTTCTTCTCTCCCCATTTCCATTTTCCTGCAACCGGTCCTTGCCTTGCCCTAGAGTGGAGAGGAGAGAAAGCCTTTTTCCTCTTGGTCTTTTCCCTTGGATCTTCCATCAAGAGAGCTCCAATCTCAAATCCGACTCCGCCATTTTCTTCCTCTCTTCGCAAGCTTCGATTGGACCCGTTTTTGAGCCAAATCCCCGACACTATTCATCGTCTTCAACCTCCATTCTTCTTGTTTGGCTAGCAAAAGGTTAGGGCTCTTGTTCCTCTTTTCATTTGGTGTTCTTTTAGTTCATTTAGAACTTGTTTTCTATGTTTTCAAACCCATTTTCGAAATCGGGCTTTGTAGTGACAAAAATGGTGATTTTTATGTGCTTTCTTTTGGGGCTTTTGTGTAGATTTCGTGGATCAACTCTTTGATTTGGATTTGTGAAAGTTTTGCTTGGCATTTGGACAAAGGCAAGTGATCTCTATAGGATTTCTTATGTATATTGCTTATGTTTGCATTAGGGTTTCAATATCTTCATTAAGACATGTTTTCCTATGTTTAGTTTATAATACAAGTCATGTTATACTCTTTCAAGTCATGAGTTTTGGCTTCTTCATTTGTATTGTTAGCAATGATTTTTGCAAGCTCTTGGAATCATGTTTAATCTTGTTAGTTTTTATGATTTTATACCTTAAAATGTCTTGATGTTTCTCTTTGGAATAAATGGACAAATTATGGATGGAATGCTCTATAATGTGTGAAATGTATCCCTTGGAAAGCATGAAGGCTTGGGGAGTGCAGGTGGTTCGAATATGTGAATAAAGAAGGGAAGAAGTTGTGAAAAAATCTGTACAGAAATGCACTGCCCGTGCCTGTCGGTCAGCTGTCGGTCCAACTTCGGTCGACCGACAGGTCGACCGACACCAACCGAAATCTGTCGGTTCAATTTCCAGATAGCAACATTTTTGTCAGGTCATCCGTCGGTCAAGCCTTCGGTCGACCGAGGATCTGTCGGTTTGAATTCCAGAGAGCAACAATTCTGGGCTGGGATCTGTCGGTCAAGCCTTCGGTCGACCGACAGATCGACCTCGGTTAACCGACGGTTAACCGAGAGTTGACCGACAGTTACAAAAAAGTACTGTTTTGAAGGACTTTTGCGAGAAGGAAAACTAGACTAGGTTTTAGACCCTTTTATTGACCTTGTGCACTTGGAATTCCAAAATGTACTATAACTTCTGGGGCACCAAACCTTATCAAAACTTCGACATTTGGGTTTCAACTCCACAAGGGTCAATGAATGGTCTTAGCCTAAACTTGATAGATTTCGTGTTTGAACTTCCGTTCTGATGTTACGTACATCATCGTGTACTCGCCTTGAATTTCAAGTATAAGTCGTTTGAAGATTTGTTTCGAGAACCAAGAATCTTGTTTTGATACTTCGTATTTCATCGTGTATTTGGCCGAATTTCAAGTATAAGCTTGTATTTAAGACGTGTTTCAAGAATCGTGTTTCAAGAAAGAAAAAGGGAATCATTTCTTCAGTTTGTTAAGCATTTTATATTATGCTATCGTGCTAGCCTTGTCGTGACGTGTTTGACAAATGATTTCCCTCTTGTTTTGTCGTGCTCTCGAACGTGTATCGCCATGTTTTATGCATTCATGATATAAGTGATTTCACTGAGCTTGGACCGCCCTTTTAGCTTGATCCACTACCTGGGGGTCCTTAAACTCGTGGACTGTCTGCAGACTAGTCGTGTCTTGAATTGACACATCGTGCGTGTTCGTGGTCCGGTTCCGCGGCCGGATACCCCGTCTACCTTGTGTGGCGTGGGATCGTGTTTCTTGTCGTGCTTGTCTTGCGTGCTTACTCTTATCATCATGTATGATGGAGAAAGGATGGGCTCTTTGTGGATTTACTAATCATGATATTATATGTATTCATGTCTTGTTTCGTATATCGTGCATGCACTAATGATTTCCTGATAAGCATCATGTTCATGCATTGTTTTTAAATCTTGTAAATCTGTTCAAGTTCAATGAAGTGTTTTTAGTTCTTGTTTCCTTTAAACTTCGGTTTTGTTTATGCTCTTGCCTATATTGATCACCTGCCAGACCGTCGTGTCTGATATACTTCTGTTTTGGTGCTCTAGATAGCAGGTCCTTGTTTGATCTAGTTCGCGTGCAGAGGGCTGTTGAGCCACGAGTTTTGCAGCTTGTTGTGTCAGCGATGTCATGTAGACGTCATGCTTGACTCCGGAGTTACGTTACACCATTGGGTAGTATTTGTTCTAGCTTGTTATTGTGTACGGCTTTTGTTAGCCTGTTTCTTGGGAATTGTAATTAATGCACTTGTTAATTTGTAACTTGAATATGTTGGGTAATGATAAGCCTGTTACTGTCAGCTCTGTATATCTTGATATTATGAATGGTTCCAGTCTGAATTTAAATATGTCTATGACAATCTTGTGCTGACAGATCGAGTACGACACGGAACCCGATGGATACGGATTCCGGGTCGTAACGTCTTGTATAGCTTCCGCGAAATATTTTGATGTGTTGTGAATTTGTTATCCTCACACACGCGGATCCTGGGAGGGGAAATACTACAAATTCTCCCCAAACTCGCGTCCCCGAGATCGGATCCCGGTTTTGGGGGCGCGACAAGACTGGTATCAGAGCGGGCAGGTTTCTAGGAAATAAAACACTCTAGTAACCTTAAGACGTGTGGTGAGGACTCCATAGGTCGTGTGGATTTTGTTTTGGCTAGCCATTGTTTTATCAGCTCGGTTTGTTTTCTTCTAGTGGGGGAGACCCTCTTTGTCTCGTGTTCTTGTCCTTGTTGTGAGGGAATTTGGAGGACCAAATTCTTTTCTAGTGGGGGAGGATTTAATGTATCCGTACCCACATTTAGTATCTTTTGCTTGTTTTTGTGGCAAAGAGTCGATGTTTTGTGGCATTTTGTGGACTTAGCGTGTGGTCCTCGAAGGACTTTGGCAGAATTTTCAGCTTTTCGATGTCAAAGATGGAGTGAGCGAGGGAATTTGTGAGCAGTTGTTAGTCAGCAAGTTATGTGAATGGCATATCAAGATCCAATTATAGTTGATCGTGTATCGTCAGACGGTGTGTTAGACAAGTAAGTGCAGATTTTTGGATAAACTTGGATTATCTTCCTAAGTTAGAAGACTCCAAAAGTCGGACAAGTGGTGGACTTTATGAGGTTTGAGGTGATTTTCAGTGGTACGGCTCCAAGAAGATGTGAGAAAGTTAGAAACTTCTCGAGTATTGATGAACTTGTGACGGAGAATTGTTCGAGGAAGTTCAACAAGTGTAGCTATGGGGGTGAAGTTGACTCAGCGAGGTGTATCAGTGAATGGTTAGAAGCATGAGAATTCAGTTTTTGGCAAAGTGTAGATAGTAGTATGCAGAATTGATTGTTACCTGGTTACATGATAGAGCAGATTTTGTGGATTTTACCGACTTGTAAAACATTAGTTTGGGCAGGGTACAGATACAAGATGAAGAATCATAACCTATGGACAAGGTCAGTTGAAAGATATAGAAAGGATGAAACATGTGCGAGGCTTGAGGATGGTGAACCTGAAACAGAGGCAGAAGATTGAGCAACCAAGGTTTGATTTGAGCAGTTTCGAGATTTAAATGCAGAGTTATAACCGTTGAGGTGACGCGAAGTGAACAAACACGTTTGGTTAGGAATCGATTATTATGCAGAGGACAAATGGCAACTGGACAGAAAGAGTCAGAGTAACAAGAACTTTTGGTTATTTTGAAGAAAGACTTTATTCTAGGATTGTGGACACGAATCGAGCTCGCAAGGTCAGCTATGCATGCCTGGGTAAAAGACAGGAAGACAGAGACAGAGTTTGATAGAAGCACACCTTACGAAGTTTGGAAATGTGGAGTAGCATAACTGTTAGAATGTTAGCAGGTTTGGTCAGAGCTGGAAACCTACAGAGTTGTGAACCTCTTGGTTGAACAAGCAAACAGAGATGACAGAAGCGTACCGAGGACTGGACGACATTGCCCAAAGTAAGACACATCTGGTAGTACTCAGCGTCGCCAATTTTCTGAAACCAAGGGTAGATAGGAGAATTAGTAAGAGCATGTGGTAGGATTGTTTCAAGGCTTGGGTTGGAGATTTTGACTTTCCATAGAAGGATACCAAGTTGACAGATGTTTTGTTGATAACGCATCTTCAGATAAGAGATCTAGAACAATAGACAGATATAATCAGATGTGAACAGGAACTCTGAGTATAGCACAGAAAGGTTGGACTCCAAGACTTTAAACACAGATTTGAATTCTAAGACCAGTTATGCATGTCAATGGTAAGAGATTTAGAAATAAGATTTGAAAGAGGCAAACCATACGAAGTGTTGAAACTCAGAGCAGCTCAGCAGGTTATGGCAGTTTAGCATCTGGGTTGTAGTAGTGGAGTATCTGAGTTGTAACCGACCGAGCCAGAAACAGGACACTTATAGAATTTTGTAAGATGTGGCAGCATAGTTCTAAGAATTTGAATAACGTAGATAGAGGATGGAAGAGACTGGTACGTGGTAGCACTTCAGCTTCGCCAATTCTTCGAAGACAAGGAACCAGAATCTGAGTAGTACAGTGAGAGCAGATATATGGGATTCCAGAATTTCTCCGGGATGAAGATTATTTCAGAGAAAGCATGTCTACGATCACATCTACATGAAAATGTCAGGATCATCGTGTACATCTCGGTATAACAGTGGGCATAAAAATTTCAAGGTGATAGAATGAGACAGAACTCGTTGTTCCTTAGACAGACAGTGATTAACAAAGTTAGTAAAAGAGATGATCCAGTGTAAGGACGTCAAATGACCACAGAGGGATGACTACGGGAGTGATTGAACATTGGATTTGTTAGAAGAGCAAGTTGTTGGACAGTTATGTGTGATAGTGTGAAGTTTTCAATCGAATCAGACGTGTTGTTGCCGGCGCTTCTCTTTGTCAGGATTGATCAGGGATAGCTCAGTTTCCGAGGTTCAACTTAGGGTGTCAGTGTTTTCTTTGGTCTTTGAGTCTTCGGTGTTTTCTTTAGTCTTTGGGTCTTCAGTGTTTTCTTTGATCTTTCGAGTTTTTGATTTCTGATTTGGTTTAGACCATTTGGAGGACCAAATGGATTCTAAGGGGGGGAGGATGTAAGACCCCGACCCTCAATTTTTGGGTTTAGCATTGTTTTAACCATGATTTAGCTTTTTAAACAAGATTAGAGATGATTTGACCTTGTTTTTGAGTTTGAATAGATTTTTCATAACTTTGGAGAGTTTTAGAAGACCATTGACTTTGTTTAGACCCGACCCTTGTAAATTGTATTTTTGTGAGAATTTATTCTTGGTTTCTAAAAATCCCAAATTTTATTCCTTTTGACTCATTTTATTGTTATAAACAACTTTCATGTTTTGACCATCTTGATTTAATACTCAGAAATCGCGTTTTTCGAGAAAAAGGGCAAAAATGACAATTTTCACTAAATCTGTCCATGAATTTCGAAAATTCCAGAAATTGGGGAAAATATACTTTTTGAAAACTAGATTTTTCCACGATCGTTTTGTTCTTCTTCGTCGATTTCATCCGGGGTCCGCAAGACCAAGTTTTAATCGTTTCAAGTTCTACTGCATTGGGACCCACCCTCCAGACACTATATAAACCTTCCTCTTCTTCTCTCCCCATTTCCATTTTCCTGCAACCGGTCCTTGCCTTGCCCTAGAGTGGAGAGGAGAGAAAGCCTTTTTCCTCTTGGTCTTTTCCCTTGGATCTTCCATCAAGAGAGCTCCAATCTCAAATCCGACTCCGCCATTTTCTTCCTCTCTTCGCAAGCTTCGATTGGACCCGTTTTTGAGCCAAATCCCCGACACTATTCATCGTCTTCAACCTCCATTCTTCTTGTTTGGCTAGCAAAAGGTTAGGGCTCTTGTTCCTCTTTTCATTTGGTGTTCTTTTAGTTCATTTAGAACTTGTTTTCTATGTTTTCAAACCCATTTTCGAAATGGGGCTTTGTAGTGACAAAAATGGTGATTTTTATGTGCTTTCTTTTGGGGCTTTTGTGTAGATTTCGTGGATCAACTCTTTGATTTGGATTTGTGAAAGTTTTGCTTGGCATTTGGACAAAGGCAAGTGATCTCTATAGGATTTCTTATGTATATTGCTTATGTTTGCATTAGGGTTTCAATCTTTCATTAAGACATGTTTTCCATGTTTAATCTCATAATGCAAGTCATGTTCATGCTCTTTCAAGTCATGGGTTTTAGCTTCCTCATTTGTCTTGTTAGCAATGATTTTGTAAGTTCTTGGAATCATGTTTAATCTTGTTAGTTTTTATGATTTTATACCTTAAAATGTCTTGATGTTTCTCTTTGGAATAAATGGACAAATTGTGGATGGAATGCTCTATAATGTGTGAAATGTATCCCTTGGAAAGCATGTAGGCTTGGGGAGTGCAGGTGGTGAAAGTGTGGAAGTGAAGAAGGGAAGGAAGTGTGAAAAGTTCTGAACTGAAATGCACTGCCCGAGTCCTGTCGGTCAGGTGTCGGTCAAGTTTCGGTTGACCGACAGGTCGACCGACACCAACCGAGGACCTGTCGGTTCAATTTCCAGAGAGCAACATTTTTGTCAGGTCATCCGTCGGTTCGCCTTCGGTCGACCGAGGATCTGTCGGTTTGAATTCCAGAGAGCAACAATTCTGGGCTGGGATCTGTCGGTCAAGCCTTCGGTCGACCGACAGATCGACCTCGGTTAACCGACGGTTAACCGATCGTTGACCGACAGTTACAAAAAGGACTGTTTTGAAGGACTTTTGCGAGAAGGAAAACTAGACTAGGTTTTAGACCTTTTTATTGACCTTGTGCACTTGGAATTCCAAAATGTACTATAACTTCTGGGGCACCAAACCTTATCAAAACTTCGACATTTGGGTTTCAACTCCACAAGGGTCAATGAATGGTCTTAGCCTAAACTTGATAGATTTCGTGTTTGAACTTCCGTTCTGATGTTACGTACATCATCGTGTACTCGCCTTGAATTTCAAGTATAAGTCGTTTGAAGATTTGTTTCGAGAACCAAGAATCTTGTTTTGATACTTCGTATTTCATCGTGTATTTGGCCGAATTTCAAGTATAAGCTTGTATTTAAGACGTGTTTCAAGAATCGTGTTTCAAGAAAGAAAAAGGGAATCATTTCTTCAGTTTGTTAAGCATTTTATATTATGCTATCGTGCTAGCCTTGTCGTGACGTGTTTGACAAATGATTTCCCTCTTGTTTTGTCGTGCTCTCGAACGTGTATCGCCATGTTTTATGCATTCATGATATAAGTGATTTCACTGAGCTTGGACCGCCCTTTTAGCTTGATCCACTACCTGGGGGTCCTTAAACTCGTGGACTGTCTGCAGACTAGCTAGGAAATAAAACACTCTAGTAACCTTAAGACGTGTGGTGAGGACTCCATAGGTCGTGTGGATTTTGTTTTGGCTAGCCATTGTTTTATCAGCTCGGTTTGTTTTCTTCTAGTGGGGGAGACCCTCTTTGTCTCGTGTTCTTGTCCTTGTTGTGAGGGAATTTGGAGGACCAAATTCTTTTCTAGTGGGGGAGGATTTAATGTATCCGTACCCACATTTAGTATCTTTTGCTTGTTTTTGTGGCAAAGAGTCGATGTTTTGTGGCATTTTGTGGACTTAGCGTGTGGTCCTCGAAGGACTTTGGCAGAATTTTCAGCTTTTCGATGTCACAGATGGAGTGAGCGAGGGAATTTGTGAGCAGTTGTTAGTCAGCAAGTTATGTGAATGGCATATCAAGATCCAATTATAGTTGATCGTGTATCGTCAGACGGTGTGTTAGACAAGTAAGTGCAGATTTTTGGATAAACTTGGATTATCTTCCTAAGTTAGAAGACTCCAAAAGTCGGACAAGTGGTGGACTTTATGAGGTTTGAGGTGATTTTCAGTGGTACGGCTCCAAGAAGATGTGAGAAAGTTAGAAACTTCTCGAGTATTGATGAACTTGTGACGGAGAATTGTTCGAGGAAGTTCAACAAGTGTAGCTATGGTGGTGAAGTTGACTCAGCGAGGTGTATCCGTGAGTGGTTAGAAGCATGAGAATTCAGTTTTTGGCAAAGTGTAGATAGCAGTATGCAGAATTGATTGTTACCTGGTTACATGATAGAGCAAATTTTGCAGACTTTACCGACTCTTGGAACATTAGTTTGGGCAGAGTACAGATGCAAGCTGAAGAATCATAACCTATGGACAAGGTCAGTTGAAAGATATAGAAAAGAATGAAACATGTGCGAGGCTTGAGGATGGTGAACCTGAAACAGAGGCAGAAGATTGAGCAACCAAGGTTTGATTTGAGCAGTTTCGAGATTTAAATGCAGAGTTATAACCGTTGAGGTGACGCGAAGTGAACAAACACGTTTGGTTAGGAATCGATTATTATGCAGAGGACAAATGGCAACTGGACAGAAAGAGTCAGAGTAACAAGAACTTTTGGTTATTTTGAAGAAAGACTTTATTCTAGGATTGTGGACACGAATCGAGCTCGCAAGGTCAGCTATGCATGCCTGGGTAAAAGACAGGAAGACAGAGACAGAGTTTGATAGAAGCACACCTTACGAAGTTTGGAAATGTGGAGTAGCATAACTGTTAGAATGTTAGCAGGTTTGGTCAGAGCTGGAAACCTACAGAGTTGTGAACCTCTTGGTTGAACAAGCAAACAGAGATGACAGAAGCGTACCGAGGACTGGACGATATTGCCCAAAGTAAGACACATCTGGTAGTACTCAGCGTCGCCAATTTTCTGAAACCAAGGGTAGATAGGAGAATTAGTAAGAGCATGTGGTAGGATTGTTTCAAGGCTTGGGTTGGAGATTTTGACTTTCCATAGAAGGATACCAAGTTGACAGATGTTTTGTTGATAACGCATCTTCAGATAAGAGATCTAGAACAATAGACAGATATAATCAGATGTGAACAGGAACTCTGAGTATAGCACAGAAAGGTTGGACTCCAAGACTTTAAACACAGATTTGAATTCTAAGACCAGTTATGCATGTCAATGGTAAGAGATTTAGAAATAAGATTTGAAAGAGGCAAACCATACGAAGTGTTGAAACTCAGAGCAGCTCAGCAGGTTATGGCAGTTTAGCATCTGGGTTGTAGTAGTGGAGTATCTGAGTTGTAACCGACCGAGCCAGAAACAGGACACTTATAGAATTTTGTAAGATGTGGCAGCATAGTTCTAAGAATTTGAATAACGTAGATAGAGGATGGAAGAGACTGGTACGTGGTAGCACTTCAGCTTCGCCAATTCTTCGAAGACAAGGAACCAGAATCTGAGTAGTACAGTGAGAGCAGATATATGGGATTCCAGAATTTCTTCGGGATGAAGATTATTTCAGAGAAAGCATGTCTACGATCACATCTACATGAAAATGTCAGGATCATCGTGTACATCTCGGTATAACAGTGGGCATAAAAATTTCAAGGTGATAGAATGAGACAGAACTCGTTGTTCCTTAGACAGACAGTGATTAACAAAGTTAGTAAAAGAGATGATCCAGTGTAAGGACGTCAAATGACCACAGAGGGATGACTACGGGAGTGATTGAACATTGGATTTGTTAGAAGAGCAAGTTGTTGGACAGTTATGTGTGATAGTGTGAAGTTTTCAATCGAATCAGACGTGTTGTTGCCGGCGCTTCTCTTTGTCAGGATTGATCAGGGATAGCTCAGTTTCCGAGGTTCAACTTAGGGTGTCAGTGTTTTCTTTGGTCTTTGAGTCTTCGGTGTTTTCTTTAGTCTTTGGGTCTTCAGTGTTTTCTTTGATCTTTCGAGTTTTTGATTTCTGATTTGGTTTAGACCATTTGGAGGACCAAATGGATTCTAAGGGGGGGAGGATGTAAGACCCCGACCCTCAATTTTTGGGTTTAGCATTGTTTTAACCATGATTTAGCTTTTTAAACAAGATTAGAGATGATTTGACCTTGTTTTTGAGTTTGAATAGATTTTTCATAACTTTGGAGAGTTTTAGAAGACCATTGACTTTGTTTAGACCCGACCCTTGTAAATTGTATTTTTGTGAGAATTTATTCTTGGTTTCTAAAAATCCCAAATTTTATTCCTTTTGACTCATTTTATTGTTATAAACAACTTTCATGTTTTGACCATCTTGATTTAATACTCAGAAATCGCGTTTTTCGAGAAAAAGGGCAAAAATGACAATTTTCACTAAATCTGTCCATGAATTTCGAAAATTCCAGAAATTGGGGAAAATATACTTTTTGAAAACTAGATTTTTCGACGATCGTTTTGTTCTTCTTCGTCGATTTCATCCGGGGTCCGCAAGACCAAGTTTTAATCGTTTCAAGTTCTACTGCATTGGGACCCACCCTCCAGACACTATATAAACCTTCCTCTTCTTCTCTCCCCATTTCCATTTTCCTGCAACCGGTCCTTGCCTTGCCCTAGAGTGGAGAGGAGAGAAAGCCTTTTTCCTCTTGGTCTTTTCCCTTGGATCTTCCATCAAGAGAGCTCCAATCTCAAATCCGACTCCGCCATTTTCTTCCTCTCTTCGCAAGCTTCGATTGGACCCGTTTTTGAGCCAAATCCCCGACACTATTCATCGTCTTCAACCTCCATTCTTCTTGTTTGGCTAGCAAAAGGTTAGGGCTCTTGTTCCTCTTTTCATTTGGTGTTCTTTTAGTTCATTTAGAACTTGTTTTCTATGTTTTCAAACCCATTTTCGAAATGGGGCTTTGTAGTGACAAAAAATGGTGATTTTTATGTGCTTTCTTTTGGGGCTTTTGTGTAGATTTCGTGGATCAACTCTTTGATTTGGATTTGTGAAAGTTTTGCTAGGCATTTGGACAAAGGCAAGTGATCTCTATAGGATTTCTTATGTATATTGCTTATGTTTGCATTAGGGTTTCAATCTTTCATTAAGACATGTTTTCCATGTTTAATCTCATAATGCAAGTCATGTTCATGCTCTTTCAAGTCATGGGTTTTAGCTTCCTCATTTGTCTTGTTAGCAATGATTTTGTAAGTTCTTGGAATCATGTTTAATCTTGTTAGTTTTTATGATTTTATACCTTAAAATGTCTTGATGTTTCTCTTTGGAATAAATGGACAAATTGTGGATGGAATGCTCTATAATGTGTGAAATGTATCCCTTGGAAAGCATGTAGGCTTGGGGAGTGCAGGTGGTGAAAGTGTGGAAGTGAAGAAGGGAAGGAAGTGTGAAAAGTTCTGAACTGAAATGCACTGCCCGAGTCCTGTCGGTCAGGTGTCGGTCAAGTTTTGGTTGACCGACAGGTCGACCGACACCAACCGAGGACCTGTCGGTTCAATTTCCAGAGAGCAACATTTTTGTCAGGTCATCCGTCGGTTCGCCTTCGGTCGACCGAGGATCTGTCGGTTTGAATTCCAGAGAGCAACAATTCTGGGCTGGGATCTGTCGGTCAAGCCTTCGGTCGACCGACAGATCGACCTCGGTTAACCGACGGTTAACCGATCGTTGACCGACAGTTACAAAAAGGACTGTTTTGAAGGACTTTTGCGAGAAGGAAAACTAGACTAGGTTTTAGACCTTTTTATTGACCTTGTGCACTTGGAATTCCAAAATGTACTATAACTTCTGGGGCACCAAACCTTATCAAAACTTCGACATTTGGGTTTCAACTCCACAAGGGTCAATGAATGGTCTTAGCCTAAACTTGATAGATTTCGTGTTTGAACTTCCGTTCTGATGTTACGTACATCATCGTGTACTCGCCTTGAATTTCAAGTATAAGTCGTTTGAAGATTTGTTTCGAGAACCAAGAATCTTGTTTTGATACTTCGTATTTCATCGTGTATTTGGCCGAATTTCAAGTATAAGCTTGTATTTAAGACGTGTTTCAAGAATCGTGTTTCAAGAAAGAAAAAGGGAATCATTTCTTCAGTTTGTTAAGCATTTTATATTATGCTATCGTGCTAGCCTTGTCGTGACGTGTTTGACAAATGATTTCCCTCTTGTTTTGTCGTGCTCTCGAACGTGTATCGCCATGTTTTATGCATTCATGATATAAGTGATTTCACTGAGCTTGGACCGCCCTTTTAGCTTGATCCACTACCTGGGGGTCCTTAAACTCGTGGACTGTCTGCAGACTAGTCGTGTCTTGAATTGACACATCGTGCGTGTTCGTGGTCCGGTTCCGCGGCCGGATACCCCGTCTACCTTGTGTGGCGTGGGATCGTGTTTCTTGTCGTGCTTGTCTTGCGTGCTTACTCTTATCATCATGTATGATGGAGAAAGGATGGGCTCTTTGTGGATTTACTAATCATGATATTATATGTATTCATGTCTTGTTTCGTATATCGTGCATGCACTAATGATTTCCTGATAAGCATCATGTTCATTCATTGTTTTTAAATCTTGTAAATCTGTTCAAGTTCAATGAAGTGTTTTTAGTTCTTGTTTCCTTTAAACCTTGATTTTGTTTATGCTCTTGCCTATTTTGATCACCTGCCAGACCGTCGTGTCTGATATACTTCTGTTTTGGTGCTCTAGATAGCAGGTCCTTGTTTTGAGCTAGTTCGCGTGCAGAGGGCTGTTGAGCCACGAGTTTTGCAGTCTTGTAGTGTCAGCGATGTCATGTAGACGTCATGCTTGACTCCGGAGTTACGTTACACCATTGGGTAGTATTTGTTCTAGCTTGTTATTGTGTACGGCTTTTGTTAGCCTGTTTCTTGGGAATTGTAATTAATGCACTTGTTAATTTGTAACTTGAATATGTTGGGTAATGATAAGCCTGTTACTGTCAGCTCTGTATATCTTGATATTATGAATGGTTCCAGTCTGAATTTAAATATGTCTATGACAATCTTGTGCTGACAGATCGAGTACGACACGAAACCCGATGGATACGGATTCCGGGTCGTAACGTCTTGTATAGCTTCCGCGAAATATTTTGATGTGTTGTGAATTTGTTATCCTCACACACGCGGATCCTGGGAGGGGAAATACTACAAATTCTCCCCAAACTCGCGTCCCCGAGATCGGATCCCGGTTTTGGGGGCGCGACACTCTCTTGGCATAAAACACCTAATTAATTATGAAACATAAACTCTTGTAGAATTAGGACAAGGACCCGACTTAGAGTGTACCTTAGGAACTGCGTATCGTGTATTGATAAACATGACTGGCTAGCATGTAAGGGATTATCGTGTGGTTGATTTGTTTTGTATTGTTTTGAATGAAATAATCCCTAAGAACATGTTTTGTTTGCTGAACTAGCCAGACTTGCTTGTCTTGTTTTCCCCGCGTGTCAGCACCACTTTATTATTATTTGCATATCATGGCCAGCTGCAGTTTGGGGTTTTATTGATGGGCCGGTTACTCGGACATCGGGGTGGGTAGTCGGCTTTGGACGGCGTCCATGGCGTTGAATAGTTGGGAGCGAGCTTGGACCGTGCTACTATTCCCAGGACCGGGAGCTTGGATCCCCCTGGAGCCGGACTTTGGTATCAGTAGTCCGGATATGATTGTTACTGGTACCCCGTGAGGTGGCTTGGACATCCACGGAGTCTCCCTCTTGTGCATTGCATTACATTGGTAGTGGTGATTGTTAGTATTGCTAGGATTCCTGTTTATGATTCTGATGGTTATTTACTCATGCTTTATGCCTAGTTTTGTTCCTTGTATTCACTTGATTATGTTCTGTCATTACTCTTTCACTTGATGCATGTTATGTTTTAATTATATCTTGCTTATCTATTGCTCAACATGTCGTTGACTCTGTTCCTTGGTGTACAGACTCCTCAGGTGAGTACTACTACGAGGAGCAGGCCGGTGAGGAGATCCCAGAGGATCTCCAACCAGCAGAGGAGGCACGAGAGTGGAGTGCTGATGACGTAGAGTAACGTCATCACTATCAGGCACATGAGATACTCACATGGGCACTTCATTAGATTTTATTAATTCATTATTATTATCGTTGGAACTTTCTTTCATTGACTTCGTTGATTTAATGATCTTAGTTTTGGGATGTTCGTTGTAATTAATTTAACTTCTGTTTAGCTTTAATTGTTTCTTGCAACGTTAAATTTAATTGAGATTTATTATCCATTGATAATATCAATGTATGAATTCCGTTATTGTTTTATGATTTGAGGCTCAAACACATTATCCTCACAGCGGACTTACGATCCTTGGGCCTAAAGGACAAAATTTTTAAATTAGTCCTAAATTTCACTCCTCGGATCCGGTTATTTCTCTAATCGGGTTCGAGGGACGTGACAGGCTGGGCTATGTCCCCTTGAGTGATTTGAAAAGACAAAACCATAGTTGTTCTCCATTTATGATCACCATATTCTTGTGATTACTAATCGATGTGGTCTTGTTTCAGAAGTTTTCCAAAACTAACAATGGCAGCTTCACTGACCATCACTTTTGATGAGAACAAGTACCAGCTTATGCTTCAAGACAAACAAAACAAGCGCACTCATAAGCGCCCTGCCAGTTGCCGAAGCGTCGTCTCCATCGACAACTCTCAAAACACTGGGTCAACCTCAACTTCCCGGACCATCATCTTCGGGTCGCTAAGGACCATTGCCACTCCCCACAGAAGAAACTGTACCAGCCAAGAAGCAGATAATCGCCTCGCAACGTGTCACTAACATGGCACCAAGGGCGAACACAAAGAAGCCTGAAGCCTGTGGCGCTCCCACGAAGCCTCAACCTACGAAAAACCAGGTTTGCCCCAAAACCTGGTCCCCGAGACCTTGACCAAAGCAACGGAGGTCCCACACATCTACAAAGTTAGCATACCTGGCCCTTCTTAAGGAGAACCGGTTCTACCCTCTCTCTTACATGAAAGAGGCGAAACCTACTATGTAAGATCCCGGTCCCGCCTATAATATTTACTTAATTTTTTTATTAGAATATTTTATTAAGATATTAGTATTATTTAATGAAATGTATTTTAATTATTTAAGTGGGTATGATTAAGTGGGGTACACGTTAGATTAGATGTGTGGATCGGCGAGTTGGGCTAGTGGGTAGATGACCTGACCCGTAGTCTGACCCAATGACTTAAGCCCATAAGAGATTCCCCTTTTAACCAAATCCCTGTTTTAAAGAACTGCACGTTCTTATCTCCCCTCTTTCGTCTGCAACTTCTCCCGGTTAACCTTCGTCTTCTTCCTCCTTCAACTTCCCAAGCCATTCCAGCTTTAGGATCCAGCCATCAGAACCAAGATCAGAGGACACCACCATTATTGGTTCAACTTTCTTATTAAAGGTAAACCTCTCCTCGGATCATTAGGAGTAGATCTATATTCTTGGGTTTTATCTTCTTTTTCTTTCCAATGGTGGATTTGGATAGGAGTACCATAGATCTGATCACCTGGGTATTTCTTTCCCATCTCTTATGTCAGATTGGTGTTGAGATTGTGATCTAGCGCCGTGGTAATCTCGGATTGGGTATTGCTTAGGATCTATCGCATTCTTTTTCAACCCCGGTAAAAGGCAAGTACCTAATCATGATTTATAAATTTAATACTTGTTTTCTCCTTGAGTGGTGTGTCAATGCATGTAGAAGCCTTTGATGCCTTTTTTTATGATAATATGGTGATGCTATCTTGCTTTGTGATGAGATCGGAGATTAGGGGTAATTTTGTTTATTTTATTAATTCTGCGTGACTGTTGCCAACTTGAACCGGAACAGAATCATGATGTAGACCATCTGTTATGTGATTTTGACCATGGGACTCGGGTGGGCCACCGCTTGCAAATCGGGTCCCCACATCTAATAGGGGACCCAGGGGCGAAACTGATGGTGGTGGACCCGTGGGGATTGAGTCCCATCTGGCCCTTCATCTAAGGGTTTACACAATTTGCGACGTCAATCATCAAATGGGTTTTATTTTGGGTATTAGGCAGTGGTGGGGTCCACTGGGTGATGTGATCACAAATCTAGTCCACGCATCCGGCTGTATAGCTTTGGGCGACCATACTGATGGAGGCTGATCGTGGGCTCTTGATCAGTGGGCCATTATCTAGAGAGTAGATGTTACTGTTCGCAGGTTCTTGTATTGGTTCTGGCATCGGTTCTGTGCAAATGCAGGGATGAAGATAACTGCAGGTAGGGATGTCAAATGGGCCGGCCCGGCACTCTCCGGCCAGCCAGTCAACGGCCCGCGGCCCGGCCCGGTCAACGGCATGGCCCCCAAAGGCACGGCTCGCACATGGGCTAGGCTGGGCCTAGGTGGCTGGGCCCACTGGCCCGTTTGGCCCGGGCCCGCCAGGAACGTGGGTTGGGGTCTGCAGCCCGCTGGGATAGGCCCGCCAACCCGCCAGCCCGGCCCGCCAATCACATCCCCAAGGGCTGAAAGTGACTTGTTGATGCTATGAGCTTCTTTTAGCTGATGGCCAGAGGATCCTGATTTCTTTATCCTTTCAAAACCGGCAAGATCTACAAAACTTAGCTGCACAGAGAAATTGTGCTAGTCAGTCTATAGTTGCAATACTAAACTAACCACCAAAACAACACAACCAGATGAAAAGGTCTAGTGTATTTAAATCAATGATCGTAGCTTGTGTCTAAGCATTTAAATATGCAAATTCCATATAGAAAGACCAATTTAGCACAATGCACTAGATTCAATGACTGTTTATGCTTTTATGTACTCATGCATAACGAAACACACTCTGCTAACAAAGTATCCTCTCTTGTTCTTATTTTCCTATATAGTCTTCGTTTAAAAGTTTGCTAAGATATTCCATCCACCTTTCTCTGATATTGATGTTCTTCCCTAGAACCTTTTGGTCATTGCTCTTATAATGCATTTGATATGATCTAAGTCTCTACTTTTACTTCCCCTTATTCTTTTGCGAGCTCAAAAATATCCTTCTCAAACTTGTTTGAAAATTAGTATTCACTTTATGGATAGTATTTACAGGTTTTAAGTAGTTACTGTTGGAAGTAGGTGGGCCTCGTGGATAGATTTTCAAAACTTTTGACCCACTTCACTCAGGGATCAAGTATCCATAAGGCCAAAAACCCAATCCAGGATGCATAACGCTCAATCTCATGATCATGTACAATAAGTAAAACTATCTAAAAGATAGAACAGAAACGAACAAGCATCCATTACAATCCACAACATACAAGGAAGCATATTATACCTTAGGAGCTTGGTTGCGCTCTAATGGAGAAGTTGATCGCTTTTGTTGATGAAGAACTTTTCTACAAACTAAGATCAGAATCTCCACCACCTCTTAGCCTTCCACGCTATGACCCGAATTAGATATCTCTTCTCAAGAAGATCGGTGGAATCTTCAAGAGAAAACCCAACTCGAAACCCTAAGGAACTAGAAGAGGAAGAGAGAAGAGAGCAGTGCAACTATTGCACAAAAAGGGAGGGACGTTTTTCACTATAATATGATGGACGTCCAAGAGGGATGTGTTCCCTTATATAGTCTCTCAAGTATCCTCTTTTCTTAATTAAAATAGAAGTCTTACTTCCATAACAATTAGTAAGTATACTATTACCACTATTAGAAGTCCTACTTCAAATAGAAATAGTAACTTTCTAATTCCTTCCTTTTAGAGTTCAAATAGGATTAGTATCTTTCTAATAACTTGGGTTAGCGTGGGGACCACTAGGGATTCCATAGAAAGCTAGCTCCAACTGGGACACGCAACCCCATATCTCATTGCAATCCAGGCCCACAGTTAATTGCAAATAACACTACTATATAAATGCAATTGCACTCCAGTCTTAGGAATAAATTACAATGAAGACCCTAAACTTCCCGATTACCACAAGTAGGCCTCTCTATCAATATCCATGGATCAATTGGAATAAATCTATCTCTTCCAATATTAGTTCCACATCTTATTATCCTTGAGCCCCAATTAATCACTATGATCATCAGTACCATCCAATTAACTCTTAATCGAGATGGGTACGCACTTACTAATGACAAATCCATTAATTGGCACAAAGGGATAATAGAGATAGATTCCATCTTGATCATTCAATGCTCCCACAGTCCTACTACCACATACCCAAGACACCGAGGTGTTGACCTATAGTTGGCCTCACTCATTGGTGACTCAAAGCAAATGAATAGATAGAAACTTGAGTTCATCAATGTCTCGGGATTGAGAGCTTATTGCTAGGGAATTATGAGAGCAGACCTTATTATTGAGACGGAATCCCATAAGGTGCTTCTCATGGTCCTTCAATACATCCAATGTACCTGCACATTGATCCAAAATCTTCCATTCTGATGATCGAGACAAATCACACTATCTCATAGTGATCAAAGTGTTGCAACCTTATCAGATGAGATGCCCAGTCTCATCACTGGTTATGAAGATATTTTAAGTATAAGATTTGTGACATATATCTCCCGTGTATGGATCTCATCCATACACATATATCACATCTAATATACTAATGGGACCCGGTTCAACTCATGAACCATTATGTCATATGTATTCGTCATGTGCATAAAGTAATAAAACAACATTCATCTCATGAAAGAAAAGCATGATTTTATTGATAAATAAAGAAATTAATCAATTTATGACATCAACTGATGGATTGAGTCCATACAATTTAACAGTTACAAACTTGTTTAAATGTTTGATTGTTCACAACAAATGGAAAAACAAAGTTTTAGTAATAAAAAAGTTTACTTTTACTTTATCAGAACCTAAATATTTTACTTCCTAAAAGACAAGTAAAGTAATTACACTACCATTTGCCAACTTTTCATTTTACTTCTTGAAAGACATGTAAGTTTTTGTTTTATTCTTTTTTTTTAATACTGAAAAAAAGGGAAAAAAACAGTGCAGGCCCGCCTGGCCCGCTGGCCTGGCACGGCCCGGCCCGTGGCGGCCCGTGCTGGGCCAGGGTTTTTCCCTGGCGGGCCGAGGCTGGAGCGGGCTGGGCCTGCCCGGCCTGGCCCGTTTGACATCCCTAACTGCAGGGAATAGAAGATCACTGTAGCATATGGATGGGAATGATGGGACGTGTGAGTGAGATGAGAAAGTTGTGCCAGCACACAACTTTGACCTTACGAATATGGTACCATTGGTTTTATTAAAAAAAAAAAGAAAGATGGAAGAGTACTGTTACAACTTTTGTGACAGTTAATTGTTGACACCAAAAAAGTCACTATGTCTCCTCAACATCAAGAAGCCTCGTGAAGCTGCATCCTGCTAAAAATAGGCAAGGCTACTTCAAGCATCAGATTTTGTCACAATCAAACAGAAACTGAGAGATCCTTCAAGACAGCTAAAAGAGGGGTACACCTGAGGTTGGGCCATTCCGACATCGTTTGGCCTAACTTCACTGCTCCGAAAGCTAAACAAGCGCTCCCGGCGGAGACATCATCGAAGACATCAAAACTTCGATCAGAGCCTATGGATGACTCCAGAATGTCTTCAAAGGGCTCCATGCCAAATTTCAAGTCAAACCGACAATGTTTGACCCTCCATTAACGCTCGAGCAGCAAAAGCGGGAACCACCGAAGTCATCACTCATGAAACAAAGTACATGACTGGCTTCAACATGCTTCCAAAAGGCTGTACGTCGAATTTCAGGTCATTCCGACAACGTTTGACTAGGTTTCGATGCTCCGAGAGAAAATCAATCCCACCGGCGGCAGAGCAACCCGGGACCATGACATCCAAAACGAAGCTGATGGAACGTCTCAAAATGACTCCAATAGGCTCCTCGTCAAATTTCAGGCTAATTGGACATCGTTTGACCACATCTCAAAGCTCGGCATTTTCCCCGCAGTAAAATCAAGTCAAGCATCGATGGGACCCCAAACGGCTTCAAAACTCAAATAAAAGCTCATGGTTGGTCCTATCCACTACTCAAGAAGCTTCACCTCAATTTTCAGGTCATTCCGACAGCGTTTGACCTAGTTTCGACTCTTGACGGAAAATCGGCTACAAAGTCTTCGGCTTTCCCAAAAAATGGGAAACTTTGTGCTCCGATTTCACTCGGGTTCTCGTCAAGATTTCTCCAAGAAAATTAAGTCAATAATTGAGGAAAAATGTCAAGAAAAATACAGAAGAAAGAAGGAAAGAAAAAGACGGAAAAACGGCCGAAAACGAAGCTCGGCGACCGAAAAGGGCAAAACCCTAAGGTCGCCGACGACCCTGGCTCAGGGTCGCCGGCGACCCTGCGAATCCGGGTCACCGGATTTTGCACAAAATTGCTTGTTTTTCGATCCTCTTTGCGTTTCGAGCATTCCTGCCTCTGTGATTTTCTGAAAATCCAATGTTTGATGCTTGAAAACGACTGATCTTCATCGACATCTCGAATCCGCCGTCAAAAGCGTGAAATCATCACCGATCGCCTCAAGATCGCCAACCGGCTGACCAAGAAAGTATACTTTCTGTCCAACCGATCGTGAAATCGACAAGACAGATGTCACCGGCCCACCAACATCAATCAATGTCTGAGATTGCACTGCAATCCGACATCAAACAATGCGTGGATCCACCTGTGATGATCGCAAGAAGAATCTCAAAAGGCGCAGCGCGGCCCGCGACTCTTCACATGCCTTGGCAACCACTTAATGACGTTAATTGACCCGTTTATGACAACTTAATGCGGTCATTAACTCATTATTTTGGACGGCCCAATCAGATTCAAGCATTTGGGAGTTACAAATCCAAGCAATCATGGCATTTAACCCATGAAACTCCCATCATCATGAAGCTTAAAGGGAATTAAATGCCCACTACCTTCATCGGCCAATCACAAGCCATGAAAAAGGAGTTACAAAATCAACTTATAACTCCTCATAAATTCTCTCATCATGGCTATCAATGCTCATAATCACCTCATGGCTAGAAAAGGCCTATAAAAGGAGATCCATTTCCAAGAGAGAGGATCATCGACGAATCTATCGGCAAATCGATACACAAATCGACTTGAAATTCTGCATTTCTCCCAAAGAAATCCAGACAAAGTCCTGCTGCTCTGCTGCAAGAAGCACCACAAGGTGATCAACGTCCCTTGGGGGGCCATCCCCCCAAGGTCCCCTCCTTCTCCAACATGGCCTAAACACGGCTTTTCAGCCCGTTTACTTGGCTTTTCATTGGATATAGGACCTCCTCTTGGTCCTTATCCTTTAAAAAACCGAGGTTAGGAGCCAAGCCAAAGAATCAAAGCATCACATGTTCTCATTTGAAGGACGATGGCGAAGTCCATACATGACTTGCGACCGTCGATCTCAACGTGTCCCCACAATCTCCTGAGAAGTTAGATCCCTTTTCTTACTTTTCTATTGTAGTTTGTATTTCGTAAAGAGACAAAAAAAGAAATCACAATTCTTGTCTTTCATATTTGATGAGTTTTGTAAAATCGCCTTTCACGGCAAAACCGCCTTTCACGGCAAACAAACAAAAACGCCTCCTACGGCATTCTCAAAAAATAAACTTGTCTCTTTTCTTAATATTTATGCAATTTGAAAAGTTAGAAAAAAGGATTGATTTCCTTTCTATTTGTGAAGGTGAATCTCCGGATTATCACCATTCCAAATTCCAAGTAGAAAGTAAATCTGGCATACCCGTACAAAAAAATGTTGATACTCGCGATTTTCCCTCCTCCGCCGAGACCCAGGTCA
Source organism: Umbellularia californica (assembly GCA_028538565.1). Classification (NCBI taxonomy): domain Eukaryota; kingdom Viridiplantae; phylum Streptophyta; class Magnoliopsida; order Laurales; family Lauraceae; genus Umbellularia; species Umbellularia californica. Next base: position 3,202,109 of record JAPQWN010000009.1, read on the forward strand.
GCCCCCGGGGTGCGGAAGGAGAGGACGGAAGATTCCCGAGGGTCCATCAAGTTGGCATACCCGGTGGGACTCGTTGACTTGAGAATGTGATGCTTTGATCCCTTGGCTCCTTTATAGTTGGTGGCCTATATTGCATTTTGCATCTAAAAAAAAACATGAGATGGGATTTTAATTGTTCTTTCTCACTTCAAAAAAAAAAAAAAAAAAAAAAAAAAACAAATCTGATCTCTTTTTCTTAAAAACTCAACTTTGAGAAATTTTGATCTTTCCCTCTTCGAACTTGATAGCTCATAGAAATGTTCGCAGCTATCGTTCATATCGGGGATTAGGCCCTCTTTTCTCTCTGATGAGTCCAATTAGGATTTCAAGAAAAAAAAAACACCTTCATTTCAAATTCTTTCAAAAAAAAAATGATCTCTCTTTCTCAAGATTCAACTTTGAAAAATTTTGATCCTCTCCTCTTTGAACTTGATAGCTCACAGAAATATTTACAGCTATCGTTCATATTGGGGATTAGGCCATTTTTTCTTTTTGATGAGTCCAATTGGGATTTCAAAAAAAAATTATAATTTCAAAAAAAAAATCAGTTTTCTTTCTTTTGGGCTCAAAATTGAGAAATCTTGCTTCTTTCCCTTTCGGATTTAACGCTCGCAGAAATGTTGAGTTGTGGTTCGGATTGGAATACCACTTGTTCTCTTTGATGAATTCATTAGAAATCTTTCAACAAAAAAAGCACTGAGGTTGCATCAATTGCGCTCTTTGACTAAAGTGGATTCAAGAAAAGCCTTGTGCAGAGTGTGGAGGCAGCTAGACTGTTCGAGGCAAGGGTCCTCCAAACGGGTTCATTAAGTAATCCTACCCTCACCTGGGGGCTAATCTATATACTAAGGTTTCATAAGATCGAATTGGAAACCTATGTGCATTTTTCAAAAAAAAAAAAAGAAAGAAAAATTTCCCGTCATTTTTGAGTTCAGAATTGAGAAATTTTGGTTCTTTCCCTTTTGGATTTAACGCTCGCAGAAATGTTGAGTTGTGGTTCGGATTGGAACGCCATTTGCTCTCTTTGATGAATTTAATCTTGACCTTTCAAAAAAAAAAAAAACTTCCGTCAATACTGGATTCACATTTGAGAAATCTTGGTTCTTTCCCTTTTGGATTTAACGCTCGCAGAAATGTTGAGTTGTGGTTCGGATTGGAATACCATTTGCTCTCTTTGATGAATTTAATCTTGACCTTTCAAAAAAAAAACTTCCGTCGATACTGGATTCACATTTGAGAAATTTTGGTTCCTTTCTCTTTCGGATTTAACGCTTGCAGAAATGTTGAGTTGTGGTTCGGAATGGAATACCAGTTGCTCTCCTTTATGAACCCAAATTTGACCTTTTTTTAAAAAAAATCCCATCTCGTGTCCTTCCCAAGGATGCGATTTGTAACATTTGCGCCTAGCGGTGCTAGTACGCCCTTTCGGGTCTGCTGTATTCCCGACCGACACATTTGTATCTCCAACCTTATATCATTTTACCTCGAGTGAGCCTTGCTTCTCAGTAATTTGAATTAAGGTCTACAATTGCTTCTAGCAGTCACTGGAACGCTGACTCTGAGCCTACCATACTTGCATTCTAGAACAATTGTATCCTCTATGGCTTTTTGCCTTCGTCATCGGCCTTGGGTTCGGCCATGTCCCCTCAAGTGATTTGAAAAGACAAAACCATAGTTGTTCTCCATTTATGATCACCATATTCTTGTGATTACTAATGGATTTGGTCTTATTTCAGAAGTTTTCCAAAACTAACAATGGCAGCTTCATTAACCATCACTTTCGATGAGAACAAGTACCAGCTTATGCTTCAAGACAAGTAAAACAAGCATAAGCGCCCTGCTAGTTGCCGAAGCGTCATCTCCCTCGACAACTCTCCAAACACCAGGTCAACTTCAACTCCCCGAACCATCGTCTTCGGGTCGCTGTGACCATTCCCACTCCCCGCAGAAGACACTGTACTTGCCAAGAAGCAGAAAACCGCCCTGCAACGTGTCACTAACACGGCACCAAGGGCGAACAACAAAAGCCTGAAGCCCGTGGTGCTCCCACGAAGTCTCAACCCATAAGAAACCAGGTTTACCTCAAAACCTGGTCCTCGAGATCTTCACCAAAGCAACGGAGGTCCCGAACATCTACAAAGCCAGCATACCTGGCCCCTCTCAAGGAGAATCGGTTCTACGCTCTCTCTTACATGAAAGAGGAGAAACCTACCCTCCACCCAAAAAACAAACAAAATCATCATGAGCCGGTTTGCTCATACAAGCCCAAAATCAAATCCTGCATTGTTAGGCCTACACAAAAGCATACTGAAGCCTGCACTCCTGCGAGTCGACCCTTCATCTCATCAGGGGCCGAGCTTGCAAAATTCAAATCTTCACTACGACAGACAAAGGACCGCGTCCAGATTCTTTCCTTGCCAAGCTTCAAAGAAGACAAACTCGGCTGCTGCGCACAAGGGACTACATCCTTCATCGCCAGAGCCCAGCCAGAGCTGACTGAAACTCAAATTGCTCGTCGTATGCGTCGCCGTGCAGCATATCGAAAAAAGGGACTTGAGAAACAAAGAACCCAGTGTTCTAATCTCCATGTCTCAAATAAATGGGTCGAAAAAGAAAGACCCGACCAATTTGTTGCTATTCATATGGTTGGCAAAACCAGATGTAAGACCCCGACCCTCGATTTTAAGGTTTAGCATTGTTTTAATCATGATTTAGCTTTTTAAACAAGATTAAAGTTGATTTGACTTTGTTTTTGAGTTTGAATAGATTTTTCATAACTTAGTAGAGTCTTAAAAGACCGTTGACTTAGTTCTGACCCGACCCTTGTAAATTGTATTTTTGTGAGAATTTATTCTTGGTTTCTAAAAATTCCAATTTTTATTCCTTTTAACTCATTTTATTGTTATAAACAACTTTCATGTTTTATCCATTTGGATTTGAGGCTCAGAAATCGCGTTTTTCGAGAAAAAGGGCAAAAATGACAATTTTCACTAAATCTGTCCATAAATTTCGAAAATTCCAGAAATTGGTGGAAATATACTTTTTGGAAAGTAGATATTTCAGCGAGCAACTTTGTCTTCTTCGTCGAATCCATTTGAGGTCCCGAAATGCATGTTTTAGCCCGACAAGTGTTTTAAGTTGTGGGACCCATCTCCTCTTTGCTATATAAGGAGCTCTTCTCTTCTCTTTCTCTTCTCATTGCCCTAAGCACTGTTGGAGGAGAAAAATCGCAGCAGCCACCGGTTTCCCCATCTTCTTCTTGCTCTCTTCCTCATCAAGCTTCACCAAATCATTACTAAACCAAGATTTGATCTCCCCATCTTCTTCCTCTTCTCTCAAGCTTTCCTAGGATGCATTTTTCAAAGGATTTGAGCTAGGATTAAGCCCTCTTTCAAGCTCTTCTTCTTGATTCAAGGTTTTAAAGGTTAGCAATGGCATTTATTGTTTGAGATTCTTGTTTTCCAAACCATTTAGAGTATTTTCCTCTTTTATGCAAAGAGTTTTCTTGGAGTTATGCAAAGGATTGATTTTTGCTAGGGGTTTTCTCCTTGGGTTTTTGGGGCTTTTGTAGGATTGGAGCTAGAGATCTAGTAGAGACCACTCTTGAGTGATTTCCTCCTCACTTTGACCCAAGGCAAGTGATCTTTATAGGATTTTTCATGTATATTGTTTTATGGTTTCATTTAGACATGTTTTCTATGTTTAATTTCATAATGCAAGTCATGCTTATGTTCTTTCAATTCATGGGTTTTAGCTTCCTTACTTATCTTGTTATTAATGATTCTTCAAGCTTTTAGAATCGTGTTTAGTCTCATAAGTTTTATGATTTTGTACATGGAAATGCTTTGATATCTTTTCTATAGAATGAATGGTCTATTTGTGGGTGGAATGCTTTAAAACTGTGAGAAATGTATCCCTTGGAAAGCATGAAGGCTTGGGGAGTGCAGGTGGTTCGAATATGTGAATGAAAAAGGAAAGAAGTTGTGACAAATCTGACTCGAAATGCACTGTCCGTGTACTGTCGGTCAGGTGTCGGTCAGCTGTCGGTTGACCGATAGGTCATCCGACAACCAACCAAGACCTGTCGGTTCAAATATCAGAGAGCAACATTTTGTCAGGAGGACTGTCGGTCAACTATCGGTTGACCGACAGGTTGACCGACAGCCAACCGAGGACTTGTCGGTCCTTTTTCCGGAGAGCTACATTTCTGGACTGAGACTTGTCGGCCAGCCGTCGGTCGGCTGTCGGTCAACCGACACATCAACCTCAGTTGATCGACAGGTAACCGAGGATTGATCGAAATTTTACCAAAAGTACTGTTTTGAAGGATTTTTACGAGAAGGAAAACTAGACTAGGTTTTAGACCGTTTTATTGACCTTGTGCACTTGGAATTCCAAAATGCACTATAACTTCTGGGGCACCAAATCTTGTTAAAACTCCGACATTTGGGTTTCAACTCCACAAGGGTCAATGAATGGTCTTTAGCCTAAACTTGATAGATTTCGTGTTTGAACTTCTGTTTTGATGCTTCATGCATCATCGTGTTCTCGTTTGATTTTCAAGTACAAATTCATTTAAAGAATTGTTTCAAGAACCAAAACTCTTGTTTTGATGCTTCGTGCATCATCGTGCATTCGTTTGAATTTCAAGTATAAGCTTGTATTTAAGACGTGTTTGAAGAATCGTGTTTCAAGAATAAAAAGGGGAATCATTTCTTAAGTTTGATAAGCATTTATATTATGCTATTTTGCTAGTCTCGTCGTGTCGTGCTTGTTAAATGATTTCCTTCTTGTTTTGACGTGTTCTCGAATAAGTATTGCCGTGCTTTGTGCATTCATGATATAAGTGATTACCACTAAGCTTGGACTGCCCTTTTAGCTTGATCCACTACCTGGGGGTCCTTAAACATGTGGACTGTCTGCAGACTAGTCGTGTCTTGAATGACACATCGTGCGTGTTCGTGTTCTGGTTCCGCGGTCGGAAATTTCCCGTATATATGGGATCGTGTCTTGCGTGTCGTGCTTGCCGTGCGTGCTTGCTCTTGTCATCGTGTATGATGGAGAAAGGATGGGCTCGTGTGGATTTACTAATCATGATATTATATATATTCATGCCTTGTTTCGCATATTGTTCATGCACTAGTGATTTCTCGATAAGTATCTTGTTCATGCATTGTTTTTAAATCTTGTAAATCTGTTCAAGTTCAATAAAGTGTTTTTAGTTTTTGTTTCCTTTAAACTTTATTTTGTTTATGCTCTTGCCTATATTGATCACCTGCTAGACCGTCGTGTCTGATATTCTTCTGCTTTGGTGCTCTAGATAGCAGGTCTTTGTTTGAGCTAGTTGTGTGTAGAGGGATGTTGAGCCACGAGTTTTGCAGGCTTGTTGTGTCAGCGATGTCATGTAGGCGTCATGCTTAACTACGCAGTTACGTTACACCCTTGGGTAGTATTTGTTCTAGTTTGCTATTTTGTACGGCTTTTGTTAGCCTTTTTCATTGGAATTGTAATTAATGCACTCGTTAATTTGTAAATTGAATATGTTTGGGTAATGACTAGCCTGTTACTGTCAGCTCTGTATATTTTGATATTATGAATTGTTCCAGTCTGAGTTTAAATATGTTTATGATAATCTTATGTTGACAGATCGAGTACGACACGGAACCCGATGGATATGGATTCCAAGTCGTAACGTCTTGTAGAGCTTCCGCGAAATATTTTGATGTGTTGTGAATTTTGTCATCCTCACACACGCGGATCCTGGGAGGGGAAATGCAAATTCCCCAAATTCGCATCCCCGAGATCGGATCCCGGTTTTGGGGGTGTGACACTAGAAAACGCCAAAAGTCAGCAACCAAAATCAGTGTTAGACGTCCGGTGACTCGCAGTGTCTCCCGGACACGAACACATCTAAAAGAATCCTCCACTCCTCCAAGCCAAGGACACCGGAGTAACCACTCCTCAGATTCTTCATCCAAAAGAATGAGCCCTAGCTCAGTCACCAGGATGATTTCTTCATTCGAATCCCGAGGGATGAACGTCTTGGCTACAAGTTCTGAGCAGCCTCCACCGCATGATGACGTAACCACACGCATCCAGCAGTTGGAGCAAGGACAACAGAGAATTGAGGCTCTGATGGAAAACCTTATTCTCACTCTACAGCGTCCACCACCTAACAACCAAACTCCTCCGAATCAGGAAGATGACGAGGACAATGCAGAAAACAATGAGTCTCGCACCCTTACCAAAACGGACGTGGACAATATCCTTGCAAAAACAAAAGAAGAGGATACATTGAAGGAACATGGGATCAATCCACCCTACCCTTTATGGATGGACTCGGTTCCGTTCCCTACAAAATTCAAGCAACCTACTCTCCAGACATATACTGGGAAAGGTTCAGCCAGACAGCATGTCATCCATTTCAAGATCCTGACGGGAGCCATTGCGGATCAAGATGCCCTCAAGATTTGCCTCTTTGCAAGTACCCTAAAAGGTACAGCCTTTGATTGGTACTCCACTCTGCCGGAGAACTCCATCCAGAACTGGGCTATGCTAGAGACACGCTTCCTGACTCACTTCCAAGGTGAGGATCATCCTGTTACTATGGCTCAACTCTGCAACCTAAAACAGGGAGAGAATGAGTCAACATACGACTTCATTCACAAATGGAAGGCAATGGCGTACAAATGCTCAGATGTACTGCCACAAGCGTCGCTAGTTGACATCTGCCGTAACAATATGAGAGCAAAAATTCGCTCCATGATCATCGGCAACAAATCAAAGAACCTGGGAGAACTTCTCGTAGCATCCATGGAAGCTGAAATGGTGATCAAAGACCTCAACAGTCAGAAATCATCAAAGAAAGAGCCGACTACTGTTACAACCTCAAAACCAAAGAAAAAGGAGATTCTCAATGTGCAGACTAAATCAGCTCCTCAGCAGCCAAAGAAACCTGAAAACAAAACTGCAGGTAGAAGACCTGAACTCTCTGATGCCTTCAAAGAACGTGTAGAAAAGAAATATCCGTTCGATGAAGATGTTGAAGAAATCTTTGAGGCTCTCCTAGCAAATGGCAAACTCATTTTGCCAGAGCCCAAAAGACCAGGAGATGTTAGCAAAACCAATGATCCCCGATACTGTCCATACCATCAGATGATCACACATCCTCTCAATCAATGCTTCGTTGTGAGAGAGAAGATCAATGAGATGTGAAAAAACGGAATCATAACATTTGATAAAACCTATGGCCCCGCCTCTGTCAACATTGTGTCATGTCGGCAAACTTCAAAGTCACCGAAGGAGAAAATCACTACTTCATTCAAGGTGATAAAAATGGCTCAAGCGTCCCAAGAATTGGTTCCCTATCCAACATCAGATGGACAACCTATATGGGTGCATCCCGATCTCTTAGAAGATGAAAATTGGGAGATCGTAAAAAAAAGGCGACCGCTCAGCAGCGAAGGCAAGCCAAGAGACAGCTCCGCAAGCTCAAACAGCAGCAAAAGTCTCAACCAAAACAAGAAGTCCTTGAAAAGGCAGAAACCTCTTCCACTGCTTCACTAGGGGCGACGGAAGAATCCCTTCCCAAAACTTCAAAGGCGGTAAGAAAATTCACCCTTGATGATTTCATGCCAGCTCTAAACAAAAATGAAAATGTTTAGGGGGCATCATACTCTTGCAACTGGGTAGTTGGATTCTCCATGAATGGATACGAGTCCAATGATACTGCCAGTGATATCGATGAGTGGAAAGAATCCCTTGAAACAGGAGAATACCTCTCCGATGAGGAATGGATTCCCGAGTCTTATCTTATGCGAGTAATCTAGTATAACCCAATACAGCTACAAGGATCCTGGTCCGATGATGAAGAAGACCAGGACTCTGTTCAAGAAAATGTTGTCGATCCAACACCAACCAATGCTCCGGTGGAAACCAACATTGGTGAACCACGAGGAGCTGATGACGAAGAAGATTTGGCTCCTATGCCTGATCTTGAGGAATATGTAAGAATCTTGCAACATCTTGCCATAGAGTAGGAGAATGATCGCATCAATGATCTTCATCTTGATCCAGAACTGGAATTCCCTAACAATCAACGTGAACTTTCTCCCTTAACTCCTGAAAATGGAGAAAACAGTTGGATCGATGATCCTCTTACATCTGAGGATGAGTCCGATTCCCAACAGTCTGCACTGGGGGCATCTCCTGTCCGGATGACTTGCAACGCGATAGCTCAGGACGATAGTGCCTCTGAAGCTTCCGAAGACACGTACATCCCAACCGGTAATGTATGATCTGGTGCTACATCTTCTCAGGTGACTTCCACTGAGATATCATCCTCTCAGCCCTCGTCTCTTGAAGCTGTGACATCGGAACTCAAGCCTCTCCCGATTGATCATCTTGAAGAAACTCCTGCCAATGAAATCTTCTTCAATGAAAGACCAGTCGATTGGTCCCAGATACCCGATCTCATAGACGATGTCTAGACTAATAAAGACAGGTTGTCAGATGCTGTTCAGGACTTGTTCCCGGAAATTGCTCTGTGCAACACAATTACTGAAGACACCAACGCTGTTACAGAGACGTCTTTAGCAAAGGATCAACCTCTTAAAGGTCCTTGTCAGAAAAGCAGGTTCTCTCAATGCCCGACTGGCAAAATGGTCCATTGTTCTATCATAGTTTGATATTAAGTATGTACCACAAAAAGCAATCAAAGGCTAAGCTCTGGCAGACTTCCTCGCAGAGCATCCATTGCCTAAAGATTCTCCACTCAGGGATGATCTCCCAGACGAATTTGTCTACAACGTGGAAACTTCCTTATCAAATGCTTCCTGGGACATGTACTTTGACGGTGCAACCAGGACAAATGAAAAAGGAAAGCAAATATCGGGAATCGGCATCCTCTGTGTCAACCCCGACAAATACATGATTCTACACGCCTTCTCGCTACTGGAACCATGTTCAAACAATGCAGCTGAGTACCAAGCCCTGACTGTAGGATTGGAACTTGCCCTCGAATCCGGTATCACCATGTTGGAAGCTTTTGGGGACTCTCAACTGATCGTCAACCAGATGAATAAGAAATATGAAGTCAGGAAGCCTGATTTGCTACCTTATTACAACAAGGCACAGTCGCTTCGACAAAAAATCAACATCTGTCATATCACCCACATCCTCAGAGGTGAAAACATCCGTGCAGATGCCCTGGCTGGACTCGCCGCATCCATGGCAATCCAAGAAGGGGAAAAACATGCAAGTCACAGTGTGTCAAAGAAGGATTCTCCTTCCTCTCAATACACACCAAGCAGTTGCAGAATGCCACCAAGTGGTTGGAAGTCGGATGTCCATCCTCAAACCTCCGATTAGCGACTGGAGAGATTCGTTCATTGATTACATCATGTTCGGAATCCTACCTGAATATCCAAAAGATCTGGTAAGCATCCAAAGACGAGCCCCGAACTTTCATTTGGATATACCTTCAAAAGCACTTTACAGAAAATCCTTCAACGGAGTACTCCTACGCTGCTTGTTACAACAAGAGGCTGAGGAAACTCTCAAAGAAGTACATGCTGGTCTTTGTGGAGCCCATCAGGCTGGTCCTAAGCTCTACAACCAGATAAAAAGGCTAGGTTATAATTGGCCTACCATGGTAGCTGATGCAATACAATTTGCCAAGCACTACCAAAAAGGCCAGATTCACAGAGATTATATCCACATGCTTCCAGAATGGCTACATCCAACAATAATCTCATGGCCTTTTGAAGCCTGGGGTATGGACATCATAGGTCTTATCTCTCCCCCATCAAGCAAAGGTTATCGCTTCATCTTCGCCGCTACGGATTATTTCTCCAAGTGATCAGAAGCATTTGCGCTCAGCGAAATGAAGACCTCATCAGTCCTTCAATTCTTGCGCACCAACATTATTTGTCGCTTCGGCATACCTAAAGGATTCGTCCATGATAACGTTGACACAAAAAAAAAATCACTATGTCTCCTCAACATCAAGAAGCCTTGTGAAGCTGCATCCTACTAAAAATAGGCAAGGCTACTTCAAGCATCAAATTTTGGCAGAATCAGACAGAAACTGAAAGCTCCTTCAAAACAGCCAAAAGAGGGGTACACCTGAGGTTTCGGGCCATTCCGACATCGTTTGGCCTAACTTCACTACTCCGATAGCTAAACAAGCACTCCCCGCGGCGACATCATCGAACACACCAAAACTTCGATCAGAGCCTAAGGATGACTCCAGAATGTCTTCAAAGGGCTACATGCCAAATTTCAAGTCAAACCGACAATGTTTGACCCTCCATCAACGCTCGAGCAGCAAAATCAAGCCTCCTGGTGGCGGGAACCACAGAAGACATCACTCATCAAACAAAGTACATGAGTGGCTTCAACATGCCTCCAAAAGGCTGCACGTTAATTTTCAGGTCATTCCGACAACGTTTGACCAGGTTTCGATGCTCCGAGAGAAAATCAAGCCTACCGGCGGCGGAGCAACCAAGGACCATGACATCCAAAACGGAGCTGATGGAACGTCTCAAATGACTCCAATAGGCTCATCGTTAAATTTCAGGTCAATCGGACATCGTTTGACCACATATCAAAGCTCGGCATTTTCCCCGCAACAAAATCAAGTCAAGCATCGATGGGACCCCAAATGGCTTCAAAACTCAAATAAAAGCTCATGGTTGGTCCTATCCACTGCTCAAGAAGCTTCACCTCAATTTTCAGGTCATTCCGACAGCGTTTGACCTAGTTTCGACTCTTGACGGAAAATCGGCTACAAAGTCTTCGGCTTTCCCAAAAAATGGGAAACTTTGTGCTCCGATTTCGCGCGGGTTCTCATCAAGATTTCTCCAAGAAAATCAAATCAATAATTGAGGAAAAATTTCAAGAAAAATACAGAAGAAAGAAGGAACGAAAAAGACGGAAAAACGGCCGAAAACGACGCTCGGCGACCAAACGGGACAAAGCCCTATGGTCGCCGGCGACCTTGGCCCAAGGTTGCCGGCGACCCTGGCCCAAGGTCGTCGCCAGGGTCGCCGGCGACCCTGGATGCATGGTCGCCCGGCGACCCTGCAAATCCGGGTCGCCGGATTTTGCACCAAAAGCCCCATTTTTCGATCCTTTTCGCGTTCCGGGTGTTCCTGCCTCTGTGATCTTCTGAAAATCCAATGTTTGATGCTTGAAAACGACTGATCTTCACAGACATCTCGGATCCGCCGTCAAAAGCATGAAATCATCACCGATCGCCTCAAGATCGCCAACCAGCTGACCAAGAAAGTGCACTTTCTGTCCGACCGATCGTGAAATCGACAAGACAGATGTCACCGGCCCACCAACGTCAATCAATGTCTGAGATTGCACTGTAATCCGACATCAAACAATGCGTGGATCCACCTGTGATGATAGCAAGAAGAATCTCAAAAGGCGCAGCGCGGCCCGCGACTCTTCACATGCCTTGGCAACCACTTAATGACGTTAATTGACCCGTTTATGACAACTTAATGCGGTCATTAACTCATTATTTTGGACGGCCCAATCAGATTCAAGCATTTGGGAGTTACAAATCCAAGCAATCATGGCATTTAACCCATGAAACTCCCATCATCATGAAGCTTAAAGGGAATTAAAAGCCCACTACCTTCATCGGCCAATCACAAGCCATGAAAAAGGAGTTACAAAATCAACTTGTAACTCCTCATCAATTCTCTCATCATGGCTATCAATGCTCATAATCACCTCATGGCTATCAAAGGCCTATAAAAGGAGATCCATTTCCAAGAGAGAGGATGATCATCGACACATCTATCGGCAAATCGATACACACATCGACTTGAAGTTCTGCATTTCTCCCAAAGAAATCCAAACGAAGTCCTGCTGCTCTGCTGCAAGAAGCACCACAAGGTGATCAACGTCCCTTGGGGGGGCCATCTCCCAAGCTTCCCTCCTTCTCCAACATGGCCTAAACGCGGCTTTCCAGCCCGTTTACTTGGTTTTTCATTGGATATAGGACCTCCTCTTGGTCCTTGTCCTTTAAAAACCTGAGGTTAGGAGCCAAGCCGAAGAATCAAAGCATCAACCGTTCTCATTTGAAGGACGATGGCGAAGTCCATACATGACTTGTGACCGTCGATCTCAATGTGTCCCCACAATCTCCTGAGAAGTTAGATCCATTTTCTTACTTTTCTATTGTGGTTTGTATTTCTTAAAGAGACAAAAAGAAATCACAATTCTTGTCTTTCATATTTGATGAGTTTTGTAAAATTGCCTTTCACGGCAAAATCGCCTTTCACGGCAAACAAACAAAAAAAACGCCTCCTACGACATTCTCAAAAATAAACTTGTCTCTTTTCTTAATATTTATGCAATTTGAAAAGCTAGAAAAAATGATTGATTTCCTTTCTATTTGTGAAGGTGAATCTCCGGATTATCACCATTCCAAATTCCAAGTAAAAAGTAAATCTGGCATACCCGTACAAAAAATGTTGATACCCGCGATTTTTCCTCCTCCGCCGAGACCCAGGTTAGCCCCTGGGGTGCGGTAGAAGAGGACCGAAGATTCCCGAGGGTCCATCAAGTTGGCATACCCGGTGGGACATCGTTGACTTGAGAACGTGATGCTTTGATCCCTTGGCTCCTTTCTAGTTGGTGGCCTACGTTGCATTTTGCATCTAAAAAAAAAAAAACATGAGATGGGATTTCAATTGTTCTTTCTCACTTCAAAAAAAAAAAAAAAAAATCTGATCTCCATTTCTTAAAAACTCAACTTTGAGAAATTTTGATCTTTCCCTCTTCGAACTCGATAGCTCACAGAAATGTTCGCAGCTATCGTTCATATCGGGGATTGGGCCATCTTTTCTCTTTGATGAGTCCAATTGAGATTTCAAAAAAAAAAAAAAAAACACACCTTCATTTCAAATTCTTTAAAAAAAAATGATCTCTCTTTCTCAAGATTCAACTTTGAGAAATTTAGATCCTCTCCTCTTTGAACTTGATAGCTCACAGAAATGCTTGCCGCTATCGTTCATATCGGGGATTGGGCCATCTTTTCTCTTTGATGAGTTCAATTGGGATTTCAAAAAAATATATATATAATTTCAAAAAAAAAATCAGTTTTCTTTCTTTTGGGCTCAAAATTGAGAAATCTTGGTTCTTTCCCTTTCGGATTTAACGCTCGTAGAAATGTTGAGTTGTGGTTCGGATTGGAACACCACTTGTTCTCTTTGATGAGCTCATTAGATATCTTTCAAAAAAAAAAAAACACTAAGGTTGCATCAATTGTGCTCTTTGACTAAAGTGGATTCAAGAAAAGCCTTGTGCAGAGTGTGGAGATAGCTAGACTGTTCGAGGCAAGGGTCTTCCAAACAGGTTCATTAAGTAATCCTACCCTTACCTAGGGGCTAATCTATCTACTAAGGTTTCATAAGATTGAATTGGAAACCTATGTGAATTTTTCAAAAAAAAAAAAAGAAAGAAAAGACTACCGTGATTTTTGAGTTCAGAATTGAGAAATCTTGGTTCTTTCCCTTTCGGATTTAACGCTCGCAGAAATGTTGAGTTGTGGTTCAGATTGGAATATCATTTGCTTTCTTTGATGAATTTAATCTTGACGTTTCAAAAAAAGAAAAAAACTTTCGTCGATACTGGATTCACATTTGAGAAACTCTGGTCCCTTTCTCTTTCGGATTTAACGCTCGCAGAAAGTTGAGTTGTGGTTCGGATTGGAATACCAGTTGCTCTCCTTTATGAATCCAAATTTGACCTTTTAAAAAAAAAAGTCCCATCTCGTGTCCTTCCAAGGATGTGATTTGTAACATTTGTGCCTAGCGGTGCCAGTACGCCCTTTCGGGTCTACTGTATTCGCAACCGACACATTTGTATCTCCAACCTTATATCATTTTACCTCGAGTGACCCTTTCTTCTCGGTAATTTGAATTAAGGTCTACAATTGCTTCTAGCAGTCACTGGAACGCTCACTCTGAGCCTACCATACTTGCATTTTAGAACAATTGTATCCTCCATGGCTTTTTGCCTTCTTCATCGTCCTTGGGTTCGGCCATGTCCCCTCAAGTGATTTGAAAAGACAAAACCATAGTTGTTCTCCATTTATGATCACCATATTCTTGTGATTACTAATGGATTTGGTCTTGTTTCAGAAGTTTTCCAAAACTAACAATGGCAGCTTCATTAACCATCACTTTCGATGAGAACAAGTACCAGCTTATGCTTCAAGACAAGCAAAACAAGCATAAGCGCCCTGCCAGTGGCCAAAGCGTCATCTCCCTCGACAACTCTCCAAACACCGGGTCAACTTCAACTCCCCAGACCATCGTGTTCGGGTCGCTGGGACCATTCCCACTCCCAGTAGAAGACACTGTACCTGCAAAGAAGCAGAAAACCGCCCTGCAACGTGTCACTAACACGGCACCAAGGGCGAACAACAGAAAGCCTGATGCCCGTGGCTTTCCCACGAAGCCTCAACCCATAAGAAACCAGGTTTACCTCAAAACCTGGTCCCCGAGATCTTCGTCAAAGCAACGGAGGTCCCGAACATCTACAAAGCCAGCATACCTGGTCCCTCTCAAGGAGAATCGGTTCTACCCTCTCTCTTACATGAAAGAGGAGAAACCTACCCTCCACCCAAAAAGCAAACAAAATCATCATGAGACGGCTTGCTCATACAAGCCCAAAATCAAATCCTGCACTGTTAGGCCTACACAAAAACATACTGAAGCCTGCACTCCTGTGAGTCGACCCTTCATCTCAACAGGGGCCGAGCTCGCAAAATTCAAATCTTCACTGCGACAGACAAAGTACCGCGTCCAGATTCTGTCCTTGCCAAGCTTCAAAGAAGACAAACTCGGCTGCTGCGCACAAGGGACTACATCCTTCATCGCCAGAGCCCAGCCAAAGCTGACTGAAGCTCAAATTGCTCGTCGTATGCATCCCCGAGCGGCATAACGACAAAAGGGACTTGGGAAACAAAGAACCCAGTGTTCTAATCTCCATGTCTCAAATAAATGGGTCGAAAAAGAAAGACCCGACCAATTCGTTGCTGTACATATGGTTGGCAAAACCAGAAAACGCCAGAAGTCAGCAACTAAAATTAATGTTAGACGTCCGGTGACTCGCAGTGTCTCCCGGACACAAACACATCTAAAAGAATCCTCCACTCCTCCAAGCCAAGGACACCGGAGTAACCACTCCTCAGATTCTTCATCCAGAAGAATGAGCCCCAGCTCAGTTACCAGGACGATTTCTTCGTTCGAATCCCGAGGGATGAACGTCTTGGTTACAAGTTCTGCGCAGCCTCCACTTCATGATGACGTAACCACACGCATCCAGCAGTTGGAGCAAGGACAACTGAGAATTGAGGCTCTAATGGAAAACCTTATTCTCACTCTATAGCGTCCACCACCTAACAACAAAACTCCTCCGAATCATGAAGATGACGAGGGCAATGCAGAAAACAATGAGTCTCGCGCTCTTACCAAAAAGGATATGGACGATATCCTCGCAAAAACAAAATAAGAGGATACATTGAAAGAAAATGGGATCAAGCCACCATACCTTCTGTGGATGGACTCGGTTCCGTTCCCTGCAAAATTCAAGCAACCTACTATCCAGACATATACTGGGAAAGGTTCAGCTAGGCAGCATGTCATCCATTTCAAGATCCTGACAGGAGCCATTGCGGATCAAGATGCCCTCAAGATTCGCCTCTTTGCAAGTACCCTAAAAGGTATAGCCTTTGATTAGTACTCCACTCTGCCAGAGAACTCCATTCAGAACTGGGCTATGCTAGAGACACGCTTCCTGACCCACTTCCAAGGTGAGGATCATCCTATTACTATGGCTCAACTCTGCAGCCTAAAACAGGGAGAGAATAAGTCAGCATACTACTTCATTCACAAATGGAAGGCAATGGCGTACAAATGCTTAGATGTACTGCCACAAGCGTCGCTAGTCGACATCTGCCGTAACAATATGAGAGCAAAAATTCACTCCATGATCATCGGCAACAAATCAAAGAACTTGGGAGAACTCCTCGAAGCTTCCATGGAAGCTGAAATGGTGATCAAAGACCTCAACAGTCAGAAATCATCAAAGAAAGAGCCGACTGCTGTTACAACCTCAAAACCAAAGAAAAAGGAGATTCTCAATGTGCAGACTAAATCAGCTCCTCAGCAGCCAAAGAAACCTGAAAACAAAACTGCAGGTAAAAGACCTGAACTCTCTGATGCCTTCAAAGAACGTGTAGAAAAGAAATATCCGTTCGATGAAGATGTTGAAGAAATCTTTGAGGCTCTCCTAGCAAATGGCAAACTCATTTTGCCAGAGCCCAAAAGACCAGGAGATGTTGGCAAAACCAATGATCCCCAATACTGTCCATACCATCAGATTATCTCACATCCTCTCAATCAATGCTTCGTTGTGAGAGAGAAGATCAATGAGATGTGGAAAAACGGAGTCATAACCTTTGATAAAAACTATGGCCCCGCCTCTGTCAACATGGTGTCATGTCGGAAAACTTCAAAGTCACCGAAGGAGAAAATCACTACTTCATTCAAGGTGACAAAGATGGCTCAAGCGTCCCAAGAATTGGTTCCTTATCCAACATTAGATGGACAACCTATAAGGGTGCATCCCGATCTCTTAGATGATGAAAATTGGGAGATCGTCAAAACAAAGCCGACCGCTCAGCAGCGAAGGCAAGCCAAGAGACAACTCCGCAAGCTCAAACAGCAGCAGAATTCTCAACCAAAACAAGAAGTCCTTGAAAAAGCAGATTCCTCTTCCACTGCTTCACTAGGGGCAACGGAAGAATCTCTTCCCAAAACTTCAAAGGTGGTAAGAAAATTCACCCTTGATGATTTCATGCCACCTCTATACAAAAACGAAAAGGCGCAGGGGGCATCATACTCTTGCAACTCGATAGTTGGATTCTCCATGAATGGATATGAGTCCAATGATACTGCTAGTGATATCGATGAGTGGGAAGAATCCCTTGAAACAGGAGAATACCTCTCCGACAAGGAATGGATTCCCGAGTCTCATCTTATGCCAGTAATCTGGTATAACCCAGTACAGCCACAAGGTTCCTGGTCCGATGATGAAGAATACCAGGACCCTGTTCAAGAAAATGTTGTCGATCCAGCACCAAACAATGCTCCGGTGGAACCCAACATTGGTGAACCACAAGGAGCAGATGACGAAGAAGATTTGGCTCCTATGCCTGATCTTAAGGAATATGCAAGAATCTTGCAACATCTTGCCATGGAGCAGGAGCATGATCGCATCAATGATCTTCGTCATGATCCAGAACTGGAATTCCTTGAAAATCAACGGGAACTTTCTCCCTTAACTCCTAAAAATGGAGAAAACAGTTGGATCGATGATCCTCTTACATCCGAGGATGAGTCCAATTCCCAACAGTCTACACTGGGGGCATTTCCTGTCAGGACAACTTGCAATGCGATAGCTCAGGACGATAGTGCCTCTGAAGCTTCCGAAGACACGTACACCCCAACTGGTAATGTATCATCTGGAGCTACATCTTATCAGGTGACTTCCACTCAGATATCATCCTCTCAGCCCTCGTCTCCTGAAGCTGTGACATCGGAACTCAAGCCTCTTCCGATTGATCATCTTGAAGAAACTCCTGCCAATGAAATCTTCTTCATTGAAAGCCCAGTCGATTGGTCCTAGATGCCCAATCTCATAGACGATGTCTGGACTAATACAGAAAGGTTGTCAGATACTATTCAGGACTTGTTCCCGGAAATTGCTTCGTGCAACACAATTACTGAAGACACCAATGCTGTTATAGAGACGTCTTCAGCAAATGATCAACCCCTTGATCCTGAGAGTGATCTTCCAAAAGAAGACCAGTCTCCTGGCCGGGATTATCACAAAAATTACAACCAACCTTTTTCTTTTTATGTAAATCCTTCGGGAAATCAAGTTGTAAGCGCCCCAAGTGGCAATAATAATGAAAATGTAGGCCCGAAGGAGGCTCTCAAGTACGACTTGATTGAGCACTTCAAACACATACCTGCACGTCTGCACATCCTTGACTTATTACGAATGTCTCCACAAACTCGTGATAGTCTCATTTCAGAATTACAAAGGCTGAATGCGGATGTTGACAAACACGCCCCACAAGTCCTACAAACTGAAATGGATTGCAGGGTCAAAAAATCAAATACTCCCCAAAGGGAGAAAAGAAGAAAACTGAGGAATCAAGCAATGAATGCCTCTCGATACAAAAAGCAACAAGTGCAACAATTGCTTTCGACAAGGATGACCTCCTGCTAGGCGAGACAAAGCACAACCGACCCTTATACTTTACGGGGTACGTCAAGGAAATGCCAGTACACAGACTTCAAATCGATCTAGGTTCTGCACTCAACCTTATTTCTACTTCGGCACTCGAAGAGCTGGGCATCCCACCTAGCAAGCTGAGTCACACGACTGTATCCATCTTCGGATATGACGGCAGCGCTGAAAGGCCTATCGGCAAAATCAGGTTCAAATTGCAAATCGGTGATCTTATTTCTGAAGTCACTGTGTATACAATAAGGACCCCTTCTTGTTACAATATACTCCTTGGACGCCCTTGGATACATGAGAATGGTGTCGTCCCTTCAACTCTACATCAGTGCATCAAGTTCGTTGTCAACGATGGCTTGATACATCGAGTGTTTGCAGACAAAAAGGCCTTCAAAGGCAGAGATGTCCATTTTGCAGATGCTCAAATGTATAAAGATGGAAAAGAAGAACAGGAGGAAAAAACAATTCACTTTGCCGACAGTCTCCAAAAAGATAAAGGCAAGGCTCCTCGGCAATCACCGGAGGTAAACAAACCCTCCACCAAACTCGAAGTAAGCGGTCAAGCTCCCTTCATTATCTCCTTCAAATCTCCAAAGCCTTTGTAATCACTACCAAAGTAAAGAAGACAAAACAAAAGACTGGGGGCAAGTTCACTGTCTACTTTGTGTCTATTATGCATGACACAGACTCGGAGACAGAGTTAGAAGATGACACAATATCAAGTCAAGCTGATACTCAGCGAGATCAGTCCCCTCTCAATCCATTGGAGACAGTTGCTGACATAGAAGACCCAACGTCAGCTTCCTTTGTTATTTCGGCAACTTCGCCAAAAGAAAAAGCAATCTTCTTCCATAGATCGGGAGCATCTCCACTGAACTATTTGCTTGAACCTTTCCAAAACGAAGGTATGCCTCAGCTATGCCTGTATAGTCCGATGGCACAAGCTATCATGAAGAAAATGGGCTACGACGCTCAAAATCCGACTGGTTTGGGAGGTGGCCGTGGTATTCTCGCACCATTGGAACCCACCTTGACCAAAAGTCAACTGGAAGATTGGAAAATCCACTTTCACAAAGGCAAGTCCTCATATGGGTTGGGGTATGATCCTACCACTCCTATGAGACAGTTGACACCATGGCTACAAAGTCGCTTTACCGACCAAGCCTCAACATCTCATGAAGACATCGATATCCCTGGATACTCTTTGAGGAGTTATTCGTCAAAAATCCAAAAAGCTCCTCCAATTGCTATAATTTCTCTGATGATAAAGAGGAATTGCCCGATGACACAGACGAGCGGTTCTCTGACCTAGAAGAATCATCGTCTCCAAAAGAAGTACCCTACTTCAATCCAATTCCAGCAAATGATTGGGACCATCTCATTGCGAGCCTTGAGAAGGACACTGATCAAGAAGATCCATGGACAGAAACAGAGCCTCAGTCTGAAAATTTCTCTGGCACTCCAGAAGGTCTTGTTGAGTTGGAAGCCTCCGAAAATACTATGGAGGAACCACCTTCAAATCTTCCGACAGAAGACCCTGTTCAAAAGATAAACTTGGGAACACCTGATAACCCACATCCTGTATTCATAAGCAAGAATATAAAGGATGATGAGTTACCCGATTATATCTCTTTTCTTCGCGAGTTCGTTGATTGCTTTGCATGGTCTTATGCTGAAATGTCTGGCTTGGATCCCAAAGTAGCAGTCCATAAGCTCAACTTGCAAAAAGAAATCAAGCCTGTTAAACAAGGCCAAAGAAGATTCCGTCCCGACGTGATGGACAAAATCGAACAAGAAGTTCAGAAAATCAAAAACGTTGGCTTCATCCGTGAAGAACAGCATCCTGAATGGTTAGCCAACATCGTCCCCGTGACAAAGAAAAATGGGCAGATAAGGGTCTGTATTGACTACAAAGACCTGAATAATGCATGTCCTAAAGATGAATTCCAGCTCCCCATACCAGAGGTGATGATTGACAACACCTATAGGTTCGAGCGAATGACATTCATGGATGGATTCTCTGGCTACAATCAGATAAAGATGCATCCTGAAGATGAAAGGCATATGTCATTTCGCACACCATTTGGCGTGTATTGCTACACTGTCATGCCATTTGGTCTGAAAAATGCAGGTACAACATATCAGAGGGCCATGATGAAAATATTCCAAGATATGCAGCACAAGACGGTCGAATGCTATGTTGACGACCTCGCCATCAAAAGCAGAAGAAAAGAAGACCATCTCGACGATCTTCGAGAAATCTTCCTCCGACTTCGCAAACACAAATTGCGAATGAATCCACTAAAGTGCTTCTTCGGCGTCTCATCGGGTAAGTTTCTCGGATTCATAGTACGGAAAGCTGGAATAGAACTTGACCCTACCAAAGTCAAGGCTATCCAGGAAATACCATCTCCCAGAACCCTAAGAGAATTAAAAGGGCTTCAAGGAAGGTTGGCCTACATTCGACGGTTCATCTCCAATCTATCAGGGAAGTGTCGTCCATTCTCTCACCTGATGAAGAAAGGCGTAGACTTTGCCTGGGATGCTGAATGTGAAAATGCATTTCAAAACATCAAAGCATACCTCACCAAACCTCCAGTACTGGGTGCCCCCACAACTGGAAAACCATTTATCTTGTACACAAGAGCTCTGGACCACTCTTTGGGTGCTCTGCTCGCACAAGAAAACGACGATGGAAAAGAAGCTGCTCTATATTACCTTAGCCGCATGTTGGTAGGTGCAGAGCATCGCTACTCCCCAGTTGAAAAAGAATGCCTTGCAGTGATGTTTGTCGTACAAAAGCTACGTCACTATCTGCTGTCGAACATAGTCTACCTGATTTCGAGGATCAACCTCTTAAAGGTCCTTATCACAAAAGCAGGTTTTCTGAATGCCCAACTAGCAAAATGGTCCATTCTTCTATCACAGTTTGATATTAAGTATGTACCACAAAAAGCAATCAAAGGCCAAGCTCTAGCAGACTTTCTCGCAGAGCATCCATTGCCTAAAGATTCTCCACTCAGGGATGATCTCCCAGACGAATTTGTCTACAACGTGGAAACTTCCTTATCAAATGCTTCCTGGGACATGTACTTTGACGGTGCAACCAGGACAAATGAAAAAGGAAAGCAAATATCGAGAATTGGCATCTTCTTTGTCAATCCCGACAAATACATGATTCCACACACCTTCTCGCTACTAGAACCATGTTCAAACAATGCAGCTGAGTACCAAGCCCTGATTGTAGGATTGGAACTCGCCCTCGAATCCGGCATCACCATGTTGGAAGCTTTTGGGGACTCTCAACTGATCATCAACCAGATGAATCAGAAATATGAAGTCAGGAAGCCTGATTTGCTACCTTACTACAATAAGGCGCAGTCGCATCAACAAAAATTCAACATCTGTCACATCACCCACGTCCTCAGAGGTGAAAACATCCGTGCAGATGCCCTGGCTGGACTCGCCGCATCCATGGCAATCCAAGAAGGGGAAAACATACAAGTCATAGTGTGTCAAAGAAGGATTCTCCCTCCTCTCAACACACACCAAGCAGTTGCTGAATGTCACCAAGTGGTTGGAAGTCGGATGTCCATCCTCAAACCTCCGATTGGCGACTGGAGAGATCCGTTCATTGATTACATCATGTTCAGAATCCTACCTGAAGATCCAAAAGAGCGGGTAAGCATCCAAAGACGAGCCCCGAACTTTCATTTGGATATACTTTCAAAAGAACTTTACAGAAAATCCTTCAACGGACTACTCCTACGCTGCTTGTCACAACAAGAGGCTGAGGAAACTCTCAAAGAAGTACATGCTGGTCTTTGTGGAGCCCATCAGACTGGTCCTAAGCTCTATAACCAGATAAAAAGGCTAGGTTATTATTGGCCTACCATGGCAGCTAATGCAATACAATTTGCCAAGCACTGTCAAAAATGTCAGATTCACGGAGATTATATCCACATGCCTCCAGAATGGCTACATCCAACAGCAACCTCGTGGCCTTTCGAAGCCTGGGGTATGGACATCAAAGGTCCTATCTCTCCCCCATCAAGCAAGGGTCATCGCTTCATCTTCGTCGCTACGGATTATCTCTCCAAGTGGTCAGAAGCATTGCGCTCAGCGAAATGAAGACTTCATCAGTCCTTCAGTTCTTGCGCACCAACATTATTTGTCGCTTCAACATACCTAAAAGATTCGTCCATGATAACGGACCACAATTCCGGGATCACAGATTCTACAGGTTTTGTGACAAGTACAAAATCCAAAGTTGTCCTTCGACTCCTTATAATCCAGCAGCGAACGGACTAGCAGAAGCCTTCAACAAGACACTCTGCAAAATTCTCAAGAAAATGGTCTCTAGTCATAAAAGAGACCGGGGCGACAAACTACCAGAAGCTTTGTGGGCCTGTCGAACCACCGTTCGAGGACCAACCCATAGCACACCATTCTCTTTGGTCTATGGATGTGAAGCTGTTGTCCCTTTGGAAGTACAAATTCCTTCCTTAAGGGTATCTTTGCAAAATGACATGACGCAAGAAAGCAATGTCAAATTGAGACTCCAAGAGCTGGATAATCTCAATGAAAGACGACTCGAAGCTCTACAAAGCATTGAGTTGTACCAAGCATGCATGCCAAGATCTTTCGACAATAAGGTCAGGCAACGCGCCTACAAAAAGGGTGACTTGGTTCTTACAGTAAAAAGACCCATAGTCTTTGCCCACTGATGGACCCGAAAGGAATCTTCCGTCCTCTCCTTTCGCACCCCAGGGGCTGACCTGGGTCTCGGCGGAGGAGGGAAAATCTCAGGCATCAATATTTTTGTACGGGTATGCCAGATTTACTTTCTACTTGGAATTTGGAATAATCATAATCCGGAGATTCACCTTTACAAGTGGAAAGGAAATCAATCCTTTTTTCTAAATTTTCAAATTGCATTAATACTAAGAAAAGAGACAAGTTTGTTTTTTTAGAATGCCGTAGGAGGCGTTTTTGTTTGTTTGCCGTGAAAGGCGATTTTACAAAACTCATCAAATGTGAAAGACAAGAATTGTGATTTCTTTTTGTCTCTTTAGGAAATACAAACTACAATAGAAAAGTAAGAAAAGGGATCTAACTTCTCAGGAGATTGTGGGGACACGTTGAGATCGACGGTCGCAAGTCATGTATGGGCTTCGCCATCGTCCTTCAAATGAGAACATGTGATGCTTTGATTCTTTGGCTTGGCTCCTAACCTCGGTTTTTTAAAGGACAAGGACCAAGAGAAGGTCCTATATCTAATGAAAAACCGAGTAAACGGGCTGACAAGCCACGTTTAGGCCATGTTGAAGAAGGAGGTGACCTTGGGGGGGGGGGGGGGGGGTGGGTGGCCCCCCAAGGGACTTTGATCTCCTTGTGGTGCTTCCGGGAGCAAAGTAGAATGACTTCGTCTCTCTCTTGAATTTTCTGGATTTTCAGAGCTTGCACTTGCGATCTATTTTCATTATGCTTTCTTCTTGGAATGGACCTCCTTTTATAGGCTTTTGGTAGCCATGAGGTGTTTATTGGCATTGATGGCCATGATGAAAGAATTGATGAGGAGTTACAAGTTGATTTTGTAACTCCTTTTTCAAGGCTTGCGATTGGCCAATGATGGTAGTGGGCATTTAATCACCTTTATGCCTCATGATGATGGGAGTTTCATGGGTTTAATGCCATGATTGCTTGGATTTGTAACTCCCAAATGCTTGAATCTGATTAGGCCGTCCAAAATAATGAGTTAATGACCGCATTAAGTTGTCATAAACGGGTCAATTAACGTCATTAAGTGGTCGCCAAGACATGTGAAGAGTCGCAGGCCGCGCTGCGCCTTTTGAGATTCTTCTTGCGATCATCACAGGTGGATCCACGCATTGTTTGATGTCGGATTGCAGTGCAATTTCAGACATTGATTGACGTTGGTTGGCCGGTGACATCTGTCTTGTCGATTTCACGATCGGTCGGACAAAAAGTGTACTTTCTTGGTCAGCCGGTTGGCGATCTTGGAGCGATCGGTGATGGTTTCATGCTTTTGATGGCGGATCCGAGATGTCGACGAAGATCAGTAGTTTTCAAGCATCAAACATTGGATTTTCAGAAAATCATAGAGGCAGGAACACCCGAAACGCGAAAAGATCAAAAAACGATCAATTTGGTGGGGT
Source organism: Umbellularia californica (assembly GCA_028538565.1). NCBI lineage: Eukaryota > Viridiplantae > Streptophyta > Magnoliopsida > Laurales > Lauraceae > Umbellularia > Umbellularia californica. The sequence goes on from JAPQWN010000009.1 coordinate 3,226,669, forward strand.
GACCATGCACCCAGGGTCGCCGGCGGCCTTAGGGTTTTTTGCCCTTTGGTCGCTGAGCTTCGTTTTCGGCCGATTTTGTGTCTTTTTCGTTCATTTTTTCTTCTGTATTTTTCTTGATATTTTTCCTCAATTATTGACTTCATTTTCTTGGAGAAAACATGACGAGAACCCGCGCGAAATCGGAGCACAATGTTTCTCATTTTTCGGGAAAGCCGAAGACTTTGTATCTGATTTTCCGTCAAGAGTCAAACTAGGTCAAACGATGTCGGAATGACCTGAAAATTGAGGTGAAGCTTCTTGAGCAGTGGATAGGACCAACCATGGGCTTTTATTTGAGTTTTGAAGCCGTTTGGGGTCCCATCGATGCTTGGTGTCTTCAGTAATTGTGTAGCACGGAGCAATTTCCGGGAACAAGTCCTGAACAGTAGCCGGCAACTTTTATTTATTAGCCTAGACATCACCCGTCAGATCGGGTATCTGGGACCAATTGACCGAGTTTTCATACATTGGCAGAAGTTTCTTCAAGATGATCAATTGGGAGAGGCTTGAGCTCTGATGTCATAGCTTCAGGAGACGAGGGCTGAGAGGATGTTATCTCAGTCGAAGTCACCTGAGAGGATGTAGCTCCGGAAGATACGCTACAGGTTGGGGAGTACGTGTCTTCGGAAGCTTCAGAGGCACTGTCTTCCTGAGCTATTGCATTGCAGGTTATCCTGACAGGAGATGCCCCCAGTGTAGATTGTTGGGAATCGTACTCATCCTCAGATGTGAGAGGATCATCGATCCAACTGTTTTCTCCATTTTCAGGAGTTGAGAGAGAAAGTTCCCTTTGGTTTTCAGGGACTTCCAGTTCTGGATCATGACGAAGATTGATGCGATTCTGCTCCTGCTCTATGGCAAGATGTTGCAAGATTCTTGCATATTCTTCAAGATCAGGCATGGGAGCCAAATCTTCTTCGTCATTTGCTCCTTGTGGTTCGCCCATGCTGGGTTCTACTGAAGCATTTGCTGGTGCTGGATCAACAGCGTTTTCTTGAACAAGGTCCTGGTCTTTTTCATCATCAGACCAAGATCCTTGTGGCTGCAATGGGTTATACCAGATTACTGGCATAAGATGAGACTCGGGAATCCATTCCTTGTCGGAGAGGTATTCTCCTGTTTCAAGGGATTCTTCCCACTCATCGATATCACTGGCAGCATCACTGGACTCGTATCCATTCATGGAGGATCCAACTACCGAGTTGCAAGAGTATGATGCCCCCTGCACATTTTCATTTTTGTATAGAGGTGGCATGAAATCATCAAGGGTGAATTTTCTTACCGCCTTTGAAGTTTTGGGAAGAGATTCTTCCGTCGTCCCTAGTGAAGCAATGGAAGAAGTTTATGGTTTTTCAAGGACTTCTTGTTTTGGTTGAGACTTCTGCTGCTGTTTGAGCTTACAGAGTTGTCTCTTGGCTTGCCTTCGCTGCTGAGCGGTCGGCTTTGTTTTGACGATCTCCCAATTTTCATCATCTAGGAGATCGGGATGCACCCATATAGGATGTCCATCTGATGTTGGATAGAGAACCAATTCTTGGGACGCTTGAGCCATTTTTATCACCTTGAATGAAGTAGTGATCTTCTCCTTCGGTGACTTTGAAGTTTGCCGACACGACACCATGTTGACAGAGACAGGGCCATAGTTTTTATCAAAGGTTATGACTCCATTTTTCCACATCTCATTGGTCTTCTCTCTCACAACGAAGCATTGATTGGGAGGATGTGAGATCATCTGATGGTATGGACAGCATCGGGGATCATTGGTTTTGCCAACATCTCCCGGTCTTTTGGGCTCTGGCAAAATGAGTTTGCCATTTGCTAGGAGAGCCTCAAAGATTTCTTCAACATCTTCATCGAACGGATATTTCTTTTCTACACGTTCTTTGAAGGCATCAGAGAGTTCAGGTCTTTTACCTGCAGTTTTGTTTTCAGGTTTCTTTGGCTGCTGAGGAGCTGATTTAGTCTGCACATTGAGAACCTCATTTTTCTTTGGTTTTGAGGTTGAAACAGCAGTCGGCTCTTTCTTTGATGATTTCTGACTGTTGAGGTCTTTAATCACCATTTTAGCTTCCATAGAAGCTTCGAGGAGTTCCCCCAGGTTCTTTGATTTGTTGCCGATAATCATGGAGTGGATTTTTGCTCTGATATTGTTTTGGCAGATGTCGACTAGCGATGCTTGTGGTGGTACATCTGAGCATTTGTACGCCATTGCCTTCCATTTGTGAATGAAGTCGTATGTTGACTCATTCTCTCCCTGTTTTAGGCTGCAGAGTTGAGCCATAGTAACAGGATGATCCTCACCTTGGAAGTGGGTCAGGAAGCGTGTCTCTAGCATAGCCCAGTTTTGAATGGAGTTCTCCGGCAGAGTGGAGTACCAATCAAAGGCTGTACCTTTTAGGGTACTTGCAAAGAGGCGAATCTTGAGGGCATCTTGATCCGCAATGGCTCCCGTCAGGATCTTGAAATGGATGACATGTTGTCTGGCTGAACCTTTCCCAGTATATGTCTGGAGAGTAGGTTGCTTGAATTTTGCAAGGAACGGAACCGAGTCCATCCATAGAGGGTAGGGTGGCTTGATCCCATGTTCCTTCAATGTATCCTCTTCTTTTGCTTTTGCGAGGATATCGTCCACGTCCTTCCTGGTAAGGGCACGAGACTCATTGTTTTCTGCATTGCCCTCATCATCTTCATGATTCGGAGGGGTTTCATTGTTAGGTGGTGGACGCTGTAGAGTGAGAATAATGTTTTCCATCAGAGCCTCAATTCTCTGTTGTCCTTGCTCCAACTGCTGAATGCGTGCGGTTACATCATCGGGTGGTGGAGGCGGCTCAGAACTTGTAGCCAAGACGTTCATCCCTCGGGATTCGAACGAAGAAATCGTCCTGGTGGCTGAGTTAGGGCTCATTCTACTGGATGAAGAATCTGAGGAGTGATTACTCTGGTGTCCTAGGCTTGGAGGAGTGGAAGATTCTTCCAGATGTGTTCGGGTCCGAGAGACGCTGCGAGTCACTGGACGTCTAACACTGATTTTGGTTGCTGACTTCTGGCGTTTTCTGGTTTTGCCAACCATATGAACAGCAATGAATTGGTCGGGTCTTTCTTTTTCGACCCATTTGTTTGAGACATGGAGAGTAGAACGCTGGGTTCTTTCCTTCTCAAGTCTTTTTTGTCGATGCACTGCACGGCGACGCATACGACGGGCAATTTGAGCTTCAGTCAGCTCTGGCTGGGCTCTGGCGATGAAGGATGTAGTCCCTCGTGCATAGCAGCCGAGTTTGTCTTCTTTGAAGCTTGGCAAGGACAGAATCTGGACGCGGTCCTTTGTCTGTCGCAATGAAAACTTGAATTTTGCGAGCTCGGCCCCTGTTGAGATGAAGGGTCTACTCGCAGAAGTGCAGGCTTCAGCGTGTTTTTGCATAGGCCTAACAATGCAGGATTTAATTTTGGGCTTGTAGGAGCAAGCCGACTCATGATGATTTTGTTTCTTCTTTGGGTGGAGGGTAGGTTTCTCCTCTTTCATGTAAGAGAGAGGGTAGAACTGATTCTCCTTGAGAGGGGCCAAGTATGCTGGCTTTGCAGATGTTTGGGACCTCCGTTGCTTTGACGAAGATCTCGGGGACCAAGTTTTGGTGTAAACCTGGTTTCTTGTGGGTTGAGGCTTCGTGGGAACGCCACGGGCTTTAGGCTTCTTGGTGTTCGCCGTTGGTGCCATGTTAGTGACACGTTGCGGGGCGGTTTTCTGCTTCTTGGCAGGTACAGTGTCTTTTGCGGGAAGTGGGAATGGTCCCAGCGATCCGAAGACGATGGTCCGGGGAGTTGAAGTTGACCCGGTGTTTGGAGAGTTGTCGAGGGAGATGACGCTTCGGCAATTGGCAGGGCGCTTATGCTTGTTTTGCTTGTCTTGAAGCATAAGCTGGTACTTGTTCTCATCGAAAGTGATGGTTAATGAAGCTGCCATTGTTAGTTTTGGAAAACTTCTGAAACAAGACCAAATCCATTAGTAATCACAAGAATATGGTGATCATAAATGGAGAACAACTATGGTTTTGTCTTTTCAAATCACTTGAGGGGACATGGCCCAACCCAAGGACGATGAAGAAGGCAAAAAGCCATAGAGGATACAATTGTTCTAGAATGCAAGTATGGTAGGCTCAGAGTCAGCGTTCCAGTGACTGCTAGAAGCAATTGTAGACCTTAATTCAAATTACCGAGAAGCAAGGCTCACTCGAGGTAAAATGATATAAGGTTGGAGATACAAATGTATCGGTCGGGAATACAGTAGACCTGAAAGGGCGTACTAGCACCGCTAGGCACAAATGTTACAAATCGCATCCTTGGGAAGGACACGAGATGGGATTTTTTTTTAAAAAAGGTCAAATTTGGGTTCATAAAGGAGAGCAACTGGTATTCCATTCCGAACCACAACTCAACATTTCTGCGAGCGTTAAATCCGAAAGAGAAAGGAACCAGAATTTCTCAAATTTGAATCCAGTATCGACGAAAGTTTTTTTTTTTTTTGAAGGGTCAAGATTGAATTCATCAAAGAGAGCAAATGGTGTTCCGTTTCGAACAAAGGCTCAACATTTCTGCGAGCGTTAAATCCGAAAGGGAGGGAACCAAAATTTCTCAACTCTGAACTCAAAAGTGACGGAAGTTTTTTTTTTAAAGGTCAAGATTGAATTCATCGAAGAGAGCAAATGGTGTTCCATTCCGAACAAGGCTCAACATTTCTGCGAGCGCTAAATCCGAAAGGGAAAGAACCAAGATTTCTCAACTCTGAATTCAAAGTGACAGAAGTTTTTTTTTTTTTTTTTTAAAGATTTTTTTAGAGGATTTTTTTTGAAAGGTGCACATAGATTTCCAATTCGATCTTATGAAATCTTAGTAGATAGGTCATCCCCCAGGTAAGGGTAGGATTACTTAATGAACCTGTTTGAAGGACCCTTGCCTTGAACAATCTAGCTGTCTCCACACTCTGGACAAGGCTTTTCTTAAATCCACTTTGGTCAAAGAAAGCAACTGGCGGAACCTTAGTGTTTTTTTTTTTTTTTTTGAAAGATTTTTTAATGAACTCATCAAAGAGAGCGAATGGTGTTCCAATCCGAACAAAGGCTCAACATTTCTGCGAGCGCTAAATCCGAAAGGGAAGGAACCAAGGTTTCTCAAATTTGAATTCAAAAGAGAGAAAACTAAAAAAAAATTGAAATTATAATTTTTTTTTTAAATCCCAATTGGACTCATCAAAGAGAAAAGATGGCCCAATCCCCGATATGAACGATAGCTGCGAACATTTCTGTGAGCTACCAAGTTCAAAGAGGGAAGGATCAAAATTTCTCAAAGTTGAATCTTGAGAAAGAGATCATTTTTTTTAAAGAGTTTGAAATGAAGGTTTTTTTTTTTTTGAAATCCCAATTGGACTCATCAAAGAGAAAAGATGGCCCAATCCCCGATATGAACGATAGCTGCGAACATTTCTGTGAGCTATCAAGTTCGAAGAGGGGAAAGATCAAAATTTCTCAAAGTTGATTTTTTAAGAAAAGGAGATCATTTTTTTTTTTGAAAGAATTTGAAATGAAGTTTTTTTTTTTGAAATCCCAATTGGACTCATCAAAGAGAAAAGATGGCCCAATCCCCGATATGAACGATAGCTGCGAACATTTCTGTGAGCTATCAAGTTCGAAGAGGAGAGGATCAAAATTTCTCAAAGTTGAATCTAAGAAAAGAAATCAGATTTTCTTTTTTTGAAGTGAGAAAGAACAATTGAAATCCCATCTCATATTTTTTTTAGATGCAAAATGCAACATAGGCCACCAACTAGAAAGGAGCCAAGTGATCAAAGCATCACGCTCTCAAGTCAACGGGTCCCACCGGGTATGCCAACTTGATGGACCTGAAAGGAATCTTCCGTCCTCTCCTTCCGCACCCCGGGGGCTGACTTGGGTCTCGGCGGAGGAGGGAAAATCTCGGGCATTAGCATTTTTGTACGGGTATGCCAGATTTACTTTCTACTTGGAATTTGTAATAGTAATAATCCGGAGATTCACCTTCACAAGTGGAAAGGAAATCAATCCTTTTTTCTAACTTTTCAAATTGCATTAATATTAAGAAAAGAGACAAGTTTGTTTTTTTAGAATGCCGTAGGAGGCGTTTTTGTTTGTTTGCCGTAAAAGGCGATTTTCCCGTGAAAGGCGATTTTACAAAAATCATCAAATGTGAAAGACAAGAATTGTGATTTCTTTTTGTCTCTTTAGGAAATACAAACTACAATAGAAAAGTAAGAAAATGGATCTAACTTCTCAGGAGATTGTGGGGGCACGTTGAGATCGACGGTCGCAAGTCATGTATGGGCTTCGCCATCGTCCTTCAAATGAGAACATGTGATGCTTTGATTCTTTGGCTTGGCTCCTAACCTCGGTTTTTTAAAGGACAAGGACCAAGAGAAGGTCCTATATCCAATGAAAAACCGAGTAAACGGGCTGACAAGCCACGTTTAGGCCATGTTGGAGAAGGAGGTGACCTTGGGGGGGGGGGGGGGGGGGGGGGGGGGGGAGTGGCCCCCCAAGGGACTTTGATCACCTTGTGGTGCTTCCGGGAGCAAAGTAGCAGGACTTCGTCTCTCTCTTGGATTTTCTGGATTTTCAGAGCTTGCACTTGGGATCTATTTTCATTATGCTTTCTTCTTGGAATGGACCTCCTTTTATAGGCTTTTGGTTGCCATGAGGTGTTTATTGGCATTGATGGCCATGGTGAAAGAATTGATGAGGAGTTACAAGTTGATTTTGTAACTCCTTTTTCAAGGCTTGTGTCACGCCCCCAAAAGTGAAACCGGGGTTATGCGTGAAATTAGGGCCAATTAAAAATTTTCTAACATTAATCAAATGCAACCTGGCCCTAATCATGTCCCATCCGGATCGAAGATCGCTGTGAGGTGTAAACATTTCCTCAAATATACATATAACAATTAGCGGAAGCTTCATAAATGCAATTGGTATCTTAAAGATGTATAGTTTAAGAGCAAATACTGAATATCATATCTAGAGTTCAAGTTTGAGACTGTTAACAAAATATTAATAATAATAAGAAGGCCACACTAAATCTAGACCTAATCAAAAGATAATAAACCAAAAGAAGAAACTAATCAGATATAACATGAAGGCTCTCGTGTACGGGGTCGATACGGCTATACTATGCCGTCCGTACTGTACTCTAGGGAGTCATCAGGCTGATCCGCCTGAACCTCCTCCGTCGCCTCCTCCTCCTCGGGGTATAAAGGCTCGGTACCTATGCACCAAGAGTAGCATCATCAAACACAACGGTCGGCAGGCAGATAGATATATAAATCACTAAAGATATGCAGTACTAAAGAGAGTAAACGATAAACAAGATCATATGAAATGCATAGCGGTCTGATTATACGAAACGCATTGCATTTGGATCATAAACAGACTATCAAAGTAGGCGGTCCACATATGCTAATTACCACGGGATAGTGTCATTGCCCTCCCTTACTCACATTGAGTCGTGGTGGAGATATAAATAGTTTGGGATCATAACCCTTCAATCAAAGTGTTCAAAGTGGTGTCCATTACACCAAATCCGAACTGCAGACGGTCTTCTTGGGCTCATGCGGCTCGGGCCCCGTGGGCTCTGGCCCAATCTTGCCTCAAGGTTCTAGATCAAGTCCTCACACAGGTGGTGCCCCAACTGTGTTGAACGTTAACAGCTGAGTGGTGCCTGACACAAGGAATCCTAAATAAACATCAGTGAGGGGCTAGGCTTTCTTGCGCGAACAAGATTCAACAATATTAGAGAAACTACTTTATTCCAAATCAAATCAAACTTCAAACAAACTTAAATAGTAGTTCTCTTCAAGCCTTACAATCAAAGCCTCCTAGCCTCAACACTTCAACCAAACCTCGAAACAAACGGAACATCAAAAGGGATCCTAAGTTCATCATCTAAGTTCTTAGTGTGATCCACAAACAAAGTAAAGCAAACAGATCTATTGAACATGTTCATTACATGTAGATAGTACCAGACGGTACAATGTAGAATCAAAAGCGATAGACAATCCAATCCTAAGTCAATTGTTATTCCCGGAGTCTCGTACAACCCTACTCAGTCAACGAAAGGAATTAGGGTTCGCGATACCCGAACGGAATCTCTTCGTGCATAGATATAAAAAGGGTATCCCGTTGTCCCATTCCGTTCAAGATTGAGATGAATTGAAACCTGAGAAAACGGAAATAACTACGAGGAACCATCTGCTCAAAACGCTCCTCGTACAAAGTCAAATGAGCCAAGGTTCCACCTAAGTCCATCAAATTCTAAGTCAAAGAGGCCCTTAAGAAAGAACCCCGGTTCATCCTCGGTCAACCGCGTGGTTTCAGAAAACAGAATGAAGCTTCTGTAACCGAATTGAGTTGGGGAGAAACTCCCTTTTCATCCACACCTGCAGACAAATACAAGAATAGGGCCTAGCCCTCTCCAGATACATCCATACCCCCTCTCATCAAGTTCATCAACTAATTTAGCCATCCAATTAAGATATCATTTCATTAAACAATTAAACATAGTTATCATGTTTTCTAAAATCAAAGATATCAATGAGCATGTGGTTATCTAAATCATCATTAAATCATCGAATCAAAAGAGAGACAAACATATCAAAGCCATTATATAAATATCTACTTGCCTTTGGTTGAAAATCCACAATCCTAGCCCAAAGCCCAACAACCAAACCTAAGAAAATATTAGCAATATAAAAACTAAATTTAAACATAAACCAAAAGAAAATAATGCTCTAAGCTACCTTATCACACTACTATACCCAAAGTAATTAATCCAACCTAAGGGGGAGAAGAGCTTACCAAAAAGGTGGGTGGATGGAGTGGTGGCTTGCAAATTGGAGATTGTTGAGCTTGCGGGGTCCACGCGGAGATGATAGTGATGATTGGAGGTTGTGGGGCCCACTTGATTTGGTGGCCCACTAAATTAGTGGTGATGTGGCTCTTTGGTGGTTCATTGTCAAGGAGGAGTGAAAAGATAGAATGAAAGAAAGAATGGAGAAAGAGAGAAATAAAGAAATAGAAAATGCAAATGGTGAAATGGGTGGTGAGAAAGAAGTCAACGTGAGTTGACAGTGAGTGGAGTGAGGTGAGGGAGAGATGAGGTGATATGAGTATAAATGAGATGAGAGAAAATGGTATGAGATGAGAGAAAATGAGAAAATGAAGTGGGGTGTTGGGTTATTTCGTTGGCAGCAAGAGGTGAGTGAAGAAGAGAGAAAAGAAAGAAATGAAAAGATGGAGAAATAAGGAATGGGATGGATGAAATGGGTGCTGATCCACGTTGGCAGCAAGAGGGTGGAGAGAGTAATGAGAGAAAAGAAAGGAAACAGGGAATGAAAGAAAGAAACAGGGGAAAGAAATGAAGAAAGGAGAGTGGGGAAAACAGAGAAAGAAATGGAAATATAGAGAGGTGGGTTCGGTGGTGGTGGGTAGTGGTGCAGGTGGGTCCGGCAACGACGACGGCGACGGTGAAGCTCCGGAACAGTAGGCAGTGAGTGAGATGAGGGAGAAGAGAAAAGAGGAAAAAGAAGGAGAGATGTGGGTTGCTGTTGTTGGGAAGAGGGAGAGATGAGAGAGAAATGAGAGATGAGAGTATGGAGAAGAGAATGGGGAACTTGGTGGTGGTGCTGGCCGGCGACAGTGATGGGGCGTCGTTTGGCGGCGGCAGCGAGAGTGAGAACGAGAGAAAGAGAGAGAAAGAGAGAAGATGAGAGGAAGGGGCTGCTACTGTTGTGAAGATGGGGAAAAGGGGTTGTTCAACGTGACCTAAATAAAGAATGGGGGTGAGAATTACCAAACAGCCCCTTTGGGCCTTGGGTTGGGTTCGGGTCAGGTTCTTGGGTCGGGTCCGGATTGGGTTGCAACAAAAGGGTATCCAAACAAACTCGGACTCGAGCGAGACTTCGCACGCATGAGCCACACGTCAAACCCGACTCGCTAAGACTCTAAACACACTTACTAACTAATCACATAATTAATTAATATTAATAGGAGATTAAGGGACGGGGCGTTACAGCTTGCGATTGGCCGATGAAGGTAGTAGGCATTTAATCACCTTTATGCTTCATGATGATGGGAGTTTCATGGGTTTAATGCCATGATTGCTTGGATTTGTAACTCCCAAATGCTTGAATCTGATTAGGCCGTCCAAAATAATGAGTTAATGACCGCATTAAGTTGTCATAAACGGGTCAATTAACGTCATTAAGTGGTCCCCAAGACATGTGAAGAGTCACGGGCCACGCTGCGCCTTTTGAGATTCTTCTTGCGATCATCACAGGTGGATCCACGCATTATTTGATGTCGGATTGCAGTGCAATTTCAGACATTGATTGACGTTGGTGGGCCGGTAACATCTGTCTTGTCTATTTCACGATCGGTCGGACAGAAAGTGTACTTTCTTGGTCAGCCAGTTGGTGATCTTGGAGCAATCGGTGATGGTTTCATGCTTTTGATGGCGGATCCGAGATGTCGACGAAGATCAGTGGTTTTCAAGCACCAAAATTTGGATTTTCCGAAAATCACAAAGGCCGGAACACCCGAAACGCGAAAAGATCGAAAAACGATCGATTTGGTGCAAAATCTGGCGACCCAGATTTGCAGGGTCACCGGGCGACCATGCACCCAGGGTCGCGGCGACCTTAGGGTTTTTTGCCATTTGGTCGCCGAGCTTCGTTTTCGGCCGATTTTGCGTCTTTTTCGTTCCTTTTTTCTTCTGTATTTTTCTTGATATTTTTCCTCAATTATTGACTTCATTTTCTTGGAGAAAACTTGACGAGAACCCGCACAAAATCGGTGTACAAAGTTTCTCATTTTTCGGGAAAGCCGAAGACTTTGTAGCCGATTTTCCGTCAAGAGTCAAAACTAGGTCAAACGATGTCGGAATGACCTGAAAATTGAGGTGAAGCTTCTTGAGCAGTGGATAGGACCAACCATGGGCTTTTATTTGAGTTTTGAAGCCGTTTGGGGTCCCATCGATGCTTCACTTGATTTTGCTGCGGGGAAAATGCCGAGCTTTGATATGTGGTCAAACGATGTCCGATTGACTTGAAATTTGACAGGGAGCCTATTGGAGTCATTTTGAGACGTTCCATGGGCTCCGTTTTCGATGTCATGGTCCCGGGTTGCTCCACCGCCGGTAGGCTTGATTTTCTCTTGGAGCATCGAAACCTGGTCAAACGTTGTCGGAATGACCTGAAATTTGATGTGCAACCCTTTGGAGGCATGTTGAAGTCACTCATGTACTTTGTTTGATGAGTGATGGCTTCGGTGGTTCCCGCCGCCGGGAGGCTTGATTTTGCTGCTCGAGCATTGATGGAGGGTCAAACGCTGTCGATTTGACTTGAAATTTGGCATGGTGCCCTTTGGAGACATGCTGGAGTCATCCATAGGCTCTGATCAAAGTTTTGGTGTCTTTGATGATGTCGCCGCCGGGAGCGCTTGTTTAGCTGTCGGAGTAGTGAAGTTGGGCTAAACGATGTCGGAATGGCCCGAAACCGCAGGTGTACCCCTCTTTTTGCTGTCTTGAAGGATCTCTCAGTTTCTGTCTGATTCTGACAAAATCTGATTTTTGAAGTAGCCTTGCCTGTTTTGTAGCAGGATGCAGTTTCACGAGGCTTTTTGATGTTGAGGAGACATAGTGACTTTTTTGGTGTCAACACCCACAAATCCAAAGGCAAATTTGAACCAAAATGGGAGGGACCCTTCGTCATCGACAAAGTCTTTTCCAATGGCATATACGCTCTTCTAAACATGGAAGGAGACAGATGTATGCTGCCCATCAACGACAAGTTCTTGAAGCAGTACTACCCTTGAAGACTTCCTCAAACGGGTCAGAGCGTTATCTACACGGCCAAAGCCTATTTCCATGGTACTTGCTCGTCAAACCCACCCCTTTTGGAATTTTCATCTTTATGTTGAAGTTTCCAAAAAAAAAACTCTCTCAAAACAATGCTTACTTTCATCGTTTCATTGTTCAAAAAAAAAAAATTCAAAATCCAAAAAATCCAAGTTTAGAAGCCTTTTCTTGGACTTGACCAGAATTTTCGATCCTTGAACCCAAAAATTCATGGTTTGAAACAAAAACCAGGACTCAGGAAGTTTCACCCTAGTTCGCCCCAGCTTTTACAACTAAAATGGTTTTAAGTCAAAATTTATGACCCTCATGTCTTTAAACAAAAAAATGGTTTTTTAGAAACCGCGGGGAAGCGACACTTAGTCAATACTCGCAAAACCCAAAAAGCCGGAAGGATGCGAACCCCATTCGATACTTCCAAAGAAAAAAAAAAAAAAAAAAAAACGCGGGGAAACGACATTCAATCGATACTCGCAAAACCCAAAAAATCGCAAGGAAGCGAACCCCATTCGATACTTGCAAAACCTCAAATTTCAAAAATCGTGGAGACGCAATATTCTAATTGATATCCACAATCCAAATTTCAAATGGTTCAAGAAAACCTCAAATTTAAAAAATCGCGGGGAAACGACATCAAGTCAATATTCGCAAAACCAAAAGTTTTGGGAAAAGCAGGGAAGTGATGCTGAGTCGATATTTGCACCCCAATTCGCGAGGAAGCGACGTTCCATCGATACTCGCAAAACCCAGCCCGCGAGGAAGTGACATTCCATCAATACCCGCAAACCGAATGAGCAAGGAAGTGACATTCCATCGATACTTGCAAGACCATTCAGCGGGGAGGCGACATTTAGTCGATACCTACATTTTGAAAACCAAATCCGGCTATAAACGCCAAAAATCGGCTATAAACGCCAAAATCCGGCTATAAACGCCAAATTCGGCTATAAACGCCAAATTCGGCTATAAAGGCCAAAACAAAAACAAAAAAAAAATCGACTATAAACGCCAAAATCGGTTTTCATGCCAACAAAGCAAAAACTTGGTTTTCCAAAATCTGGCTTCCATGCCAAAACAAAACAAACAACAAAGAAAGCAAAATTCGGCTATAAACGCCAAAATCGGTTTTCATGCCAACAAAACAAAAACTTGGTTTTCAAAAATCTGGCTTCCATGCCAAAACAAAATAAACAACAAAGAAAGTAAAATTCGGCTATAAACGCCAAAATCCGGCTATAAACGCCAAAACAAAAAAATTCGGCTATAAACGTCAAAATCGGCTTTCATGCCAACAAAACAAAAACTTGGTTTTCAAAAATCTGGCTTCCATGCCAAAACAAAACAAACAACAAAGAAAGCAAAATTCGGCTACAAACGCCAAAATCCGGCTATAAACGCCAAAAAGCGGCTAAAAACGCCAAAATCCGGCAATAAATGCCAAATTCGGCTATAAATGCCAAAACTAAAAAAAAAAAAATCGGCTATAAACGCCAAAATCGACTTTCATGCCAACAAAACAAAACTTGGTTTTCAAAAATCTTGCTCCTATGCTAAAACAAAACAAAAAATAAAAAAACTTGGGCTTTCATGCCATCTTAAAATTCGGCTCCTATGCCATTCCAAGAATCGGCTTTCACGCCATCCAAAAACTTTGGCCTTCACGCCATCCAAAAAACTTTGGCTCTCATGCCACAAACAAAATTTTTGGCTCTCGTGCCACAAACAAAATTTGGCTCCCATGCCACAAAATGAAATTCGGCTTCTATGCCATTCCAAATTTCGACTTTCATGTCATCTCAAAAACTTTAGCTCTAATGCCATCTCAAATTTTTTGGCTCCCATGCCGCAAATCAAATTTTGCCTCTTACGCCACAAAATTAGGCTTCCATGCTACCTAAAATTCGGTTTTCAAGCCATCAAAAAAAAAAAAAAAAGGCTTTTTGCCGCAAAAATTGGCCTTCATGCCCAAAACAACCCTTTGACAAAAGATTTCACAAAATGACAACCTTTTGATAAAATTCAAAACAAACATTCCCATCAGGTTTTACTCAAATTTGTTTTCATAAAAAAATGATTTAAGTAAAAAGAAGGGGATACAAAAATTTAGTACCAAAATTGTTTTTACATGGAGGTACCAAAAAAAAAGAAGAAGAAAAGAGTTTGTTATAACTCAGGAGCGCAATCTAGCATGGTCTTCAACCAAAGGTTCAACTCCTCAAGCAGACCCTTGGCCTTAACCTCCAAAGTTTTTAGGCCACGCTTCTTCAAAATGTTCCCATAAAACGCGGCCAAATGCCGCGACCTATCTGCAGCACGAGGAAGTTCTTCCCAGAGGACTTGCCACTGCTCATGCTCCTGAGTATTCCTCCGGACATTACCTTCAGCTTCCTCAACCTGGCGAATGAGAGTCCCCCCTTGTCACGAGCCTCCACAATGGCGGTCCATTTGGCAGCAGCTTCTTCCTCCAAAAGCTCAAGACGCTGCCTAGCCTCGACAACCTCCTTATCAAGGCGGTCCAAGTCTTGCTTCAGCCGCATGATGGATAACTCGGTAACATTCTTCTCCCGAACGATCTGCCTCCGAGTCTTTGTGACCTCAGTCAGCTTAGTTTTGACTTTGCCAGATGGTTTTATAAACATCTCATCAAAGAAGTCACCATCTGGGAAACTCTTGGTCTCAGTCCATTTGTTCCCCAGGGCGATGATTTTCTCAACAAAGTCTTTGGCGCTTGCGATGTCCAGACCGACTTCCTTGCTATCAGTAAGGATGTCTTGCACGTGCTTGATCATGCCAAAACCAGCTTCCAAATGACCTAAAGAGAGAGTCTCAACCCATGAGCTCAAGACAGTCTTCAACACCTTCCTTGCATACTGAAGGTGCGGTGAAGATGAGTATTCGCCATGCTCTGGTGCCCGACTGCCCATGTCATGTTCCATTGGAAGAGTAACCAATAAACCCTTTCCAACCGAAGAAGTTGACTCATTGAAGGAAGCAGAACCCCCACTCCTGGATGAGCAGCAGGTACCCCCTGTTCTGGCTCTGAGGAAGACGGAGGAACCTCTCCTGTTGCTCCACAATCTGCTGAGGAAAGGACAAAAGGTATGAATATAATTTCGTAAAAAAAAATATATCAAGATTATTATTGCAAAAATACCTGCTTCGACGACCGGCGGAGTACTCTCTGCCTCTCTAAGCTCATCCGAAGCATCGTCAAAAGTTGCGTCCATGGATGGCTCGAAATCGTCAGAATCCTCTGGCAAGTCAAGAAAACAAAAGCTACATGTTAGCAAATGACCAGCACAAACAAAAAAGAAGAAAAAAAAAAAAAGAAGCCAAAGCAATCATACCAGGTGAAGGTTCTGGAACCACTCCAGAGTCCCTGGGCTCTTCCTCAGATACCACGACTGGATCCGTCATTGCCTCATCGGCCGGAACCTCGGGCATCACCAGGTCATCGGCCAAAAGAAAGAAAGCAGCGGATTAACAACAAAAAATCTCTTACAAGAGAAAAAAAGAAACAAAAGAAAGAAAGATGATCATACCAGCTATCTCCTCTTCTCTGCTTCTTTTCTCCGGAGGCTCGTCAGCATCCTCAGACACCTCCTCAACAATGGTGAGAGGAACTTCAATATCAGAGGGACTATCGTGCTGTTTCATGTTACGACGCTGTCCTCTCTTCCTCTTGCTTCGGCGGGTCAATCTGCTTGACGATCCTGCGCCACTGTCAACATCAGGCCTCTCGCTAGAGTCCTCACTGGATGGTCTACTTTTCTCAGTAGACTCCATGGAAGCCTTCGTATGCTCTGCCTGTATCATAGCATCGATCTCGGCCTCCTCCTCCTCCAGGAAAAACAGCCTCACCTAGCCAGTAAGTGAGGTAAACAACGAGATCTCTCCGCAACGCAATGTCAGGACAAATGGCATCCGTGCTTGCGAAGAACTTCTTTAAATCTTCTCGCACGGCGGCGATCTTCTTCAAACTTGATGCTTTAGCCTTAGCATCTTGGGCCATGCCATCAGAAGAATCCCCGCTGTTAAAAAAGTTGGAGCTGCAACTTCTCCAATTGCTGCATCTAACTTTTGAGCTCTCCTTCTCCTTAAAAAAACCATAGAAGGCAACGAGCTGAAAGTACACAAGCCTAAACTCCTCAGACTGCTCCTCAAGGACGCTGTCAATAGGCATAAACTCCTTATAGAGTTTGCCGAGGATAGGCAATCCGGTGATGGCGCTCAGTTCCTTTAAAGAAAAACCAATCTCACCATTCGTCACAATGATGGTGTTGGTTTGTGGAAGGAATGACTCCAGCATGGCCATGAAAGCCTCATCGGAGAAAACGACGGTTTGCCGAAAAGCGCGAACCGCATCAAAAATCTCGTCCTCCCGCAGAACGACCTCGCCAATCCTCAGGGTATGATCAGTCCATGACTCCCAGCTCGAGTCAGCACTGAAACGGCCACGAAGTCGAAAAGGCTTCACCCAATTTCTATCGTCACCCTGAAAAACACCAAGGCCCACCGGTCTCAAATCAACCGATGGATGATCAGAACCTTGGTAGCCACTGACTAGCATCAACATGTCCATACGGACAGGTGGCTTCTCTGTAAAACCGGAAGGGCCATCAACAAAAATCCAGGTCTTGATCACACTGGTCCTCTTCACCCAACTCGGAGGATCTTCCCTCTTAGGGCACGTGGGAGAAAGGCTCAGGATCGAGATGGTCCTATCGAAAGTCGACTAGGTGAGAATAGTTCTCTCCTCACCATCTACTGTGTAAGAGAACTGAAAACATCTCCTTTGGTATGTCAAGTCGTCGGGGATTGCATCACCGAAGAATAAGGTAGGCTTGAGCACAACGCTCTGATCGTCCGTAACCCAAGGACGATCGCCTACCATGATGTTGTAGAATTCCTCATCTTTGAGAGCGATCAATCGCTGTCTCATCTCATCAAGATTGAGGGAATCGCATTCTTCAAAGTTCTTCTCCACGAATTGGACCTTCTCCCAAGCCTGCTGAACAGCCGCGTTGGAAGATCTAGCAGACCAACGAGGTGCGTCGGTAACAGGACCTTTACCCTTGTTCGTTCTAGAAGAACTACCTGCAAAAGATGGAAGAGAAAAGATCAATCAACATCAAAATGACAGAATTCTGCTACAAAAATCCTAGCAAAAATTTGACATGGTTCCGGGGTAATTCCGAAGAAAAGGAAAATACTCCAAAAAAGACAGGAAGCCTGAAGATGAGCTCAACATCGCTGCGATAACGAGCCAATCTCATCAAACTTCCGTAAAATCTGGAAAAAGAGATCAACATTGCTGCGAGCTTCAGAATCCAAAAATTGCAAACTTCCTCAAAATCCAGCAAAACCGAGAAAGAGCTCAACATCGCTGCGAGCTCAAAATCCCGATACTTGCAAAAGATTTTCAGGTATGCATCATCATACTTCCAAATCCATTTACGAAAACTCATCCATCAAAAAAAATATATATATCATCATGCATTAGATGCTAGGAAAACTTTGACCAAAGTTTGACCAATTCCAACCCAATTTGGTCAAAACCAATCAAACTTTGTCCAAGTCAAAAATCATGTTGGCTTGACCTAGAGACTCTAGCCTTCTATCTTGATGCATCAAAAAAAAAAAAAAGGAAAATGCATACATATTGAAATTGCATAGCCTCATTATCATGGTGAGCAAACAAAGAAAAGAAAGAAAAAATTCTGGTCCACAGGCCGTGGCCCACTGCCACGTGGCAGGCTATCCGTACAGCCAAGAGAAAAAAAAAAAAAACAAACAACAGAAAAAAAAAAGAAGGAAAAACGCTGAAAAAAAAGGGAAAGGAAATCAGCGTGTAGAAAAAAACAACAATAGAAAAAAAGAAAAAAAAAGGGAAAAGTCAGCGTGTGAAAAAAAAAAGAAAGGAGAAAACCGTGAGAAAAAAAAAAAAGGAAAACGTGCTTGAAGAAAAAAAAAAGAAAAGAAAAGAAAAGAAAAAGAAGAAGAGAAGAAAAAAAATGAAGAAGCTACTTCTACAATGGAGATTCTTGTGGAGGAAGAAAACTTACTTGAAGCCATTGATGGAGAAGAAGAATAAAAGCTTGAAGATCCTTGAAGAAAGAAAAAAAGCACTTCTTATCTTGGAGAGCACTCTTGAAGATTTTTTGCAAAAAGAAAGCAATGGAGCAAAAGAAACAACCCTCTTGCTTTTATAGAAGAGAGCAAGCCAAAAGAGGAAACAAGGAGAAAGAAAAAAGGTAAGTACTAAAATTTAGCTACTTTCCCAAAAAGAGAGATATTTTGAGAGAATCTTTCCACAAAAAGAAAACTTGAGAAATTCTCTCAAAGTAAGGATATTTGTAGATATTCTCTACACAAAAGAGATATTTTTAGATATTCTCTACAAAAATAACACCATGTGAGATCTAGGCCATCTTCAAAGCCTAAGGTCCCATGGGTTAGCCCATATGAGCCAGGTTTGACCACCTAGGTACTAAAAGTGGCTTTTAGTCAAAATCCTCCTCTTACCAAGAGTAAAAAAAAAAAGAAAAAAAAAAGAGCAAAAAAGTCCCATGCCTCTTTTGAGTCGATGAGACCATTCAAAAAAAGAGACAAGAAAGCCTCATGACTTTCCAAAAATCAAACCATCCAACTGGTTTCTCTACAAAACTGGAAGGGCCGCCAACAAAAATCCCGGTCTTGATCACACTGGTCCTCTTCACCCAGCTCGAAGGATCTTCCCTCTTAGGGCACGTGGGAGAAAGGCTTAAGATATAGATGGTCTGATCGAAAGTCGACCGGGTAGAAATAGTTCTCTCCTCACCATCTCTTGTGTAAGAGAACTGAAAACATCTCCTTTGGTATGTCAAGTCGTCAGGGACTGCATCACCGAAGAAGGAGGTAGGCTTGAGCACAACGCTCTGATCGTCCGTAACCCAAGGACGACTGGTTACCATGATCTTGTAGAATTCCTCATCTTTGAGAGCGATCAATCGCTGTCTCATCTCATCACAATTGAGGGAATCGCATTCTTCCAAGTTCTTCTCCACAAACTGGACCTTTTCCCAAGCCTACTGAACAGTCGCATTGGAAGATCTAGCAGACCGACGAGGAGCGTCAGTAACAAGACCATTACCCTTGTTCGTTCTAGAAGAACTACCTGCAAAAGATGGAAGAGAAAAGATCAATCAACATCAAAATGACAGAATTCTGCTACAAAAATCCTAGCAAAATTTTGACATGGTTCCAGGGCAATTCCAAAGAAAAGGAAAATACTCCGAAAAAGACAGGAAGCCTAAAGATGAGCTCAACATCGCTGCGAGCTCATAGTCAGTGGAGAATTCTCAAAAAAGGTTCGAACTCAACATCGCTACGAGAACGAGCCAATCTCATCAAGCTTCCGTAAAATCTGGAAAAAGAGCTCAACATTGCTGCGAGCTTCAGAATCCAAAAATTGCAAACTTCCTCAAAATCCAGCAAGACCGAGAACGAGCTCAACATCGCTGCGAGCTCAAAATCCCAATACTTGCAAAAGATTTTCAGGTATGCATCATCATACTTCTGAATCCATTTACAAAATCATGCATAAAAGAAATATATCATCATGCATTAGATGCTAGGAAAACCTTGACCAAAGTTTGACCAATTCCAACCCAATTTGGTCAAAACTAATCAAACTTTGTCCAAGTCAAAAATCATATTGGCTTGACCTAGAGACTCTAGCCTTCTATTTTGATGCATAAAAAAAAATGCATACATACTGAAATTGCATAGCCTCATTATCATGGTGAGCAAACAAGTAAAAAGGAAAAGAAAGAGAGAGAAAAAAAAATCTCAGCAAAAAAAAAAAAATCTGGCCCACAGGCCGTGGCCCACTGCCACGTGGCAGGCTGTCCGTACAGCAAGACCAAGAACGAGCTCAACATCGCTGCGAGCTCAAAATCCCAATACTTGCAAAACATTTTCAGGTATGCATCATCATACTTCCGAATCTATTTACAAAATCATGCATAAAAAAATATATCATCATGCATTAGATGCTAGGAAAACCTTGACCAAAGTTTGACCAATTCCAACCCAATTTGGTCAAAACCAATCAAACTTTGTCCAAGTCAAAAATCATGTTGGCTTGACCTAGAGACTCTAGCCTTCTATTTTGATGCATAAAAAAAATGCATACATACTGAAATTGCATAGCCTCATTATCATGGTGAGCAAACAAGGAAAAAAAAAAGAAAAGAGAGAAAAAAAAATCTCAGCAAAAAAAAAAAAAAAAAAATCTGGCCCACAGGCCGTGGCCCACTGCCATGTGGCAGGCTGCCCGTACAGCCAAGAAAAACAGAAAAAAAAACAAGCAGCAAAAAAAAAAAAAAAAAAAAAAGAAGCAAAAACGCTGAAAAAAAAAAAAAAAACAGAAATCAACATGCAGAGAAAAAAAAACAACAGAAAAACAGGAAAAAAATCGTTGAAAAAAAAAAGAGGTAAAAGTCAGCGTGTGAAAAAAAAAAGAAAAAAAAGGAAGTGTACTGTAAAAAAAAAAGATGTGAGAAAATCGTGAGAAAAAAAAAAAGAAAAAAAAAAGGAGAAGAAGCACGAAAAAAAAAGAAGAGAAAAACGTGCTTGGAAAAAAAAAAGAAAAGAAAAAGAAGAAGAGAAAAAGGAAAAGAGAAAAAGAGAAGAAGCTACTTCTACAATGGAGATTCTTGTGGAGAAAGGAAAACTTACTTGAAGCCATTGATGGAGAAGAAGAAGAAAAGCTTGGAGCCCTTGGAGCAAAAGCACTTCTTATCTTGAAGAGCACTCTTGAAGATTTCTTGCAAACAAAGAAAGCAATGGAGCAAAAGACCCAACCCTCTTGCTTTTATAGAAGAGAGCAAGCCAAAAGAGGAAACAAGGGGAAAGAAAAGAGGTAAGTACTAAAATTTAGTTACTTTCCCAAAAGAGAGATATTTTGAGAGAATCTTTCCACAAAAAGAAAACTTGAGAAATTCTCTCCAACTAGGGATATTTTTAGATATTCTCTACACAAAAGAGATATTTTTAGATATTCTCTACAAATATGACACCATGTGAGATCTAGGCCATCTTCAAAGCCTAAGGTCCCATGGGTTAGCCCATATGAGCCAGGTTTGACCACCTAGGTACTAAAAGTGGCTTTTAGTCAAAATATTCCTCTTACCAAGAGCAAAAAAAAAAAAGAAAAAAGAGAAAAAAAGTTCCATGCCTCTTTTGAGTTGATGGGACCATTCAAAGAAAGAGAGAGAAAAGAAAGCCTCATGAGTTTCCAAAAATCAAAGCATCCAACCTCATGAACCAAATTGAGCCAAAATCTTGAAATTGACATTTCACAAAACCAAATTCCGGTCCCCTAGCTCGCCACGTACAGCTTGTTAGGTCACAAGACCAAAACCAAAATCAAAATCCAAACCAAACCAAAACCAAAAACCCAAATCTGATCCCCCAACCTGCCACATACAGCTTGTTGGGTCACAAGGTCAAAATCAAAATCAAAGCCCGACCCCCTAACCTGCCACATACAGCTTGTTAGGTCACAAGGCCAAAAAACCAAAATCCAAAACCCAAAATCCAAAACCCAAAATCCAAACACCTCATGTCATTTTCAAAACTTTGCCTTGAGATGGTACGTGATCCCTCTCACTACCATAAAATTCCCCCAGAAACTCAGAAGGCTATTCAAAAAAAAAAAAAAGGAAAAAAAAAATAAGCTCAAGACTCTTGGTCAAGTTGGAATCTCTCCTCCAAGTTTCTCTTCGAGGCACATCGACTCCAAAAAGCTACTCGTCGCTGTACCTCGAGGGGCATTTGTTGACACAAAAAAAAGTCACTTTGTCTCCTCAACATCAAGAAGCCTCGTAAAGCTGCATCCTGCTAAAAATAGGCAATGCTACTTCAAGCATTAGATTTTGTCAGAATCAGACAGAAACCGAGAGATCCTTCAAGACAACTAAAAGAGGGGTACACCTGAGGTTCCAGGCTATTCCGGCATCGTTTGGCCTAACTTCACTGCTCCGATAGCTAAACAAGCGCTCCCGGCGGCGACATCATCGAAGACACCAAAACTTCGATCAGAGCCTACGGATGACTCCAGAATGTCTTCAAAGGGCTCCATGCCAAATTTCAAGTCAAACCGACAATGTTTGACCCTCCATCAACGCTAGAGCAGCAAAATCAAGCCTCTCGGTGGCGGGAACCACCGAAGTCATCACTCATGAAACAAAGTACATGAATGGCTTTAACATGCTTCCAAAAGGCTGTACGTCGAATTTCAGGTCATTCCGACAACGTTTGACCGGGTTTCGATGCTCCGAGAGAAAATCAAGCCTACCGGCGGCGGAGCAACCCGGGACCATGACATCCAAAACGAAGCTAATGGAACGTCTCAAAATGACTCCAATAGGCTCCTCGTCAAATTTCAGGTTAATCGGACATCGTTTGACCACATATCAAAGCTCAGCATTTTCCCCGCAGCAAAATCAAGTCAAGCATCGATGGGACCCCAAACGGCTTCAAAACTCAAATAAAAACTCATGGTTGGTCCTATCCACTGCTCAAGAAGCTTCACCTCAATTTTCAGGTCATTCCGACATCGTTTGACCTAGTTTCGACTCTTGACGGAAAATCGGCTACAAAGTCTTCGGCTTTCCCAAAAAATGGGAAACTTTGTGCTCCGATTTCGCGTGGGTTCTCATCAAGATTTCTCCAAGAAAATCAAGTCAATAATTGAGGAAAAACGTCAAGAAAAATACAGAAGAAAGAAGGAACAAAAAAGAAGGAAAAACGGCCGAAAACGAAGCTCGGCACCGAAAAGGGCAAAACCCATGGTCGCCCGGCGACCCTGCAAATCCGGGTCGCCGGATTTTGCACCAAATTGCTAGTTTTTCGATCCTCTTCGCGTTTCGAGCATTCCTGCCTCTGTGATTTTCTGAAAATCCAATGTTTGATGCTTGAAAACGACTGATCTTCACCGACATCTAGGATCCGCAGTCAAAAGCATGAAATCATCACCGATCACCTCAAGATCACCAACCGGCTGACCAAGAAAGTATACTTTCTTTCCGACCGATCGTGAAATCGACAAGACAGATGTCACCGGCCCACCAACATCAATCAATGTCTGAGATTGCACTGCAATCCGGCATTAAACAATGTGTGGATCCACCTGTGATGATCGCAAGAAGAATCTCAAAAGGCGCAGCGCGGCCCGCGACTCTTCACATGCCTTGGCAACCACTTAATGACGTTAATTGACCCGTTTATGAAAACTTAATGCGGTCATTAACTCATTATTTTGGACAGCCCAATCAGATTCAAGCATTTGGGAGTTACAAATCCAAGCAATCATGACATTTAACCCATGAAACTCCCATCATCATGAAGCTTAAAGGGAATTAAATGCCCACTACCTTCATCCGCCAATCACAAGCCATGAAAAAGGAGTTACAAAATCAACTTGTAACTCTTCATCAATTCTCTCATCATGACTATCAATGCTCATAATCACCTCATGGCTATCAAAGGCCTATAAAAGGAGATCCATTTCCAAGAGAGAGAGGATCATCGACGAATCTATCGACAAATCGATACACACATCGACTTGAAATTCTGCATTTCTCCCAAAGAAATCCAGACGAAGTCCTGCTGCTCTGCTGCAAGAAGCACCACAAGGTGATCAACGTCCCTTGGGGGGCCATCCCCCCAAGGTCCCCTCCTTCTCCAACATGGCCTAAACGCAACTTTTCAGCCCGTTTACTTGGTTTTTCATTGGATATAGGACCTCCTCTTGGTCCTTGTCCTTTAAAAAACCAAGGTTAGGAGCCAAGCCAAAGAATCAAAGCATCACATGTTCTCATTTGAAGGACGATGGCGAAGTCCATACATGACTTGCGACCGTCGATCTCAACGTGTCCCCACAATCTCCTGAGAAGTTAGATCCATTTTCTTACTTTTCTATTGTAGTTTGTATTTCTTAAAGAGACAAAAAAAGAAATTACAATTCTTGTCTTTCATATTTGATGAGTTTTGTAAAATCGCCTTTCACGGCAAAACCGCCTTTCACGGCAAAATCGCCTTTCACGGCAAACAAACAAAAACGCCTCCTACGACATTCTCAAAAAACAAACTTGTCTCTTTTCTTAATATTTATGCAATTTGAAAAGTTAGAAAAAAGGATTGATTTCCTTTCTATTTGTGAAGGTGAATCTCCGGATTATCACCATTCCAAATTCCAAGTAGAAAGTAAATCTAGCATACCCGTACAAAAAAATGTTGATACCCGCGATTTTCCCTCCTCCGCCGAGACCCAGGTCAGCCCCCGGGGTGCGGAAGGAGAGGATGGAAGATTCTGAGGGTCCATCATTAATGCTTCTTATTTTTAACACTTTACCCCATTACTTCTTGAATTTAACAAAAAGTGCCATTAACTTTTAATGCATTCAAATTACAGCCTTGGTGAATTTTATAAAGAATTGAAATTGGAAAATATTATAAGTAGAATCCTTAGGTTTTCCTAAAATTATAAGCTAAGGTCATTTATCATTGTAAATTTGTAAATTAAATATTAATTGTTATCTTTGATTTTAAATGTGTCAAAATTATAATCTTGGACTTTATTAATCGAATCATTAGACTAAGTAAATACCGTCCGGGCAAACTGTATCTTACTAACGTGGGGTTTAGTATTCCGTATAACTTCGGGAAAATTCTAGTGATTCGAGTTCGACCCATCCCTATTGGAAAACCCTTAATTGGGTCTATGCACCATTGATGGAGAAGGGATGCGTTAATCTTTTATCCATTAGAGATTCTTGTGGTTGATGAGTACGAGATCTTATGTTTGACCTTACTATTGGATTGTAATTATTCTTTGACATTTGGGTTTGCATATGTAAACGACTATTTGGATATGACATTGAATGTGGAACGGCCAGCACTTTATTTGACTTAGGATTCTTGTGACGGAGTAATAATAATCAGGTCTATTATGAATATTTGTTTATATGTTTATATGGGTCATTTATGGACGACTGCAAATCGATATGGACGGTTGATCACCGATGTGACCGGATCACTTATAATCCGCTATGAATGTGAACAGGTTATCCTGATTTTTTATTTGATCGGTTTATGACCACCGACGTTATGGACGAGCTTTCCCGATTTATTTAGGACTGACCAACCACAACGGGGACACTTGTCTTTGTGTGAATTATATTGCTCCCTTTGTATCGTTTAGAATTTTGTTTTACGTTCTTTCTCGTTATTATCATTGTCATTGTTTTATTTCGATCTCACTTGTCTACATTTTTCTCGTTATCATATTAAAATTTCGAATTATGATTATGTTCTTGCTATTTACTTTGTAATAATTGGTGCATAGGTACCGAGCCCTACTTTACCCAGGAGATGGAGGAGGATCAAGCGTTTCAAATGTTTGAGCCAACTGACGAACCCGAGTGGGATGCCGGAGATGGCTTTGGAGCCGTCTGAGCCAGCAAACGAGAGAACGTCATCTTAGAAATTCTCTTTAAATGAATTTTCTTTTAGTATTGAGACCCTTTTAGAAATTATTGAATTCATTATGCAACTTTATTATTAACGTTTATCTGATTTTTATATTGGGTTTCATTTATGAATCTTCAATAACAATTGAATAAAGCTTCCGTTGCATTTAATGAAATTTATTTTGACTCACCACAGGTTGAAATTTTATGTGGGTCCACTTTTGGAAGCTTGTGTTGTATTAAACACAGGAATTTGAATTTGGTTTTAATTTTTCACGTTTTTCCCCATTTCTTATTTTGGGGGACGTGACATATTTTCCGCTAAACAAATAAACAAATTCAGCATGAGCCGGCTTGCTCCTACAAGCCTGATGGAACGCGCTCCGAGGCGCCGTGGGGCGGCTACCGGGGTCGGCGGAACGTGGGAGTCCGTCGGGTCCGGCCCTTTCGCGCCCTGGCGGGCCTGAAGCGTGCATCAACATTTCTTTGTGTGGGTGTGCCAGATTTTCTATTTTACTTGGAATTGCAAGTGGTAATCCGGAGATCAACCTTCGCAAGTAAAAAGGAAATCAACTTCTTTCAAGTTTTCCATTGCACAAATATTTAAGAAAAGAGACATTTTTTTAATTTGCCGTGAAAGGCGATTTGTTTGGCATTTATAGCCGATTTTGGCGTTTATAGCCGATTTACAATTCTTATCAATAATGAAAGACAAGAGTTGTGATTTTTGTCTCTTTAGAAAAATACAAACTACAATGAAAAGCAAGAAAAGGAAGATCTAACTTTTCAGGAGATTGTGGGGGACTCGTTCAGATTGACGGTCGCAAGCCATGTATGGGCTTCGCCATCATCCATGCAGATGAGAACAGAAGATGCTCTTGATTCGCTTGGCTTGGCTATAACCTCAGGTTTTTAGAGGACAAAGACCAAGAGAAGGTCCTATGTCCAATAAAAAGCTAAGTAGACGGGCTGAAAAGCCACGTCTAAGCCATTGGAGGCAGCAGGAGAAGGCAAGGACCTTGGGGGGGGTGCCCCCCAAGGGACTTTTGTCACCTTGTAGTGGTGGCCGGTGCAGAACTTCAGCAGAGTTTTTCTCTCTTTTTCTTTCTCTCAGATCTCTTTCTGATCCTTTTTTTTCTGATCCTCTGATTTTCTCCTCCTTTTTCTGATTCCAATTTCAATGGAATGCTCTCCTATTTATAGGCTTTTGGTAGCCATTTAGGAGGGTTTATGAGCCTTAATGGCTTTAATGGGAGGAGTTACAAGATTTATTTCTTGATTTTGTAACTCCTTTTTCCTTGAATCTGATTGGCCGATGGAGATTAAGGGCTTTTAATCACCTTAATTACCATAATGGGAGGAGTTTCATGGTTTAAATGCCATGAATCAATTGACTTGTAACTCCCAAATGCTTGCTTCTGATTGGGCCGTCCAAAGAAATGAATTAATGACTGCAATAAAGCTAGTCAATTAACCACATTAATTGGTCGCCGAGCAGTCGAAGAGTCGCGGGCCATGCCGTGTCTTCTGGAATTCTTCTAGCGATGATCATCGATGGATCTACATGCTGATCGACATCGGATGAACATGAACTTCAGACATTGATAGCTAAGAGTGGGCCGGTGACATCTGTCTTGTCGATTTCACGATCGGTCGGACAGAAAGTGCACTTTCTTGGTCGACCGGTTGGCGATCTTGGAGCGATCAATGATGATTTTATGCTTTTGGAGGTTGACCCGTGATTTTGACGGATGTCGGAGGATATGAGTCAATTTCAAGCACTAAAAATCACATTTTCAGGAAACCACAGGGGCCAAAGTGCGCGAAACGCGAAAAAAGACGGAAAAACGGGTCACCGGCGGAAAATCCAGTGACCCGGACCTCTAAAAATATCTTTATGGGAGAGAATCTCTCATATTCCCTTAATTTGGGAGAGATTCTCAAGGTATCTTTCTTTTTGGGAAAGAATCTTCAATATCCTATTTTGTTGGAGAGAATCTCTCATTGATTGATTTTGGGAGGAAATCTCTCAAAGACATCTTTCTTTTTAGGAAAGAATCTTTCTAATTCCTTCTCTTTTGGTAAGGTTACTAATTAGTAACACTTACCTTTCTTCTTTGTTTCCTTCTTTGATTTGCTCTCTCCTATAAAAGCAAAGGAAGGTAGGATCTCTTGCTCTTATTGCTTTCTTTTGCAACAATCTCAAGAGAGCTCCAAGACCAAGAGTTTTTCTTCTTCAAGGATCTTCAAGCTTTTTCCTTCTTCTTCTCCATCAATGGCTTCAAGTAAGTTTTCTCTCTTTTTCTTTCAAGAAAACTTTATGTAGAGAATAGGATGGTAAAAAAAAAAGTTTCTCTTCTTTTTTTTTCTTTCTTCTTTTTTTTTTTTCACGTGATTTCTGTTTTTTTTTTTTTCACGTGTGTCTCTTTTCTCTTTTTTTTTTTTTTTTTTTTTTGTGGGAAAGTTTCTTCCTTTTTTTTTTGTTCTTTTCTTTCTCCCCTTTTTTTTTTTTTTTTCTTACCTGCGACTTGATTTGCTAACATTTTTCTCTTGTCAGCTGACTTGCCACAGGATTCCGATGACTTTGAACCATCAATGGACGCAAATGTCGATGATGCTTCTGATGAGTTCATGGAGGAAGAGAGTGTTCCGCCAGTCGTCGAAGAAGGTACTTTGTAGTGATGACCCTGATGATTTTTTTTTGAACAGGATCATATCATACCTTTTTGTGTTTCATTTGCAGGTTTTGAAGTGACAGAAGAGAGTCCATCGCTTTCTTCAGAACCAGAGCAAGGGATGCCAGAGGTCGATCCGGAGGTAGAGACCAGTTCAGACATGATTGAGGAGATGCCTCGTGTTGAGATTCCCTCTCCAGTGGCTCCAAGTGAAAAGAGTTCTTTTGTTACTCTTCCAATGGGACATGACATGAGCAGCCGATCAGCGGAGAAGGTTGAATCTTCATCCAGTTCGTCTCTTCAATTTGCGAAGAAGGTGCTGGCTCGGGTTTTGAGTTCTTGGGTCAAGACTCTCCTTTCTGGACACTTGGAGGCAGGATTTGGCATGATCCCACATGTACAGGAGATTCTGACCGACACCGAAGAGGTTGGTCTGGATGTCACAGGTGCCAAGGCGATCGTTGATAGGATCATTGCACTGGGTGACAAGTGGTTTGAGACCATGGGTTTCCCTGACGACCAATTCTTCAAGGAGATGTTCTTGGACCCTGCTAATAAGGCTAAGTCTGACCTGAATGAGGCTACACAAAGCAAGAAGCAGCTAGTTCGGGAGAAGAACAAGGAAGAGCTAGCCATCATCGGATTGAGGCATGACCTTAACGTCCTTGATAGGGAAGTTGAGGAGGCCAGGAAACGTCTTGAGCATTTGAAGGCACAAGTCGATGCGAAGTGGGCTGCTATAACAGATCCGCAGGGTTGCAGATGCCGGTCAAGTTCTCGAGAGGAGGACTCTAGAAAACGAACGATGGCAAACTGCTGGGGAAGAGCTTCCCGGTGTAAAAGAAGGGTTACGGCATTCGCCAGCATCTCATGGCAAGTTCCTGAAGAAGCGTGCCTTGGAAACTCTGACGGCTGAGGCCAAAAGTTTGCTTGAGGAGCTGAAGCTTTGGCTGGAGACCATTTTTGGCTAAGCTCCTGATTTTTTATAGCAGAAACCATTCTTCTTTTTTTTGGTACCACATGTATTTTTTGGTACTCTTTTTTTTTTTTGTAGTGCTTGTGAGCACTTTCAATTTTTTTTTTTTGTAGTGCTTGTGAACACTTTCTATTTTTTTTTTTTTTTGCTTTGGTACCACATGTATTTTTTTGGTACCTTTTTTTTTTTTTTTTTTTTTTTGTTCCCTACGCTCACTCAAATCTTTTTGTGATGAAAGCAATTGCTAAATGGGATTTGATCAAAAGCTTTGTCATTTTGTGAAAATCTTTTGTCAAATGGTTGTTTTGGTAGGGGAAACGAATTTGGCATGAAAGCCGGATTTTTGTGGCATTTACAGCCAGTTTGGTGGCATTGATAGCCAATTGGTGGCATTTATAGCCGGTTTGGTGGCATTGATAGCCAATTTGTGGCATTTATAGCCGGTTTTGACATGAGAGTCAGGTTTTTTTTTTTTTTGTGTGTGTGGCATTTGTAGCCGAGTTTTTTGAAAACCGAGTTTTGTTTTATTGGCATGAAAGCCGATTTTGGCGTTTATAGCCGGAAATTTTTGTTTTGGCATTCATAGCCGGATTTTGGCATTTATAGCCGAGTTTTGGTTTTCAAAATGCAGGTATCGACTAAATGTCGCCTCCCCGCTGAATGGTCTTGCAAGTATCGATGGAATGTCGCTTCCTTGCTCATTCGGTTTTGCGAGTATTGATCGAATGTCACTTCCTCGCGGGTTAGGTTTTGCAAGTATCGATGGAATGTCGCTTCCTCGCGAATTGGGGTGCAAATATCGACTAAGCGTCGCTTCCCTGCTTTTCCCAAGACTTTTGGTTTTGCGGGTACTGACTTTGATGTCGTTTCTCCGCGATTTTTAAAATTTGAGGTTTTCTCGAACCATTTGTAATTTTGGGTTGTGGATAGCAATTGGTATATTGCATCTCCACGATTTTTGAAATTGGGTTGTGGATATCAACTGGTTTGTTGCTTCTCCACGATTTTAGGTTTTCTCGAACCTTTGAAATTTGGGTTGTGGATATCAACTGAAATGTTGTGTCTCCACGATTTTCGAAATTGGGTTGTGGATATCAACTGGTTTGTTGCTTCTCCACGGTTTTTGGATTTTGCAAGTATCGACGAAATGTCGCTTCCCTGCGATTTTGGGTGCAAGTATCGATGGAATGTCGCATCCTTGCTTTTTTTCAAGATTTTTGTTTTGCGGGTACTGACTTTGATGTCGTTTCCCCACGATTTTTGAAAAACCATTTTTTTTGTTTAAAGACATGAGGGTCGTAAATTTTGACCTAGAACCATTTGGCGGTAAAAGGTAAGGTGGACTAAGGTGGAAATCCCTGAATCCGGATTTTTGTTTCAAACCATGAATTTTAGTTCAAGGATCGAAAGTTTTGGTCAAGTCAGGGAGAGGCTCCTAAACTTGGACTTTTTTTTTTGTTTTTGAACAATGAAACAATGAAAGTAAGCATTGTTTTTGAATCTCTAGAAATTTTGACATTTGATATGAAAATTCTAAAGAGAGTGGGTTTGACGAGCGAGTACCTGAGAACAGGTTTTGGCCATACAGGCATTGCTCTTACCCAGTTGGGTAAGTCTTCAAGGGTAGTACCGCTTCAAGAACTTGCCGTTGATAGGCAGCATACATCTGTCGCCTTCCATGTTTAGGAGGGCATATGCGCCGTTGGAGAAGACTTTGTCGATGACGTAGGGTCCCTCCCATTTTGGTTCAAATTTGCCTTTGGATTTGTGTGCGAAGACCATTGGTCTTTTTACCGCAAGAACCAAGTCACCCTTTTTGTAGGCGCGTTGCCGGACCCTTTTGTCAAAAGATCCTGCCATGCGTGCTTGGTAAAGTTCAATGCTTTGTCGAGCTTCGAGCCGTCTCTCGTCGAGATTATCCAGCTCATGGAGTCGCAATTTGACATTGCTTTCTTGAGTCATGTCATTTTGTAGAGATACCCTCAGAGAAGGAATTTGTACCTCTAGGGACACGACAGCTTCGCATCCATAGACCAAGCTTCAGACAGTTTGTCGCTCCAGTCTCTTTTGTGACTAGAGACCATTTTCTTGAGGATTTTGCAGAGTGTCTTGTTGAAGGCTTCTGCTAATCCGTTTGCTGCCGGATTGTATGGAGTCGAAGGACAGCTTTGAATTTTGTATTTGTCACAGAACCTGTAGAATCGATGATCCCGGAATTATGGTCCGTTATCATGGACGAATCTCTTGGGTATGCCGAAACGACAAATGATGTTGGTGCGCAGGAACTGAAGAACTGATGAGGTCTTCATTTCGTTGAACGCAAATGCCTCTGACCACTTGGAGAAATAATCCGTTGCGGCGAAGATGAAGCGATGACCTTTGCTTGAAGGGGGAGAGATAGGACCTATGATGTCCATGCCCCATGCTTCAAAAGGCCATGAGATTGCTGTAGGATGCAGCCATTCCGGGGGCATGTGAATGTAATCTCCGTGAACTTGGCATAGCTGGCAGCGTTTGGCAAATTGCATTGCATCAGCAACCATGGTAGGCCAATAGTAACCTAACCTTTTTATCTGATCATAGAGCTTAGGACCTGCCTGATGGGCTCCACAAAGACCAGCATGAACTTCTTTAAGTGTTTCTTCGGCCTCTTGTTGTGACAAGCAGCGTAGAAGTACTCCGTTGAAGGATTTCCTGTAAAGGATCTTTGAAGGGATATCCAAATGAAAGTTTGGGGTTCGCCTTTGAATGCTTACCCGTTCTTTTGGATCTTCAGGTAGGATTCCGAACATAGTGTAATCAATGAACGGATCCCTCCAGTCGCCGATTGAAGGTTGAAGGATAGAGATCCGACTTCCAACCACTCGGTGGCATTCAGCAACTGCTTGGTGTGTGTTAAGAGGAGGGAGGATCCTTCTCTCGCACACTGTAATTTGCATGCTTTCCCCTTCCTGGATCGCCATTGATGCGGCAAGTCCGGCCAGGGCATCTGCACGGATGTTTTCACCTCTACGAATGTGGGTGATGTGACAGATGTCAAACTTTTGCAGAAGCGATTGTGCCTTGTTGTAATAAGGCAGCAGATCAGGCTTCCTGACTTCATATTTCTGATGCATCTGGTTGACGATCAGTTGAGAATCTCCAAAGACTTCCAGCATGGTGATACCAGATTCGATGGCGAGTTCCAATCCTAGGATCAGAGCTTGGTATTCAGCTGCATTGTTTGTGCATGGTTCCAGTAGCGAGAAAGCGTGTGGAATCATGCATTTGTCGGGGCTAACAAAGAGGATACCAACTCCCGAGATCAGCTTTCTTTTTTCATTTGTCCTGGTTGCACCGTCAAAGTACATGTCCCAGGAGGCATTTGGTGAGGAAGTCTCCACGTTGTAGACAGGTTCGTCTGGGAGATCATCTCTGAGTGGAGAATCTTTAGGCAATGGATGCTCTGCGAGGAAATCTGCTAGAGCTTGGCCTTTGATTGCTTTTTGTGGCACATACCTAATATCAAATTGTGACAAGAGGATGGACCATTTTGCCAGTCGGGCATTGAGAGAACCGGCCTTGGTGACAAGAACCTTCAAGAGATTGATCCTTGAGATCAGGTAGACTGTGTTGGAAAGCAAGTAGTGACGTAGCTTTTGTACGGCGAACATCACTGCAAGGCATTCTTTTTCGACTGGAGAGTAGCGATGCTCTGCACCTACTAGCATGCGGCTGAGGTAGTATAGAGCAGCTTCTTTTCCCTCACCATTCTCTTGTGCAAGCAGAGCGCCTACAGAATGATCAAGAGCTCTTGTGTACAAGATGAATGGTTTTCCAGTGGCAGGAGCAGCTAACACTGGAGGTTTGGTCAGGTATGACTTGATATCTTGAAATGCGGCTTCACAGTCGGCATCCCAGACAAAGTCTACACCCTTTTTCATCAATCGAGAGAATGGACGGCATTTCCCCGAAAGATTGGAGATGAACCGTCTGATGTAGGCCAATCTCCCTTGGAGCCCTTTTAGTTCTCTCAAGGTTCTTGGAGAGGGCATTTCTAGAATAGCCTTGACTTTTATGGGGTCAAGTTCTATTCCAGCTTTCCGAACAAGGAATCCGAGAAACTTACCCGACGAGACGCCGAAGAAGCATTTTAGAGGATTCATCCGCAGTTTGTGTTTGCGAAGTCGGAGGAAGACTTCCCGAAGATCTTTGAGATGGTCTTCTTTTCTTCTGCTTTTGACGGCGAGGTCATCAACGTAACATTTGACCGTCTTGTGCTGCATATCTTGGAATATTTTCATCATAGCCCTCTGATATGTGGCGCCAGCATTTTTCAGACCAAACGGCATGACAGTGTAGCAATACACGCCAAATGGAGTCCGAAATGAAGTGTGTTTTTCATCCTCGGGATGCATCTTTATCTGATTGTAACCAGAGAAGCCATCCATGAATGTCATTCGCTCGAATCCGCAGGTATTGTCAATCATCACCTCCGGTATGGGGAGCGGGAATTCATCTTTAGGGCAAGCGCCATTCAGGTCTCTATAGTCAATACAGACCCTGATCTGCCCATTTTTCTTTGTCACGGGGACAATATTGGCCAACCACTCTGGATGTTGTTCCTCACGGATGAAGCCAACGCTTTTGAGTTTTTGAACTTCTTGTTCAATTTTATCCATCACATCTGGACGGAATCTTCTTTGGCCTTGTTTGACAGGCTTGATGTCTTCTTGAAGATTGAGTTTGTGGACTGCTACTTTGGGGTCTAAACCAGGCATTTCAGCATAGGACCATGCAAAGCAATCAACGAACTCACGAAGAAAAGCGATATACTCGGGTAACTCATCATCCTTTATATTCTTGCTTATGAATACAGGACGTGGGTTATCTGGTGTTCCCAAGTTTATCTTTTGAACAGGATCTTCTGTCGGAAGGTTCGAAGGTGGTTCCTCCACAATATTTTCGGAGGCTTCCAACTCAACGAAACCTTCTGGAGTTTCAACTGCATTACCAGACCAAGGCTCTGTTCCTTTCCATGGATTTTCTTGATTGGTGATCTCCTCAAGGCTTGCTATGAGATAGTCCCAATCGCCTGTTGAGTCTGGTATTTCTTTTGGAGACGAGGGTTCTTCTGGGTCAGGATGCCACAAGTCTGTATTATCGGACGATTCCTCTTTATCATCAGAGAAATCATACCAATTGGATGAGCTTCCTGGATCTTTGTCAGGTAACTCTTTAAAGAGATTTCCAGGGAGATCGATGTCTTCGTGGACTTTAGATGTTGAGGCTTGGTCGGTAAAACGACTTTTAAGCCTTTGTGTCAACTGTCTCAGAGGAGTGTCGGGATCATACCCTAACCCATATGAAGACTTTTCTACATGACCGTAGAGTCTCCAATCTTCCAGCTGGCTTTTGGTCAAGGCGGGCTCCAATGGCGTGAGAATACCGCGTCTTTCTCCCAAACCGACTGGGTTTTGAGCGTCATAGCCCATTTTCTTCATAATTGCTTGTGCCACAGGACTATATAGAGATAGCTGAGGCATACCTTCATTTTGGAAAGGTTCCAGCATGGAATTTGATGAAGAAGCGTCCGATCTATGGAAGAAGATCGGCCTTTGCTTTGGTAATGTTGCCGGAACAACAAAGGTAGCAGACGTAGGATCTTCTACATCAGCAGGTGTCTCCATCGGAGTGAGAACAGGCTGAACTTGCTGAGTGTCAGCTTGGCTTGACGATGCATCGTCTTCTGGCTCTGAGTCCGAGTCTGTGTCTTGCATGATAGACACGAGAGAGACAACAAATTTGCCCCCAGGCTTTTGTTTCGCCTTCTTCACTTTAGTCGTGATGACCAAAGGTTTTGAATTCTTGAGGGAGATAACAAAGGGAGATTGACTACTCTCTTCTAATTTGCCGGAGGGTTTGTTTTCTTCCGGTGATTTTTGAGGAGCCTTGCCTTTATCTTTCTGGAGATTTTCAGCAGGGGGTGCTATTTCCTCTTCTTCTTCTTTTTCGCCTTCATACATTTGGGAGTCTGCGAAGTGGACTTCTTTACCCTTGAAGGGTTTCCTGTCCGCAAAGACTCGATGTACCATGCCGTCGTCGCCGACAAACTTGATGCATTGATGTAGAGTTGAAGGGACAACACCGTTCTCGTGTATCCAAGGACGTCCGAGAAGGATGTTGTAGCATGAGGGGGTTTTTATTGCATACACAGTGACCTCAGAGATAAGATCACCGATTTGTAATTTGAACCTGATTTTGCCGATAGGCCTTTGAGCGCTCCCATCGTATCCAAAGATAGATACAGATGTGTGGCTTAGCTTGCTGGGTGGGATGCCCAACTTTTCAAGAGCCGAAGTGGAGATAAGGTTGAGTGCAGAACCTGGGTCGATCTGAACTCTATGTATCGGCATTTCTTTGATGTACCCTGTGAAGTACAGGGGTCGGTTGTGCCTTGCTTCGCCAAGTAGGAGGTCTTCCTTAGTGAAGGCGATGGTTGCACTGGCTGCCTTTTGAACCGAGAGGCATTGGATGCATGATCCCTCAGTTTTCTTTTCTCCCTTTGAGGAAGTTTCAGAGTTTTTGACCCGGTAGTCCATTTCAATTTGGAGGACTTGCGGGGCATGTTTGTCGACATCCTCATTTAGTTTTTGTAATTCTGAGATGAGATTATCACGAGTGCGTGGAGACATTCGCAATAAGTCTAGGATGTGAAGACGTGCAGGTATGTGTTTGAAGTGCTCAACCAAGTCATACTTGAAATCCTCCTTAGGGCCTGCATGTTCATCATTGCTGCCACTGGGGGCGTTTACAACATCTTTTCCCGAAGGATTTACATAAGTAAAGGAAGATTGGTTGTAATTTTTTGTGGTAGTCCCGGCCCGAACGGGTGCCTCTACCAACTTCGAGAGCTTCTTGAGAAGGATCTTCGTTTGGAAGATTGTCTTCAGGATCAAGAGGCTGTCGTTTTTCATCTACTGGGGATGTATCTGCAGCAGAGTTGCCATCCTCAGTGATTGTGTTGCACGGAGCATTTTCCGGGAGCAAGTCCTGAACAGCATCCAGCAGCTTTTCTTCGTTGACCCATCCATCACCCCAAGTTGGGTTTTCTTCATGATGATGAGTCGGGAAGAATGTGTATCCTAAAGTCACAGTCTCAGGAGAAGAAACCTGAGAGGGTGTCATCTCTGTGAAAGTCACGTGAGACGAGGTAGCTCCAGAGGATACATTGCTAGGCGTCGTCGGAGTGTAGGTAATCTCATCAGACGACGCTTCAGAAGAGCTATAGTCCTGATATATTACATTACAGGAAGCTCTGGTAGGAGATGTTGCCTGCTCGGAGTCAGACTCATCCTCGGATGTAAGAGGATCATCTATCCAGCAATGTTCTCCATTTTCAGGAGTTGAGGGAGGAGGTACCTGATGGGCTTCAGGGACTTCCGGCTCTGGATTGTGAGGAATCTCGTTGACGCGGTCTTGCTCTTGTTCTAGAGCGAGACGCTGCAAGATCCTTGCATATTCTTCAAGATCAGGCATGGGAGCCAGATCCTCTTCTTCGTCTTCTCCGTGTGGCTCAACATAGTTGATTTCCACTGGAGCAATGACAGGTGCTGGGTTAACAGCATCTTCTTGTGCAGCCTCTTGGTCTTCTTCATCATCAGACCAGGATCCTTGTGGTTGCAAGGGGTTATACCAGGTTACTGGCATAAGGTGAGTTTCAGGAACCCATTCTTCATCGGAGAGATATTCTCCTGTTTCAAGAGATTCCTCCCACTCATCGGTGTAGTTGGGCTCGAATCCATCGTCGGTGTCGCTAGACTCGTATCCATCAATGGAGAATCCAACTACCGAGTTGCAAGAGTATAATGCCCCCTGCATGGCTTCTTTTTTGAATTGAGGTGGCATGAAATCACTGAGAGTGAAGTTTCTTACCGCCTTTGAAGTCTCTGGAAGGGACGTTTTTATTGCCCCGAGTGAAGTGGTAGAGGAGGCCTCTGCCTTTTCATGGACTTCTTGTTTTGGCTGGGTCTTCTCTTGCCGTTTGAGCCTGAGGAGATGTTTCCTAGCCTGCCTTCGCTGTTGAGCTGTCGGCTTTGTTTTTACGATCTCCCAGTTTTCATCTTCCAAGAGATCGGGATGTACCCATATGGGTTGTCCGTCTGGTGTCGGGTAAGGAACCAACACTTCGGACGTTTGAATTCTTTTTATCACCTTGAAGGAAGTAGTGATCTTCTTCCTCGGTGATTTTGGTGTTTGTCCACATGACACCATGTTGACGGAGGCAGTCCCATAGTTTTTGTCAAAGGTGATGACTCCGTTTTTCCACATCTCGTTTATCTTCTCTCTCACAACAAAGCATTGATTGAGAGGATGCGAGACCATCTGGTGGTATGGACAGTACCGAGGATCATTGGTTTTGCCAACGTCTCCAGGTCTTTTGGGCTCTGGCAAAATGAGTTTGCCATTTGCTAGGAGAGCCTCAAAGATCTCTTCAACGTCTTCATCGAACGGATATTTCTTTTCTACTCGCTCTTTGAAGGCATCAGAGAGTTCAGGTCTCTTACCTGCAGCTCTATTTTCAGCTTTCTTTGGTTGCTGAGGAGCTGACTTGGTTTGCACATTAAGGACCTCTTTCTTCTTTGGTTTAGAGGTTGCAATGGCGGTTGGCTCTTTTCTTGATGACTTCTGACTGTTGAGGTCTTTGATCACCATTTCAGCTTCCATGGAAGCTTCGAGGAGTTCCCCCAGGTTCTTTGATTTATTGCCGATGATCATGGAGCGGATTTTAGCTCTCATGTTGTTTCGGCAGATGTCGACTAGCGACGCTTGTGGCAGTACATCTGAGCATTTGTACGCCATTGCTTTCCACTTGTGAATGAAGTCATAAGTTGACTCATTCTCTCCCTGTTTTAGGCTGCAGACCTGAGCCATAGTAACAGGATGATCCTCACCTTGGAAGTGGGTCAGGAAGCGTGTCTCCAGCATAGCCCAGTTCTGAATGGAGTTCTCCGGCAGAGTGGAGTACCAATCGAAGGCCGTACCTTTTAGGGTACTTGCAAAGAGGCGGATCTTGAGTGCATCTTGATCTGCGATAGCTCCCGTCAAAATTTTGAAGTGGATGACGTGCTGTCTGGCTGATCCTTTCCCCGTATATGTTTGGAGAGTAGGATGCTTGAATTTTGTGGGGAACGGGACCGAGTCCATCCATAAAGGATATGGTGGCTTGATCCCATGCTCTTTGAGTATATCCTCTTCTTTAGCTTTGGCGAGGATACTGTCTACGTCCTTTTTGGTAAGGGCGCGTGACTCATTTTCTTCTCCATTTTCCTCGTTATTGCCATGATTCGGAGGAGGCTCATTGTTCACCTGATTTTGGACGACAAGGAGAAGGTTTTCCATCAGAGTTTCAATCCTCTGCTGGCCTTGTTCCAACTGCTGGATGCGTGTGAGCGCATCATCTCGAGGTGGATTCTGAGGTGGCGGCTCAGAACTTGTAGCCAAGACGTTCATCCCTCGGGATTCGAACGAAGAAATCGTCCTGGTGACCGAGCTGGGGCTCATTCTTTTTAATGAAGAGCTTGATGAAGGATTACTCTCCCGTCCTTGGCTTGAAGGGGCAGGAGATTCTTCGGGATGTCTTTGTGTCCTGGTGACGCTACGGGTCACCGGACGTCGGACATGGATTTTTGATGCTGACCTTTGGCGTCTTCTGGTTTTTCCAACCATATGGACGGCAGCAACTTGGTCGGGTCTTTCTTTTTCGACCCATTTGCGGGAGACTTGAAGTGTAGGAGGCTGGGTCCTTTGTTTCTCTAGTCTCTTTTGTCGATATGACGCACGGCGGCGTGCTCGACGAGCGATTTGAGCTTTGGTCAGCTCTGGCTGGGCTCTGACGATGAAGGATGTGCTCCCTCGGGCGCAGCAGCCGAGCTTGTCTTCTTTGTGGTTGGGCAAGGACAGGATGCGGACCCGGTCCTTTGCCTGTTGCAGCGAAGCTTTAAACCTTTCGAGTTCGGCCCCTGTAGAGATAAAGGGTCGAACTGAAGGGGTGTAGGCCCTGGCAGGTGCTTGTAGAGGCCTAGTAATGCATGATCTGATTTTGGGCCTGCAGGAACAAGCGGGCTCATGCTGGGTTGACTTGGGAGTCAAGTTGGAGATGGGTCTCTCCTCTTTCATGTAGGCAAGAGGGTAGAACTGGTTCTCCTTAAGTGGGGCCAGGTATGCTGGCTTGGTGGAGGTTTGAGTCCTCCTTTGTTTTGGGGAAGGTCTTGGAGACCAAGTCTTAGGGTAGACCTGGTTGGTTGTTGGTCGAGGCTTCGCGGGGGTGCCGCGGGCTTCGGGCTTTTGGGCTTTCGCCTTTGGTGTCACGAGAGTGACATGTTGAGAGGCGATCTTCTGCTTTTTGGCAGGAGCAGCTTGTTCTTCGGGAAGTGGGAATGGTCCCAGTGTCCCGAAGACGATGGTCCGGGGAGTCGAGGTCGACCCGGAGTTCAGAGAGTTGCCGAGGGAGTTGACGCTTCGGCAGCTGGCGGGGCGCTTGTAAGTGCGCTCGGTTTGCTTCTGTTGAAGCATGAGTTGGTGCTTGTTCTCATCGAAGATAATGGTTAAGGCTGCCATTGTTAGTTTCGAAAAAGTTCTCTGAAACAAGACCACATCCATTAGTAATCATAAGAATATAATGATCATAAATGGGAATTTCTATGGTTGTCTTTTCAAATCGCTCAAGGGATATGACCCAAGCGACATGAAGAAGGCAAAAAGCCATAGATGGTACAATTGTTCTGACAGCAAGTATGGTGAGCCCAGAATGAGCGTTCCAGTGACTGCTAGAAGCAATTGTAAACCTAAATTCGACTTATCAAGAAGCAGGGCTTGCTCGAGATAAGAAGAATATAAGGTAGGAGTTACAAATGTGCCGGTCACAGATACAGTAGACCCTGAAAGGGCGTACCAGTACTGCTATGCACAAATGTTGGAGATCGCATCCATGAGATGGGATTCTTTGTTTTGAAATGTCAGAAATGGATTCGTCAAAGAGAGCAGGTGGCATTCCGATTCAAATACGGGCTCAACGATTTCCGCGAGCGCCAGTACTCAGAAGGGAAGAGACCACAATTTCTCGAATCTGAATCCAAAAGTGACGAGTTTTTGGAGATTTTTTTTTTGAAATGATTTTTTTTTTATTTTATTTTTCTTTATTTTTTTTTATTTTTTATTTTTTTTAAAAAATATTTTTTTATTTATTTTTTTTATTTTATTTTTTTTTTGGAAATTTTTGTTTTTTGTTTTTTTTTTTTTTTAAGATTTTTTTTTTGAAAATCTTTTTTTTATTTTTTTTATTTTTTTTTAATTTTTTAAGATTTAAAGACGAGAGAGTACACATAGGCCTCCTAACCCGGTCTTATGAAACCTCAATTGATAGAATTGCCCCCAGGTAAGGGTAGGATTACTTAATGAACCCGTTTGGAGGACCCTTGCCTAGAACAGTCAAGCTGTCTCCACACTCTGGACAAGGCTTTTCTTGAATCAATCGTGATCAAAGAACGCAATTGGTTTAACCTTAGTGGTCTATGTCTTTTTTTTTTTATAAAAATCCCAAATAGACTCATCGAAGAGAAACGATGGCCCAAAACCTTAGTCAAACGGGCTCAACATTTCTGCAAGCACCAAAGAACGATAGGATAGGATCAAAGTTTCTCAATTTTGAATCCAAACT
Organism: Umbellularia californica; assembly: GCA_028538565.1. Lineage (NCBI taxonomy): Eukaryota > Viridiplantae > Streptophyta > Magnoliopsida > Laurales > Lauraceae > Umbellularia > Umbellularia californica. Next base: position 3,267,499 of record JAPQWN010000009.1, read on the forward strand.
AAGAAAGCTGATTTTTTTATTTATTTATTTTTTTTGAAATCTCTAATGAACTCATCGAAGAGAAACGATGGTCCAAAACCTTAGTCGAACGGGCTCAACATTTCTGCAAGCACCAAAGAACGATAGGATAGGATCAAGGTTTCTCAATTTTGAATCCAAACTAAGAAAACTGATTTTTTTTTCTTTTTTTTTTTTGAAATCTCTAATGAACTCATCGAAGAGAAACGATGGCCCAAAACCTTAGTCGAACGGGCTCAACATTTCTGCAAGCACCAAAGAACGATAGGATAGGATCAGGGTTTCTCAATTTTGAATCCAAACTAAGAAAATTGATTTTTTTTTTATTTTTTTTTTGAAATCTCTAATGAACTCATCGAAGAGAAACGATGGCCCAAAACCTTAGTCGAACGGGCTCAACATTTCTGCAAGCACCAAAGAACGATAGGATAGGATCAAGGTTTCTCAATTTTGAATTCAAACTAAGAAAACTGATTATTTTTTTTTTTATTTTTTTTTTGCAAAGAGAAAGAGTGGAAACAAACTTAAAGAAGTAGAAATTTCCAAAAAATCCCATCTCATTTTTTTTTAGGATGCAAAATCCAACATAGGCCACCAGCTAGAAAGTAGCCAAGGAATCTGGAGAAGAAGTATAAGCATAGAGCAAAAATATGGTATGCAAATATTTCATTTCCAAGCACCGTGTTCTCAAATGAACGAGTCCCACCGGGTGTGCCAGCTTGATGGAACGCGCTCCGAGGCGCCGTGGGGCGGCTACCGGGGTCGGCGGAACGTGGGAGTCCGTCGGGTCCGGCCCTTTCGCGCCCTGGCGGGCCTGAAGCGTGCATCAACATTTCTTTGTGTGGGTGTGCCAGATTTTCTATTTTACTTGGAATTGCAAGTGGTAATCCAGAGATCAACCTTCGCAAGTAAAAAGGAAATCAACTTCTTTCAAGTTTTCCATTGCACAAATATTTAAGAAAAGAGACATTTTCTTAATTTGCCGTGAAAGGCGATTTGTTTGGCATTTATAGCCGATTTTGGCGTTTATAGCCGATTTACAATTCTTATCAATAATGAAAGACAAGAGTTGTGATTTTTGTCTCTTTAGAAAAATACAAACTACAATGTAAAGCAAGAAAAGGAAGATCTAACTTTTCAGGAGATTGTGGGGGACTCGTTCAGATTGACGGTCGCAAGCCATGTATGGGCTTCGCCATCATCCATGCAGATGAGAACAGAAGATGCTCTTGATTCGCTTGGCTTGGCTATAACCTCAGGTTTTTAGAGGACAAAGACCAAGAGAAGGTCCTATGTCCAATAAAAAGCTAAGTAGACGGGCTGAAAAGCCACGTCTAAGCCATTGGAGGCAGCAGGAGAAGGCAAGGACCTTGGGGAGGTGCCCCCCAAGGGACTTTTGTCACCTTGTAGTGGTGGCCGGTGCAGAACTTCAGCAGAGTTTTTCTCTCTTTTTCTTTCTCTCAGATCTCTTTCTGATCCTTTTTTTTCTGATCCTCTGATTTTCTCCTCCTTTTTCTGATTCCAATTTCAATGGAATGCTCTCCTATTTATAGGCTTTTGGTAGCCATTTAGGAGGGTTTATGAGCCTTAATGGCTTTAATGGGAGGAGTTACAAGATTTATTTCTTGATTTTGTAACTCCTTTTTCCTTGAATCTGATTGGCCGATGGAGATTAAGGGCTTTTAATCACCTTAATTACCATAATGGGAGGAGTTTCATGGTTTAAATGCCATGAATCAATTGACTTGTAACTCCCAAATGCTTGCTTCTGATTGGGCCGTCCAAAGAAATGAATTAATGACTGCAATAAAGCTAGTCAATTAACCACATTAATTGGTCGCCGAGCAGTCGAAGAGTCGCGGGCCATGCCGTGTCTTCTGGAATTCTTCTGGCGATGATCATCGATGGATCTACATGCTGATCGACATCGGATGAACATGTAACTTCAGACATTGATAGCTAAGAGTGGGCCGGTGACATCTGTCTTGTCGATTTCACGATCGGTCGGACAGAAAGTGCACTTTCTTGGTCGACCGGTTGGCGATCTTGGAGCGATCAATGATGATTTTATGCTTTTGGAGGTTGACCCGTGATTTTGACGGATGTCGGAGGATATGAGTCAATTTCAAGCACTAAAAATCACATTTTCAGGAAACCACAGGGGCCAAAGTGCGCGAAACGCGAAAAAAGACGGAAAAACGGGTCACCGGCGGAAAATCCGGTGACCCGGACCTCCATGGTCGCCGGCGACCATGGACCGGCGACCATGGGCCATGGTCGCAGGGGCCTGCGACCATGGGCCATGGTCGCAGGGGTCTGCGATCCTGGGGTATTTTTCCCCTTCGGAGCCCGTTTTGCGGTCGTTTTGAGGTCTTTTTCGTCGCCGTTTTCTTCTGTATTTTTCTTCACATTGCTTCTCATTTATTGGCTTGATTTCCCTGTAGAAAACCTGATGAGAATCCTTGCATTTTTAGAGTGCAAAGTTTCCAATTTTCCGGGAAAGCCGAAGACTTTGTCGCGTAAAGCTGCTGATTTTCCGCCAGAAGCTGAAACTTGGTCAAACGATGTCGGAATGACCTGAAATTTGAGGTGAAGCCTCCTGAGCAATAAATAAGACCAACCATAGGCTTTTGTTTGAGTTTTGAAGCCGTTTGGGGTCCCGTCGATGCTTCACTTGATTTTGCTGCGGGGAAAATGCCGAGCTTTGATATGTGGCCAAACGATGTCCGATTGACCTGAAATTTGACGGGGAGCCTATTGGAGTCATTTTGAGACGTTCCATGGGCTCCGTTTTGGATGTCATGGTCCCGGGTTGCTCCGCCGCCGGTAGGCTTGATTTTCTCTCGGAGCATCGAAACCTGGTCAAACGTTGTCGGAATGACCTGAAATTCGACATGCAGCCTTTTGGAAGCATGTTGAAGCCACTCATGCACTTGGTTTGATGAGCGAAGGCTTCGGTGGTTCCCGCTCGAGCATTGATGGAGGGTCAAACATTGTCGGTTTGACTTGAAATTTGGCATGGAGCCCTTTTGAGACATGCTGGAGTCATCTGTAGGCTCTGATCGAAGTTTTGACGTCTCCGATGATGTCGCCGCCGGGAGCACCATTTTAGCTGTCGGAGAAGCGAAGTTAGGCCAAATGATTCTGAAATGGCCAGAAACTTCATGTGTACTCTTCTCTTGGCTATCTTGAAGGATCTTGCAGTTTTTGTTTGATTCTGACAAGATTTGATCTTTTGGAGAAATTGCATTGCCTATTTATGGCAGGTTGCGACTTCATGCAGCTTTCTTGATGTTGAAGAGGCAAAGTGACATTTTTGGTGTCAACAAAGCCCAAAATCAAATCATGCATCGTTAGGCCTCCACAAAAACCCGCTAAAGCCTGCACTCCTGCGAGTCGACCCTTCATCTCAACAGGGCCCGAACTTGCAAAATTCAAAGCCTCACTGCGACAGGCTAAGGACCGCGTCTAGATCCTATCCATGCCCAGCTTTAAAGAAGACAAGCTCGGCTGTTGCGCACGAGGGACTGTATCCTTCATTGCCAGAGATTAGCCAAAGCTGACTGAAGCTCAAATTGCTCGTCGTATGCGTCGCCGCACAGCATATCGACAAAAGAGACTTGAGAAGCAAAGAACCCAGCATTCTACCCTCTATGTCTCTAACAAATGGGTCGAAAAAGAAAGACCCGACCAATTCGTTGCTATCCATATGGTTGGCAAAACCAGAAGACGCCTGAAGTCAGCAACCAAAATTCGTGTCAGACGTCCAGTGACTCGCAGCGTCTCCCGGACACGAACACATCTAGAAGAATCCTCCACTCCTTCATGCCAAGGACACCGGAGTAATCACTCCTCGGACTCTTCATCCAAAAGAATCAGCCTCAGCTCAGCCCCAGCTCGAGCAGGCAACCTTGCTGGTTGCCTCGGTTCCTGCGTGGTTCAGGTCCGCTCGAGCGCCCTTTGGTCCGCTCGAGCGCACCCTCCCTCGAGTCTAAAGCATTTTTTAAAGCCCGGAAATTGTTTTTAAAAGAATCCCTTGATACAGGAATACTCGTAAGACAACGTTTGAAGTTCATTTAAGAAGGGAAACCACAACACAAAGATCCATTAAAGTTCTTTATAAATTTTCAAGGTATATAAGTGTTCCGGAATGTCTCCAATTCCAAGAGTACCAAGTTATCTTTAGGATCGACATACGGAATACCTATTCACCTTAAACGAATCTTGAATCCGATATTTTGCCCGAAACCCCAATAGTTCATTTGTATTTTCTTGTACCCGAGATTTACACTAAGTGACTATTATTCTCGAAAGTTTTGAAAAGGATACTTGTGTTAATCACTAGACCCGAAATACATGCCCGACATGATATGATAGTTGTGCCTTGAGCACCCCCGTCTTGCCCGATTATATTCTCGTACTTGATTTGTTTTACACATGTCTTGATTTACATGATTTGACCTATGAGTCGGCACCACTAAGCTTGGATAACCTTGTCAGTCTGATCCACTGACTTGGAGATCCCCCTCTTGTCCCGCCAGCTGCAGTTTGGATCCCGCTACCCGGTTTATTAACCGTGGTCTTGTCCTGATACCGCAGATTGCTACTGTGGTTCCTAATGTCCGGCTTGCTACCGTGGTCATGCCCCGTATATTGTACATGTATATGTAAATTTCGTTGTACCTCCTCACTTCAGTGACTGAGGTCAACGCCTTGATATGCTTGCTCTATCACTTCGGTGATAGAGGACTTAGCTTCGTGTGGTTGCCATCTTGTTTGTTTCCCGAATCCCTTGGTTACCTTACATGTTTTATTACTGCACATATGTTTTTAAGTAAATGTCTTGGTTACTTCTTGAAAGTTATTGTTTTAAACATGTTTATATGTTTTCCAAGGTAAATGCCTTCATTATTAAATGTTTCATATCTTTTCACCCACCTGCCAGACCGTCGTGTCCGATCTATTTCTTTGGTACTCAGGTCCCGTTGTTGGTCACCCCGAGGAGGAGCCCGAGGAGGCGGTCGGTGAACCGCAACAGCTAGTTGAGTGGCGTGTCGATGATGTTATCTAAACATCCGGTTGCCGAGATGCGCATCATTTTGGGGGTGTTATTAACCATTCGTTTCGATGGATATTGTTTTGTTGGTATTGGCCTTTGTTGGCCTCTAATTTTGGGCATTGTAATTAAATGATATATGTTCAAACTTTAACAGTACTTTTGGGTTGCGCTTTAGAACATTGCTAATTCTGATACTTGTTACTTAAATACAATCAGTATTATTATTATTATGGAAATGGATCACATGCTTGATTTGCTACACACTTCCGCAATTATACAAAATATTCATGTTGTTGTGATATTCTCACCGCGGACACCTATGGGAAATCAAGTGCACGGTTAATGCATGTCCTTTTATTATCCGTGTACGTATTGGCATTAAACATACTACTATTCTTTTTTATCATTATATTCCATCATTTACTCATTACCTAGTCCTGATCCCGGATTTGGTCCTTGAACCCGGTCCGGGGTCGCGACAAACTGGATCAGAGCTAGACGTGTTTCAAGCAATTAAAAGAAACTAGAAATCCTAAGGACGTGGTGAGGATTCGTTAGATCTTTCGTTAGCTAGAATCTCATGAGCAATGTGTGATCCTATTCTTGATTATTATGTGCTAACAACTTGATTTGCAGCATCATGCCACCTCGTAAGCGACCGGCAAACGGCAATCCCACCACAAGTAACGTTGATTATACCGGGCCAGTTGAGGATACAGGGCCAGTTGGGGAAGATAGAATTGAGAATGTAATACCAAATCAATTTCAGCAAATGATGCAGGCTATGCTTTACCAACAGCGTCAGGCAAATGAGAATCAGACTAGACTCCAAGAACAAATGCTCAAGAAGGATGAGGATCATGCTAGAGAATTAGCAGAGATGCAGAGACAGTTACTAGAGGTGCTACAAAGGAGACATGAACCTATTCAACCTCAGCCTGCGATTGTCATCAATCAGAGAGAGCATGACCCCAATGCATTGTTTGAGAGGTTCAGAAAGAGGGGTCCGAAGGAGTTTGTGGGGACAGAAGACCCCTTGGCTGCAGATGACTGGCTAGAGCATATAGAGAACATATTTGAGGTCTTCAGATGTAATGGAGGTGAGAAAGTACAACTTGCAGCATCACTCTTCACTAGCTTGGCAGACAATTGGTGGAAGACAATGAGGGAGGAGTACAGGACTATGACAGACGCAGTGGCTTAGGCAAGCTTCAAGAGGCAATTTAGAGATAAATACGTGCTCGCCCATGTCAAGAGGCAGAAAGCAGTGGAGTTCCAGCAGCTTGTACAAGGAAGTATGACAGTGTTAGAGTACCTCACCAAGTTCGAGAGGTTATCTAGATATGCTCCAGAGTTAGTGGACACGATGGAAAAGAAAATAGCTAAGTTCTTGGAAGGACTTCTCCCCATCATTGAGAGGGATGCCACCGGTGTAGTACCACCTCCACCTTTGAGGAAGCTGTCAAGAGGCTTACAAGTTTGAGAACTTCCATCACAAGATCCTTAAGGTCCAAGGCAAAGGGCAGGGGCAGCCCCAACAGCAGCACAAGGAACCAACAGAACAAGAGGCAGAGACAAGATCAGAATGTACAACTAGTCTGCATCCACTGTGGGAAGAACTATGAGAGTGCCCAGTGTTGTACAGTCTCAGGAGCATGCTTTAGATGTGGTTCGATGAACCATCAGATGAGAGATTGTCCAAGACAGAACAGGCAGAATCAGCATCCTCAAGGAGCACCGCGTCCAGCACCACCACAGAATGCACTAGTGGTGCAAAATCAGGCAAGACCACTCCGGTAACAGGCACCGCAGCAACAATATAGGCCCCAGCAACACAGCAGCAAGCCCGTCAGTAAGGACAGCGTCCCCCGCAACAGAACAGAAATGTCCCTCAAAGCAGACAACAACAGCCTCCTATCAGGCCACAACAGCGAGGACAAGTATACGCGGTCAATAGGGCTGATACAGAGGCAGCAGGCGATGTTGTGGAAGGTACACTCCTTGTTAGTGGGATAGAAGCTAGAATATTATTTGACCCTGGCTCTACGCATTCTTTTATATCCCATGCATTTTCTAGATTTATTGATGTGCATGGTAGAGATCATGAGTACATTTTGACTGTGGCTACACCAGTAGGAAAACAAGTTGTGTGTACTATCTATTACCCTAGTTGTACAGTTCAGATAGGAGAAGTTGTGTTACCCGCAGATCTTATTCTGTTGGAGATGAATGATTTCGATGTCATCCTAGGAATGGATTGGCTAGCAGGGTACCAGCCACAATGGATTGTTTCCATAAGACCCTCACATTCAAATTGGATGAGACACCAGCAGGGGTGTTGTTCCAGGGAGAGAGGAGGAATCCTCATGTAGGGTTTGTCTCAGCGTTGAAAGCTGATAGACTTTTGAGAAGTGGATGTGAAGCCTATTTGGCGTTTATCACAGAGGATAAACGGTCCCAAGGGGTGGAGGAGATCCCTATTGTTTGGGAGTTCCCGGATGTATTTCCGAAGGAGATTCCGGGATTACCACCCATAAGAGAAATCGATTTCACCATCAAGTTGTTACCGGGGACCGCTTCAATATCTATTGAACCTTATCGCATGGCTCCGGTGGAATTGGGAGAGTTAAAGATACAATTACAAGAGTTGTTGGACAAAGGTTTTGTAAGACCTAGTATTTCACCGTGGGGAGCTCCGATTTTATTCGTTAAGAAGAAGGATGGTTCGATGAGACTGTGTATTGACGACCGGAGATTGAATCAAGTGACCATCAAGAACAAATATCCACTGCCTATGATAGATGAACTATTTGATCAGTTATAAGGTGCCTCATACTTTTCGAAGATTGATTTAAGATCCGGTTATCATCAGCTGAGAGTAAGGGAATCGGATGTGTTGAAAACAGCTTTCCGGATAAGATATAGCCACTATGAGTTCCTAGTGATGCCATTTGGATTGACTAATGCACCGGCAGTGTTCATGGCGTTGATGAACAAGATATTTGCTCAATATCTGGATCAGTTCGTGGTAGTGTTTATTGATGATATTTTGATGTACTCCAAGACCAGAGAAGAGCATGAAGAGCATCTGAGGATAGCATTGCAGCTTTTGAGAGAGAACCAGTTGTATGCGAAGCTCAACAAGTGTGAATTTTGGCTAGAGCAAGTAGCATTTTTGGGGCATATTATCTCCAAGGAAGGATTGTCTGTAGACCCGTCCAAGATCGAAGTAGTAATGAAGTGGGAAAGACCAAAGAATGTGTCCGAAATCAGGAGTTTTCTTGGATTGGCAGGGTATTACCGGATATTTGTACAAGGATTTTTGTCGATTGCAGCACCGTTGACGAAGTTGACAAGGAAGAATGTACCATATGTGTGGACAGATCAGTGTGAAACTAGTTTCTAAGAGCTGAATAAGAGATTAACCACCGCACCAGTCCTTACCTTGCCATCCGGAAGCGGCGGTTTTACCATTTTTACCAATGCTTCGAATGTTGGACTTGGTTGTGTGTTGATGCAGGAAGGAAGAGTTGTTGCATATGGGTCCCGGCAGTTGAAAGATCACGAGAAGAACTATGCGACCCATGACCTTGAATTGGCAGCGGTTGTCTTCGCATTGAAAATGTGGAGGCATTACCTCTATGGAGAGAAGTTCGAGGTCCATTCTGACCACCGCAGCCTACAATATCTGTTTTCTCAAAAGGAGTTGAACGTGAGATAGAGGAGATGGATGGAGTATATTAAGGACTACGATTTTCCAATTAAATATCACTCGGGGAAAGCGAACGTAGTTGCCAATGCTTTGAGCAGAAAATCAGTGGGCATGGCGAATCTAAGTGGTACTTGTATTTTTGATCAATTTGAAGAGTTAAGGATGACCTACAGCCACTGAGGAAAGGTGTGGTATTTGCCAATATGTCAGTGTCAGAGCCTTCTTTCATTCAGAAGATCAAGGATAGTCGGTTACAAGATCCAGAATTGGCTAAGATCTCAGAGCATAGAGCGAAACGTCTTGATTTTCGTATCGTTGATGGAGTCCTTTATTATCGAGATCGTTTGTGTGTGCCTAACATCGAAGAATTGAGGAGTGACATCATGGCAGAAGCTCATAGTACGAAGTATTCCATGCACCCAGGCAGCACGAAGATGTATCAGAATTTGAAGGGCAGATTTTGGTGGAACAACATGAAGAGAGAGATTGTAGCGTTTGTCTCTCATTGGATGACGTGTCAATTGATAAAGGCAGAACATCAGAAGCCTCCAGGGTTGTTGCAGCCATTAGAGATCTAGGAATGGAAATGGGAGCACATTACCATGGACTTTATTTCGGGACTACCGAGTATTAGCAGAGGCAATGACGCAATATGGGTTATGGTGGACAGACTCACCAAGTCAGCTCATTTTATCCCCATAAAGACAGGTAAGAAGATGCATATGTTACCCTTAGCAGAGTTGTTTGTCAACGAGATCGTCAGTAGGCATGGACAGCCAGTTTCTATCACGTCTGACAGAGGCAGCATATTCGTCTCGAGGTTTTGGAAGACCCTACATGAGTCTATGGGTACGAAGCTACAGTTTAGCACGGCTTATCACCCTCAGACAGATGGCTAGTCAGAGAGGATAATTCAGACGCTCGAGGACATGCTCCGTGCTTGTGTATTGGATTTTAAGACTCAATGGGATGAGACTCTCCCGTTATACGAGTTCGCTTACAACAATAGCCACCACTCGAGCATTGGGATGGCGCCTTTTGAGGCTTTGTATGGCAGAAGGTGTAGGACACCTATTTGTTGGGAAGAAGTTGGCACCCGCGGTTTCCATGGACCGACCATAGTCAGTGAGACCTGTGACAAAGTGAGACAGATTCAGGAATGTCTGAAAGTGGCCTGGAGTAGACAGAAAAGCTGTGCAGACTCTCACAGAAGGGACTTGCAGTTTAAAGGAGATAAGGTTTTCTTGAAGGTGTCACCTACCAGAGGAACATTGAGGTTTAGGCAGAAGGGCAAGTTGTCATGAAGATACATTGGACCGTATGATATTTTGAGTAAGATTGGTGATGTGGCTTATAGATTAGCCTTACCACCCGAGCTTTCCGGTGTACACAACGTCTTCCATGTGTCGGTGTTGAAGAAGTATGTTCCCGACCTTTCGTACGTACTCCAGCATGAACCATTGGAAATTCGAGAAGATGCTACATATTTTGAGAAGCCCATTCAGATCATTGATACAAAGGAACAAGAGTTGAGGACACGGACTATTCAGTGGGTGAAAGTGCTTTAGGAGAATCATGGGCCGGAAGAAGCAATGTGGGAATTGCGAGAACAAGTACAGAAGAAGTATCCACATCTCCTACACGAGTGAGTTTTATATTTCATTTGGAGGACCAAATGCCCTAAGGGGTGGAGGATGTAAGACCCCGACCCGAGTGATCCCGATTAGTGCTAATTAAGTCGCGTGTTAGTGCTAAGTGTGATTAGTGCATTTTGGTTCAGTGGGGACTAGAATGGCTCTTTTATAGTTTTGGGGAATTTTAGTGATTTGTGTTTAGTGGGGCCCTTTGGGGGTTCCCTTTTTGATAGCTTTGCGTTAATTTGGGAATTATTCGTGATCCCGGTGACTTATATTTTTACTCCATTTCACTTGTCTCATTAATCACCACAACTTTCATGTTGATCCCGTGCCCGTTCGGAACCCCGAAACCCGACTTTCCTAGCATTGAGGGCAAATCAGTCATTTTACACTAAATCTGTACCCAAAAGTTGATATCCCCAAAACCCGCGAAACATATACTTTTTGGAAACTAGATATTTCGGTGATCGTTTTTCCCTTCTTCGTCGATTTCGTTCGAGGTCCCGAAATTAGTGATTTCAGCCTCCAAAGTTTCTAAGTGGTGGAACCCACTCCCATTGGCTTTAAATAGAGAACCCATCTCTTCTTCTTCCTTTTTCCAGCACAAAAGCAACCAAACCTAGGGTTTCCTCTCATTTCTCTTCTCCTTGTTTCTCCACCACCAAATCTTCACCAAACTTGCACCAATAGCACTAATGGAAGTCACTATCTTCTTCTCCATCACTAGAGCTCTCCTTTTATACAACTTTTGAAGAGGAACCTCTATTCCAAGACCCTCTTTGATTCACTCTTGTCTATTTAGAGACCTTCCAAGTAAGTTCTCCTTCCCAATCTTCTTGTTATGTATTCTCCTAGCTATAGAGAAGCTCTATTTTCTTTATTGAAGAGTTCTTCTTCTTCCTTCCTTGTTTAACCCATTTTAGGGTTTGTTTTGGGGGTTTTTGTGTAGCTTGGAGTTTGGCTTGGAAGAGGAGAGTAATAGCTTGATTTCCTTGTTTAGAGACCTTGAGGCAAGTGGAATGAATGGATGTTTTGAGTTTTAAATGGTTTCATGACAAACATGATTGATTTTGTATCTTCATTAATGGTTGGTTTGCTTACATTCAATGTGTAATAAATGTCTTTGAAAGTGGTTGTTTAGCTCTTTATGATCTTGAAAATATGGTTTATATTTCCTTGTTTTACTCCTTGTTGAAGACTTAAATGAATCCTTGTGTTGGTGGATGTTCTTCTCACTTTTGTGTGGTTCAATGAGGAGGAGGAGATGTATGGGAAGTAAAGATTTATGGCAGTTTAATGGGGGTTTCAAGTAGCATTTGATGTATGATTATTGCGGGCAAGAAGTCCATTTTATTGCAGAAGAAATGTATAAGAGAATGGGGAAAGAAAGGCCATGAAGGCCCTTCTCGGGCAGCTGGGATTGGCTGCCTGCTCGAGCGCGCAGCCAATCTGCTGCCAACTCGGGCGGCAGTGAAACTGTCCGCTCGAGCGGGCATATGTCCGCTCGAGTGGGCAACCTTACTGGTTGCTTGGGTTCCTGCGTGGTTCAGGTCCGCTCGAGCGCACCCTCCCTCGGGTCTAAAGCATTTTTTAAAGCCCGAAAATTGTTTTTAAAGGAATCCCTTGATACCGGAATAGCTATAAGACAACGTTTGAAGTTCATTTGAGAAGGGAAACCACAACACAAAGATCCATTAAAGTTCTTTAGAAGTTTTCAAGGTGTATAAGTGTTTCGGACTGTCTCCAATTCCAAGAGTACCAAGTTATCTTTAAGATCGACATACGGAATACCTATTCACCTTAAACGAATCTTGAATCCGATATTTTGCCCGAAACCCCAATAGTTCATTTGTATTTTCTCGTACCCGAGATTTACACTAAGTGACTGTTATTCTCGAAAGTTTTGAAAAGGATACTTGTGTTAATCACTAGACCCGAAATACATGCCCGACATGATATGATAGTTGTGCCTTGAGCACCCTTCGTCTTGCCCGATTATATTCTCGCACTTGATTTGTTTTACACATGTCTTGATTTACATGATTTGACCTATGAGTCGGCACCACTAAGCTTGGATAATCTTGTCAGTTTGATCCACTGACTTGGAGATCCCCCTCTTGTCCCGCCAGCTGCAGTTTGGATCCCGCTACCCGGTTTATTAACCGTGATCTTGTCCTGATACCGCAGATTGCTACTGTGGTTCCTGATGCCCGGCTCGCTACCGTGGTCATGCCCCGTATATTGTACATGTATATGTAAATTTCGTTGTACCTCCTCACTTCGGTGACTGAGGTCAACACCTTGATATGCTTGCTCTATCACTTCGGTGATAGAGGACTTAGCTTCGTGTGGTTGCCATCTTGTTTGTTTCCCGAATCCCTTGGTTACCTTACATGTTTTATTACTGCATATATGTTTTTAAGTAAATGTCTTGGTTACTTCTTGATAGTTATTATTTTAAACAGGTTTATATGTTTTCCAAGGTAAATGCCTTTATTATCAAATGTTTCATATCTTTTCACCCACCTGCCAGACCGTCGTGTCTGATCAATTTCTTTGGTACTCAGGTCCCGTTGTCGGTCACCCCGAGGAGGTGCCCGAGGAGGCTGTCGGTGAACCGCAATAGCTAGTTGAGTGGCGTGCCGATGATGTTGTCTAAACATCCGGCTGTCGAGATGTGCATCATTTTGGGGGTGTTATTAACCATTCGTTTTGGTGGATATTGTTTTGTTGGTATTGGCCTTTGTTGGCCTCTAATTTTGGGGATTGTAATTAAATGATATATGTTCAAACTTTAACAGTACTTTTGGGTTACGCTTTAGAACATTGCTCATTCTGATACTTGTTACTCAAATACAATCAGTCTTATTATTATTATGGAAATGGATCACATGCTTGATTTGCTACACGCTTCCTCAATTATACAAAATATTCATGTTGTTGTGATATCCTCACCGCGAACACCTATGGGAAATCACGTGCACGGTTAATGCCTGTCCTTTTATTATCCATGTATGTATTGGCATAAAACATACTACTATTCTTGTTTATCATTATATTCCATCATTTACTCATTACTTAGTCTCGATCCCAGATTTGGTCCTTGAACCTGGTCCGGAGTCGCGACACATGCCGCCTCCACTGGTGACGAACCAGGCAGGAGCGACCAAGCAGATACCGACGGTCCCCCGGCCAAGGATGGTCGGCGGAGAGCCCGATATGAGAAGCGTGGGATCGCCTGTCACCCAGACGCATTCCTTGTCGAGAGGTGCAACAGTATCTCCTCGTCACGGCCCCGTCCTGGAACGAGTTCGGCAAAATACCTCCCAGGCGGAGCGTCCTCGTCATGACGTCATCTTACTGGAGCAGCCCCGCAGGGATGTTCCTCCTCAGGAACGTTCCCAACAAGGCAAGACCCCAGTGCTGTCCAGATCACGCCAGCCTCGTTACCAGGACTACGTGGAGGAGGACCACGTGCACCTTGACGATGAGGGCGACGACGACATGATCTTGGAGGAGGACGACGAGGCACACGCCGAAGCAATCAGGGCTTAAAACCACCTTATTCAAGAGCAAAAAGAGCAGATTCTCCAGCTCCAGCGACAGCTCGAGGCAAAGGAGAAAGTCCCGACCGGGACCTCACACGTGCCCCCCCTCGGCAGTGAGCTCGAAAAGGTCTCGAGGCTCGGCCGGACTTGACGTAAATCATAAACAATAAGAGGCGTGACTGAGCCTACAATGAAGGCTCGAGCAGCACTCACGCCAGCGCTGACCCTCGGCAGCAGCGCCAGAGGCCGAGGAGATAAGAAGCCGACCCTGAGATGAGGGATTATATCAGCCAGCAAATAAAATTGGCTATGCAGCAGAACATGGAGTTTGCTAGCCTACCAGAGGTCGGCTAGCCACCAATGATAGTGACAACCATTGTACATCCCCATTCACTCGGGAAATCAGAGATCACGCCCTCCCCGGTAAGTTCAGCTTCCCGAGGTTCAATCTTTATGACGGGACCTCAGACCCTGAGGCGGACCTCCGCCACTTCACCCAGAGGATGACGGTGTGGGGCGGCGACGGTAACTTGGACTGCAAGGTCTTCTCCTCCAGTTTGGGCAATCTCCCACTTCAGTAGTTCTGCGCGCTCTCTGAGGGATCGATTTCGAGCTGGTAGCAGCTTCGAAACTCCTTCGTGGAGAAGTTCCAAGCGCACCGGGTTATCCCAAAGACAGACTCCGACCTGATGACCATCAGAATGAGGCCAGCCGAAAATATCACTCGGTTCACCAAAAGGTTCTGGACCATTTATAGTCAAATTGAAGACGCCAACGACGAGGTCACCATCAAGTCCTTCCAACAAGCTCTGTTGCCAGGCAACAGGCTTCAGAGGGACTGATGGAATGCGCTCCTGCCGAGGGTGCTACCGGGGTCAGCGGACGTGGGAGTCCGTCGGGTCCGGCCCTTTCGCGCCTGGGGGGCTGAAGCGTGCATCAACATTTCTTTGTGTGGGTGTGCCAGATTTTCTATTTTACTTGGAATTGCAAGTGGTAATCCGGAGATCAACCTTTGCAAGTAAAAAGGAAATCAACTTCTTTCAAGTTTTCCATTGCACAAATATTTAAGAAAAGAGACATTTTCTTGGTTTGCCGTGAAAGGCGATTTTGTTTGGCATTTATAGCCGATTTTGGCGTTTATAGCCGATTTACAATTCTCATCAATAATGAAAGACAAGAGTTGTGATTTTTGTCTCTTTTAGAAAAATACAAACTACAATGAAAAGCAAGAAAAGGAGGATCTAACTTTTCAGGAGATTGTGGGGGACTCGTTCAGATTGACGGTCGCAAGCCATGTATGGGCTTCGCCATCATCCATGCAGATGAGAACAGAGGATGCTCTTGATTCGCTTGGCTTGGCTATAACCTCAGGTTTTTAGAGGACAAAGACCAAGAGAAGGTCCTATGTCCAATAAAAAGCTAAGTAGACGGGCTGAAAAGCCACGTCTAAGCCATTGGAGGCAGCGGGAGAAGGCAAGGACCTTGGGGGGGAGTACCCCCCAAGGGACTTTTTGTCACCTTGTAGTGGTGCTTGATGTAGAATTTCTGCAGAATTTTCTCTCTTTCTCTAGACTCTGTCTGTCTGGAATTCGGGATTCTCTGCACCTTTTGATTTTCGATCTTCGGTTTTCCGTTCGTCCTTTTTTCCGATCTCTTTCTTCTTGGAAAGCTCTCCTATTTATAGGCTCTTGGTAGCCATTAGGAGAGTTTATGGGCTTTAATGGCTTTAATGGGAGGAGTTACAAGATTTATTTCTTGATTTTGTAACTCCTTTTTCCTTAAATCTGATTGGCCGATGGAGATTAAGGGCTTTTAATCAACTTAATTACCATGATGGGAGGAGTTTCATGGCTTGAATGCCATGACTTAATTGATTTGTAACTCCTGGATGCTTGCTTCTGATTGGGCCGTCCAAAGAAATGAATTAATGACTGCAATAAAGCTAGTCAATTAACTGCATTAAATGGTCGCCGAGCAGTTGAAGAGTCGCGGGCCGCGCCGCGTCTTTTGGAATTCTTTTGGAGATGATCACCGATGGATCTACATGCTGATCGACATCGGATGACAGTGTAATTTCAGACATTGATAGCTAGCAGCGGGCCAGTGACATTTGTCCTGTCGATTTTTCAATCGATCGGGCGGAAAGCACACTTTTTTGGTCGACCGGTTGGCGATCAATGTTGATTTTGATACTTTTGGAGGTTGACCCGTGATTTTGACTGATGTCGGAGGATTTGGTGCCTCAAAAGTATGAAATTTGGAAAGTCCCAGGGGTTGGAAGCTTCGAATCGCGAAAAACGACGGAAAACGGAGCTCCCGGGGCGAAACCAGAGATTCCGGGCTTCCAGGGTCGCGGGCGACCCTGGGCCAAGGTCGCAGGGGCTGGCGACCCTGGGCCAGGGTCGCAGGGGCCTGCGACCCTGGGCCAGGGTCGCAGGGGCCTGCGACCCTGGGCCAGGGTCGCGGGGGTCTGCGACCCTGGGGGAATTTTCCCCTTCGGAGCCCGTTTTGCGGTCGTTTTGAGGTCTTTTTCCTTCATTTTTTCTTCTGTATTTTTCTTTGACATTTTTGCTCATTTGCTGGCCTTATTCCCTTGTAGAAAAATTGATGAGAATCCTTGCAATTTGGGTTGCAAAGTTTCCAATTTTCCAGGAAAGCCGAAGACTTTGTCGTGCAGGGTTGCCGATTTTCCGTCAGAAGCTGAAACTGGGTCAAACGATGTCCGAATGACCTGAAATTTGAGGTGAAGCCTCCTGAGCAATAAATAAGACCAGCCATAGGCTTTTGTTTGAGTTTTGAAGCCGTTTGGGGTCCCGTCGCCAGTAGACTTGATTTTGCCACGAGGGAGATGCCGCGCGTTGATGTGCTGTCAAACGATGTCGGATTGACGTGAAATTTGACAGGGAACCTATTGGAGCCATTTTGAGATGATCCAAAGGCTCTGTCTTGGAAACCATGGTCCCGGGGAGCTCCGCCGCCGTTAGGCTTGATTTTCTTTCGGAGCGTCGAAACCTGGTCAAACGTTGTCGGAATGACCTGAAATTCGACGTGCAGCCTTTTGGAAGCATGTTGAAGCCACTCATGCACTTGGTTTGATGAGCGAAGGCTTCGGTGGTTCCCGCCGCCGGGAGGCTTGATTTTGCTGCTCGAGCATTGATGGAGGGTCAAACGTTGTCGGTTTGACTTGAAATTTGGCATGGAGCCCTTTTGAGACATGCTGGAGTCATCCGTAGGCTCTGATCGAAGTTTTGACGTCTTCGATGATGTCGCCGCCGGGAGCGCCAATTTAGCTGTCGGAGAAGCGAAGTTAGGCCAAATGATTCTGAAATGGCCCGAAACTCCTTGTGTACTCCTCCCTTGGCTGTCTTGAAGGATCTTGCAGTTTTTGTTTGATTCTGACAAGATTTGATTTTTTGGAGAAGTTGCATTGCCTATTTATGGCAGGTTGTGACTTCATGCAGCTTTCTTGATGTTGAAGAGGCAAAGTGACATTTTTGGTGTCAACAAATGCCCCCTCGAGGTACAGCGACGAGTTGCTTGACTTTTGTAGTCGATGTGCCTCGAAGAGATTTTTGAAGGAGAGCTTGTGTCTTGACCAAGAGTCTTTGAGCAATCTTTCCTCTGGTAGAGTAGCCTTTGAGCTTCCAGGGGAATTTTATGGTAATGAAAGGAATCAAGTACCATCTCGAGGCAAAGTTTTGAAGATGACATCAAGGATGTGGATTTGGGTTTCTGTTTTTGATCTTGTGACCTAAACAGCTATATATGGCAGGTTAGGGGATCGGTTTGGTTTTGATCTTGCAGACCTAACAAGCTGTATGTGGCAAGTTAGGGGATCAGGATTTGGTTTTTGGCTTTGGTCTTATGACCTAACAAGCTGTATGTGGCAAGTTAGGGGACCAGGATTTGATTTTTGGTCACTCTTTGGGACTGTGTGGGTCCATTGGAGTGGTTTGGATTTTTGTGGAATGTCAATTTCAAGATTTTGGCTCAATTTGGTATATGAGGCTGGATGGTTTGATTCTTTGGAAGCTCATGGGGCTTGGAATTTTTTTTGTATGATTCAATCAACTCAAAAGAGGCATGGAACCATTTTTGTATGCTCTTGGTAAGAGGGATTTTTTTCCTGACTAAAAGCCCATTTTTTTTTTTTTAGTGCCTATGTGGTCAAACCTGGCTCATATGGGCTAACCCATGGGACCTTAAGCTTTTTTGGATGGCTTAGATCTCATATGGTGTCATATTTGTAAAGAATATCTAAAAATATCTCTTTTGTGTAGAGAATATCTAAAAATATCTTTACTTGGATAGAATTTCTCAAGTTTTCTTTTTTGTGGAAAGATTCTCTCAAAATATCTTTCTCTTTGGGAAAGTAGCTAAATTTTAGCACTTACCTCCTTTCTTTTCTCCTTGTTTCCTCTTTTGGCTTGCTCTCTTCTATAAAAGCAAGAGGGTTGATGCTTTTGCTCCATTGCTTTCTTTTTGCAAGAAATCTTCAAGAGTGCTCCCCAAGGCAAGAAGTGCTTTCTCTTCTTCAAGGATCTCCAAGCTTTTCTTCTTCTTCTCCATCAATGGCTTCAAGTAAGTTTTCTTCCTCGTCAAGAATCTCCATTGTAGAAGTAGCTTCTTCATTTTTTTTTTCTTTTTCTTTTTTTTTCTTTTTTTCTTTTTTCCTTCTTTTCTTTTTTTCTTTTTTTTTCTTTTCTTTTCATGCACGTTTTTCTTTTTTTTCGTGCTTCTTTTTTTTTCTTTCTTTCTTTTTTTTTCTTTCTTTTTTTTTTCTTTTCACGGTTTTCTCTTCTCTCTCTTTTTTTTTTTTTTTTTTTGCTGAGATTTTTTTTTCTCTATTTCTTTTTTTTTTCCTTGTTTGCTCACTATGATAATGAGGCTATGCAATTTCAATATGTATGCATTTTTTGTTTGATGCATCAAGATAGAAGGCTAGAGTCTCTAGGTCAAGCCAACATGATTTTTGACTTGGACAAAGTTTGATTGGTTTTGACCAAATTGGGTTGGAATTGGTCAAACTTTGGTCAAGGTTTTCCTAGCATCTAATGCATGATGATATATTTTTTATGCTTGAGTTTTGGTAAATAGATTTGGAAGTATGATGATGCATACCTGAAAATCTTTTACAAGTATCGGGATTTTGAGCTTGCAGCGATGTTGAGCTCTTTCTTGGTCTTGCTTGATTTTGAGGAAGTTTGCAACTTTTGGATTCTGAAGCTCGCAGCAATGTTGAGCTCTTTTCCAGATTTTGCGGAAGTTTGATGAGATTGGCTTGTTCTCGCAGCGATGTTGAGTTCGAGCCTTCTTTGAGAATTCTCCACTGACTATGAGCTCGCAGCGATGTTGAGCTCATCTTCAGGCTTCCTGTCTTTTTCGGAGTATTTTCCTTTTTGTTGGAATTGCCCCAGAACCATGTCAAAATTTTGCTAGAATTTTTTGTAGCAGAATTCTGTCATTTTGAAGTTGATTGATCTATTCTCTTCCATCTTTTGCAGGTAGTTCTTCCAGATCGAACAAGGGTAAAGGTCCTATTACTGACGCACCTCGTCGATCTGCTAGATCTTCCAATGCGGTTGTTCAGCAGGCTTAGGAGAAAGAGGGGACTCTCATTCGCCAGGTTGAGGAAGCTGAAGGTAATGTCCGGAGGAAGACTCAGGACCATGAGCAGTGGTAGGTCCTCTGGGAAGAACTTCCTCGTGCTGCAGATGGGTCACGGCATTCGGCCGCGTTTTATGGGGACATTTTGAAGGAGCGTGGCCTAAAAACTTTGGAAGTTAAGGCCAAGGGTCTGCTTGAGGAGTTGAACCTTTGGTTGAAGACCATGTAGGATTGAGCTCCTGAGTTGTAACAAACTCTTTTTCCTTTTTCTTTTTTTTGGTACCTCCATGTATAAACAATTTTGGTACTATATTTTGTATCCCCTTCCTTTCACTTAAATCATTTTTGACGAAAACAATTTTGACCAAAAGTTTGATGGGAATGTTTGCTTAAGGATTTGATCAAAAGGTTGTCATTTTGTGAAAATCTTTTGTCAAAGGGTTGTTTTGGGCATGAAAGCCAATTTTGTGGCGAAAAGCCTGATTTTTTGATGGTTTGAAAACCGAAATTTTGGATGGCATGAAAGCCTAATTTTGTGGCGTAAGAGCCAAAATTTGTTTTGCGGCGTGGGAGCCAAAATTTTTGGATGGCGTGAAAGCCGAATTTTAGAATGGCATAGAAGCCAAATTTTGTTTTGTTTGTCTTGGCGTTTATAGCCGAATTTTGGCATTTATAGCCAGATTTTGGCGTTTATAGCCGATTTTTTTTTAGTTTTGGCGTTTATAGCCCAATTTTGAGATGGCATGAGAGCCAAAAATTTTGTTTGTGGCATGAGAGCCGATTTTGAGATGGCATGAAAGCCGATTTTGGCGTTTATAGCCGAGTTTTGGCGTTTATAGCCAGATTTTGGCATTTATAGCCGAGTTTTTTGAAAACCAAGTTTTGTTTTGTTGGCATGAAAGCCGATTTTGGCGTTTATAGCCGAAAATTTTTGTTTTGGCATTTATAGCCGGATTTTGGCGTTTATAGCCAGATTTTGGCATTTTATAGCCGAGTTTTGGTTTTCAAAATGCAGGTATCGACTAAATGTCGCCTCCCCGCTGAATGGTCTTGCAAGTATCGATGGAATGTCACTTCCTTGCTCATTCGGTTTTGCGAGTATTGATGGAATGTCACTTCCTCGCGGGTTAGGTTTTGCGAGTATCGATGGAATGTCGCTTCCTCGCGGATTGGGGTGCAAATATCGACTAAGCGTCGCTTCCCTGCGTTTCCCAAAACTTTTGGTTTTGCGGGTACTGACTTGATGTCGTTTCTCCGCGATTTTTGAGGTTTTCTCGAACCATTTGAAATTTGGATTGTGGATAGCAACTGGTATGTTGCATCTCCAAGATTTCTGAAATTTGGGTTGTGGATATCAACTGGTTTGTTGCTTCTCTAAGATTTTTGAAATTTGCAAGTATCGAATGGGGTTCGCTTACTTGCGATTTTTGGGTTTTGGAAGTATCGAATGGGGTTCGCATCCTTCCAGTTTTTTGGGTTTTGCGAGTATCGACTGAATGTCGCTTCCCCACGGTTTCTAAAAACCAAAATTTTTGTTTAAAGACACGGAGGTCATAAATTTCGACTTAAAACCATTTTGGTTGTAAAAGCCGAGGCGGTTTAGGGTGAAAATTCCTAAGTCCCGATTTTTGTTTCAAACCATGAATTTTGGGTTCAAGGATCGAAAATTTTGGTCAAGTCTGGGAAGAGGCTCCTAAACTTGGATTTTTGGATTTTTGAACAATGAAACGATAAAAGTAAGTATTGTTTTTGAATCTCTAGAAATTTTGACATTTGATATGAAAATTCTAAAGAGAGTGGGTTTGACGAGCGAGTACCTGAGAACAGGTTTTGGCCATACAGGCATTGCTCTTACCCAGTTGGGTAAGTCTTCAAGGGTAGTACCGCTTCAAGAACTTGCCGTTGATAGGCAGCATACATCTGTCACCTTCCATGTTTAGGAGGGCATATGCGCCGTTGGAGAAGACCTTGTCGATGACGTAGGGTCCCTCCCATTTTGGTTCAAATTTGCCTTTGGATTTGTGTGCGAAGACCATTGGTCTTTTTACCGCAAGAACCAAGTCACCCCTTTTGTAGGCTCGTTGCCGGACCCTTTTGTCAAAAGATCCTGCCATGCGTGCTTGGTAAAGTTCAATGCTTTGTCGAGATTCGAGCCGTCTCTCATCGAGATTGTCCAGCTCATGGAGTCGTAATTTCGCATTGCTTTCTTGAGTCATGTCATTTTGTAGAGATACCCTCAGAGAAGGAATTTGGACTTCTAATGGCACGACAGCTTTGCATCCATAGACCAAGGAGAATGGTGTGCTATGGGTTGGTCCTCGAACGGTGGTTCGATAGGCCCACAAAGCTTCAGACAGTTTGTCGCTCCAGTCTCTTTTGTGACTAGAGACCATTTTCTTGAGGATTTTGCAGAGTGTCTTGTTGAAGGCTTCTGCTAATCCGTTTGCTGCCGGATTGTATGGAGTCGAAGGACAGCTTTGGATTTTATATTTGTCGCAAAACCTGTAGAATCGACGATCCCGGAATTGTGGTCCGTTATCATGGACGAATCTTTTGGGTATACCGAAACGACAAATGATGTTGGTGCGCAGGAACTGAAGAACTGATGAGGTCTTCATTTCGATGAACGCAAATGCTTCTGACCACTTGGAGAAATAATCCGTAGCTGCGAAGATGAAGCGATGACCTTTGCTTGAAGGGGGAGAGATAGGACCTATGATGTCCATGCCCCATGCTTCAAAAGGCCATGAGATTGCTGTAGGATGCAGCCATTCTGGAGGCATGTGAATGTAGTCTCCATGAACTTGGCATTGTTGGCAGCGCTTAGCAAATTGCATTGCGTCGGGTACCATGGTAGGCCAGTACTAACCCAACCTTTTGATTTGGTCGTAGAGCTTTGGACCAGCCTGATGAGCTCCACAAAGACCAGCGTGAACTTCTTTGAGTGTTTCTTCAGCTTCTTGTTGTGACAAGCAGCGTAGGAGTACTCCATTGAAGGATTTCCTGTAAAGGATCTTTGAAGGGATATCCAAATGAAAGTTTGGGGCTCGCCTTTGGATGCTTACCCGTTCTTTTGGATCTTCAGGTAGGATTCCGAACATAGTGTAATCAATGAACGGATCCCTCCAGTCGCCGATTGAAGTTTGAAGGATAGAGATCCGACTTCCAACCACTCGGTGGCATTCAGCAACTGCTTGGTGTGTGTTAAGAGGAGGGAGGATCCTTCTCTCACACACTGTAATTTGCATGTTTTCCCCTTCTTGAATTGCCATAGATGCAGCAAGTCCAGCCAGGGCATCTGCACGGATGTTTTCACCTCTACGAATGTGGGTGATGTTGCAGATGTCAAACTTTTGCAGAAGCGATTGTGCCTTGTTGTAGTAAGGCAGCAGATCAGGCTTCCTGACTTCATATTTCTGATTCATCTGGTTGACGATCAGTTGAGAGTCTCCAAAGACTTCCAGCATGGTGATACCGGATTCAATGGCGAGTTCCAATCCTAGGATCAGAGCTTGGTATTCAGCTGCATTGTTTGTGCATGGTTCCAATAGCGAGAAAGCATGTGGAATCATGTATCTGTTAGGGCTAACAAAGAGGATGCCAACTCCCGAGATCAGCTGTCTTTTTTCATTTGTCCTGGTTGCACCGTCAAAGTACATGTCCCAGGAGGCATTTGGCGAGAAGGTCTCCACGTTGTAGACGGGTTCGTCTGGGAGATCATCTCTGAGTGGTGAATCTTTAAGCAATGGATGCTCTGCGAGGAAATCTGCTAGAGCTTGGCCTTTGATTGCTTTTTGTGGCACATACCTAATATCAAATTGTGATAGAAGGATAGACCATTTTGCCAGTCGTGCATTGAGAGAACCTGCTTTTGTAACAAGGACCTTTAAGAGGTTGATCCTTAAGACGAGGTAGACTGTGTTGGAAAGCAAGTAGTGACGTAGCTTTTGTACGGCGAACATCACTGCAAGGTATTCTTTTTTGACTGGAGAGTAACGATGCTCTACACCTACTAGCATGCGGATGAGGTAATATAGAGCCGCTTCCTTTCCCTCACCATTCTCTTGTGCAAGCAGAGCGCCTACAGAATGATCAAGAGCTCTTGTGTACAAGATGAATGGTTTTCCAGTGGCAGGGGCAGCTAACACTGGAGGTTTGGTCAGGTATGACTTGATATCTTGAAATACGGCTTCACAGTCGGCATCCCAGACAAAGTCTACACCCTTTTTCATCAATCGAGAGAATGGACGGCATTTCCCCGAAAGATTGGAGATGAACCGTCTGATGTAGGCCAATCTCCCTTGGAGCCCTTTTAATTCTCTCAAGGTTCTTGGAGAGGGCATTTCTAGAATAGCCTTGACTTTTATGGGGTCAAGTTCTATTCCAGCTTTCCGAACAAAGAATCCAAGAAACTTACCCGACAAGACGCCGAAGAAGCATTTTAGAGGATTCATCCGCAGTTTGTGTTTGCGGAGTCGGAGGAAGACTTCCCGAAGATCTTTGAGATGGTCTTCTTTTCTTCTGCTTTTGACAGCGAGGTCATCAACGTAACATTCGACCGTCTTGTGCTGCATATCTTGGAATATTTTCATCATAGCCCTCTGATATGTGGCACCAGCATTTTTCAGACCAAATGGCATGACAGTATAGCAATACACGCCAAATGGAGTCCGAAATGAAGTGTGCTTTTCATCTTCAGGATGCATCTTTATCTGATTGTAGCCAGAGAAGCCATCCATGAATGTCATTCGCTCGAATCCACAGGTATGGTCAATCATTACCTCTGGTATGGGGAGCGGGAATTCATCTTTAGGGCAAACGCCATTCAAGTCTCTATAGTCAATACAGACTCTGATCTGCCCATTTTTCTTTGTCACGGGGACAATGTTGGCCAACCATTCAGGATGTTGTTCCTCACGGATGAAGCCAACGCTTTTGAGTTTTTGAACTTCTTGTTCAATTTTATCCATCACATCTGGACGGAATCTTCTTTGGCCTTGTTTGACAGGCTTGGTATCTTCTTGAAGATTGAGTTTGTGGACTGCTACTTTGGGGTCTAAACCAGGCATTTCAGCGTAAGACCAAGCAAAACAATCAACGAACTCACGAAGAAAAGAGATATACTCGGGTAACTCATCATCCTTTATATTCTTGCTTATGAATACAGGACGTGGGTTATCAGGTGTTCCCAAGTTTATCTTTTGAACAGGATCTTCTGTCGGAAGGTTCGAAGGTGGTTCCTCCATAATATTTTCGGAGGCTTCCAACTCAACGAAACCTTCTGGAGTTTCAACTGCATTACCAGACCAAGGCTCTGTTCCTTTCCATGGATTTTCTTGATTGGTGATCTCCTCAAGGCTTGCTATGAGATAGTCCCAATCGCCTGTTGAGTCTGGTATTTCTTTTGGAGACAAGGGTTCTTCTGGGTCAGGATGCCACCCGTCTGTGTCATCGGGCGATTCCTCTTCATCATCAGAGAAATCGTACCAATTGGAGAAGCTTCCTGGATCTTTGTGAAACGACTCTTCAAAGAGATATCCAGGGATATCGATGTCTTTATGGACTTGAGATGTTGAGGCTTGGTCGGTAAATCGACTTTTAAGCCTTTGTGTCAACTGTCTCAGGGGGGGTATCAGGATCATACCCTAACCCATGTGAAGACTTTTCTACATATCCGTAGAGTCTCCAATCTTCCAGCTGGCTTTTGGTCAAGGCGGGCCCCAATGGTGTGAGAATACCGCGGCCTTCTCCCAAACCGACTGGGTTCTGAGCGTCAAAGCCCATTTTCTTCATGATAGCTTGTGCCACAGGACTATATAGAGATAGTTGAGGCATACCTTCGTTTTGGAAAGGTTCAAGCAAGGAACTTGATGAAGAAGCATCCGATCTGTGAAAGAAGATCGGTCTTTGCTTTGGTGATGTTGCCGGAACAACAAAGGTAGCAGATGTAGGATCTTCTACATTAGCAGGTGTCTCCATCGGAGTGAGAGCAGGCTGAACTTGGCGGTTCATGCTGGGTTGACTTGGGAGTCAAGTTGGAGATGGGTCTCTCCTCTTTCATGTAGGCAAGAGGGTAGAACTGGTTCTCTTTGAGTGGGGCCAGGTATGCTGGCTTGGTGGAGGTTTGAGACCTTCTTTGTTTTGGGGAAGGTCTTGGAGACCAAGTCTTAGGGTAGACCTGGTTGGTTGTTGGTTGAGGTTTCGCGGGGATGCCACGGGTTTTAGTATTCTTGGGATTCGCCCTTGGTGTCACAGAAGTGACACGTTGAGGGGCGATCTTCTGCTTCTCGGCAGTTGCCTTTGGTGTCACAGTAGTGACACGTTGCGAGGCGACCTTCTGCCTTTTGGCAGGAGTAATTTCTTCTTCGGGAAGTGGGAATGGTCCCAGTATCCCGAAGACGATGGTCCGGGGAGTTGAGGTCGACCCGGAGTTCAGAGAGTTGCTGAGGGAGTTGGTGCTTCGGCAGCTAGCAGGGCGCTTGTAAGTGCGCTCGGTTTGCTTCTGTTGAAGCATGAGCTGGTGCTTGTTTTCATTGAAGGTGATGATCAGTGAAGCTGCCATTGTTAGTTTCAAAATTTCTGAAACAAGACCACATCCATTAGTAATCACAAGAATATGATGATCATAAATGGGGAATTCTATGATTTTGTCTTTTCAAATCGCTCAAGGGACATGACCCAAGCAATATGAAGAAGGCAAAAAGCCATAGAGGGTACAATTGTTCTGGTTGCAAGCATGGTAGGCTCGAAATGAGCGTTCCAATGACTGCTAGATGCAATTGTATACCTAAATTCGACTTATCGAGAAGCGAAGCTTGCTCGAGATAAGAAGAATATAAGGTAGGAGTTACAAATGTGCCGGTCACAGATACAGTAGACCCTGAAAGGGCGTACTAGTACCGCTATGCACAAATGTTGGAGATCGCATCCATGAGATGGGATTCTCTGTATTGAAAGGTCAGAAATGAATTCGTCAAAGAGAGCAGGTGGCATTCCGATTCAAATACGGGCTCAACGATTTCCGCGAGCGCCAGTACTCAGAAGGAAAGAGACCACAATTTCTCGAATCTGAATCCAAAAGTGACGAGTTTTTTTTTTTTTTAAATGTCAAGATTGGTTCCATCAAAGAGAGCAAATGGTATTCCAATCTGAACACAGTCTCGGCGATTTCCACTAGCGCCAATGCTCAGAAAAGAAGAAACCAAAATTTCTTAGATCTGAAATCAAAAGTGACGAGTTTTTGAAGATTTTTTTTTTGAAATGATTTTTTTTTATTTTATTTTTTTTATTTTTTTATTTTTTTAAGATTATTTATTTTTATTTTTTTGAAGATTTTTTTTTATTTTTATATATATTTTTTGAAGGTTTTTAAAGACGAGAGAGTACACATAGGCCTCCTAACCCGGTCTTATGAAATCTCAATTGATAGAATTGCCCCCAGGTAAGGGTAGGATTACTTAATGAACCCGTTTGGAGGACCCTTGCCTAGAACAGTCAAGCTGTCTCCACACTCTGGACAAGGCTTTTCTTGAGTCAATCATGATCAAAGAACGCAATTAGTTTAACCTTAGTGGTCTATGTCTTTTTTTCCAAATCTCAAATAGACTCATCGAAGAGAAACGATGGCCCAAAACCTTAGTCGAACGGGCTCAACATTTCTGCAAGCACGACGAACGATAGGATAGGATCAAAGCTTCTCAATTTTGAATCAGAACTAAGAAAACTGATTTTTTGATTTTTTATTATTATTTTTTTTATATATATATTTTTTTAAATCTCTAATGAACTCATCGAAGAGAAACGATGGCCCAAAACCTTAGTCGAACGGGCTCAACATTTCTGCAAACACCAAAGAACGATAGGATAGGATCAAAGTTTCTCAATTTTGAATTCAAACTAAGAAAACTGATTATTTTTTTTTTATTTTTTTAATTATTTTATTATTATTTTTTTTTTTTTTGAAATCTCTAATGAACTCATCGAAGAGAAACGATGGCCCAAAACCTTAGTTGAACGGGCTCAACATTTCTGCAAGTACCAAAGAACGATAGGATAGGATCAAAGTTTCTCAATTTTGAATTCAAACTAAGAAAACTGATTATTTTTTTTTTTTGATTTTTTTTTTTTTGAAATCTCTAATAAACTCATCGAAGAGAAACGATGGCCCAAAACCTTAGTCGAACGGGCTCAACATTTCTGCAAGCACCAAAGAACGATAGGATAGGATCAAAGTTTCTCAATTTTGAATTCAAACTAAGAAAACTGATTTTTTTTTATTTTTTATTTTTTGAAAAGAGAAAGAGTGGAAACAAACTCAAAGAAATAGAAATTTCCAAAAAATCCCATCTCATTTTTTTTAGGATGCAAAATCCAACATAGGCTACCAGCTAGAAAGTAGCCAAGGAATCCGGAAAAGAAGTATAAGCATAGAGCAAAAAGTATGATATGCAAATATTTCAATTCCGAGCACCATGTTCTCAAATGAACGAGTCTCACCGGGTGTGCCAACTTGATGGAACGCGCTCCTGCCGAGGGTGCTACTGGGGTCGGCGGACGTGGGAGTCCGTCGGGTCCGGCCCTTTCGCGCCCGGGGGGCTGAAGCGTGCATCAACATTTCTTTGTGTGGGTGTGCCAGATTTTCTATTTTACTTGGAATTGCAAGTGGTAATCCGGAGATCAACCTTTGCAAGTAAAAAGGAAATCAACTTCTTTCAAGTTTTCCATTGCACAAATATTTAAGAAAAGAGACATTTTCTTGGTTTGCCGTGAAAGGCGATTTTGTTTGGCATTTATAGCCGATTTTGGCGTTTATAGCCGATTTACAATTCTCATCAATAATGAAAGACAAGAGTTGTGATTTTTGTCTCTTTTAGAAAAATACAAACTACAATGAAAAGCAAGAAAAGGAGGATCTAACTTTTCAGGAGATTGTGGGGGACTCGTTCAGATTGACGGTCGCAAGCCATGTATGGGCTTCGCCATCATCCATGCAGATGAGAACAGAGGATGCTCTTGATTCGCTTGGCTTGGCTATAACCTCAGGTTTTTAGAGGACAAAGACCAAGAGAAGGTCCTATGTCCAATAAAAAGCTAAGTAGACGAGCTGAAAAGCCACGTCTAAGCCATTGGAGGCAGCGGGAGAAGACAAGGACCTTGGGGGGGAGTACCCCCCAAGGGACTTTTTGTCACCTTGTAGTGGTGCTTGATGTAGAATTTCTGCAGAATTTTCTCTCTTTCTCTAGACTCTGTCTGTCTGGAATTCGGGATTCTCTGCACCTTTTGATTTTCGATCTTCGGTTTTCCGTTCGTCCTTTTTTCCGATCCCTTTCTTCTTGGAAAGCTCTCCTATTTATAGGCTCTTGGTAGCCATTAGGAGAGTTTATGGGCTTTAATGGCTTTAATGGGAGGAGTTACAAGATTTATTTCTTGATTTTGTAACTCCTTTTTCCTTAAATCTGATTGGCCGATGGAGATTAAGGGCTTTTAATCACCTTAATTACCATGATGGGAGGAGTTTCATGGCTTGAATGCCATGACTTAATTGATTTGTAACTCCTGGATGCTTGCTTCTGATTGGGCCGTCCAAAGAAATGAATTAATGACTGCAATAAAGCTAGTCAATTAACTGCATTAAATGGTCGCCGAGCAGTTGAAGAGTCGCGGGCCGCGCCGCGTCTTTTGGAATTCTTTTGGAGATGATCACCGATGGATCTACATGCTGATCGACATCGGATGACAGTGTAATTTCAGACATTGATAGCTAGCAGCGGGCCAGTGACATTTGTCCTGTCGATTTTTCGATCGATCGGGCGGAAAGCACACTTTTTTGGTCGACCGGTTGGCGATCAATGTTGATTTTGATACTTTTGGAGGTTGACCCGTGATTTTGACGGATGTCGGAGGATTTGGTGCCTCAAAAGTATGAAATTTGGAAAGTCCCAGGGGTTGGAAGCTTCGAATCGCGAAAAACGACGGAAAACGGAGCTCCCGGGGCGAAACCAGAGATTCCGGGCTTCCAGGGTCGCGGGCGACCCTGGGCCAAGGTCGCAGGGGCTGGCGACCCTGGGCCAGGGTCGCAGGGGCCTGCGACCCTGGGCCAGGGTCGCGGGGGTCTGCGACCCTGGGGGAATTTTCCCCTTCGGAGCCCGTTTTGCGGTCGTTTTGAGGTCTTTTTCCTTCGTTTTTTCTTCTGTATTTTTCTTTGACATTTTTGCTCATTTGCTGGCCTTATTCCCTTGTAGAAAAATTGATGAGAATCCTTGCAATTTGGGTTGCAAAGTTTCCAATTTTCCAGGAAAGCCGAAGACTTTGTCGTGCAGGGTTGCCGATTTTCCGTCAGAAGCTGAAACTGGGTCAAACGATGTCCGAATGACCTGAAATTTGAGGTGAAGCCTCCTGAGCAATAAATAAGACCAGCCATAGGCTTTTGTTTGAGTTTTGAAGCCGTTTGGGGTCCCGTCGCCAGTAGACTTGATTTTGCCACGAGGGAGATGCCGCGCGTTGATGTGCTGTCAAACGATGTCCGATTGACGTGAAATTTGACAGGGAACCTATTGGAGCCATTTTGAGATGATCCAAAGGCTCTGTCTTGGAAACCATGGTCCCGGGGAGCTCTGCCGCCGTTAGGCTTGATTTTCTTTCGGAGCGTCGAAACCTGGTCAAACGTTGTCGGAATGACCTGAAATTCGACGTGCAGCCTTTTGGAAGCATGTTGAAGCCACTCATGCACTTGGTTTGATGAGCGAAGGCTTCGGTGGTTCCCGCCGCCGGGAGGCTTGATTTTGCTGCTCGAGCATTGATGGAGGGTCAAACGTTGTCGGTTTGACTTGAAATTTGGCATGGAGTCCTTTTGAGACATGCTGGAGTCATCCGTAGGCTTTGATCGAAGTTTTGACGTCTTCGATGATGTCGCCGCCGGGAGCGCCAATTTAGCTGTCGGAGAAGCGAAGTTAGGCCAAATGATTCTGAAATGGCCCGAAACTCCTTGTGTACTCCTCCCTTGGCTGTCTTGAAGGATCTTGCAGTTTTTGTTTGATTCTGACAAGATTTGATTTTTTGGAGAAGTTGCATTGCCTATTTATGGCAGGTTGCGACTTCATGCAGCTTTCTTGATGTTGAAGAGGCAAAGTGACATTTTTGGTGTCAACAAATGCCCCCTCGAGGTACAGCGACGAGTTGCTTGACTTTTGTAGTCGATGTGCCTCGAAGAGATTTTTGAAGGAGAGCTTGTGTCTTGACCAAGAGTCTTTGAGCAATCTTTCCTCTGGTAGAGTAGCCTTTGAGCTTCCAGGGGAATTTTATGGTAATGATAGGAATCAAGTACCATCTCGAGGCAAAGTTTTGAAGATGACATCAAGGATGTGGATTTGGGTTTCTGTTTTTGATCTTGTGACCTAAACAGCTATATATGGCAGGTTAGGGGATCGGTTTGGTTTTGATCTTGCAGACCTAACAAGCTGTATGTGGCAAGTTAGGGGATCAGGATTTGGTTTTTGGCTTTGGTCTTATGACCTAACAAGCTGTATGTGGCAAGTTAGGGGACCAGGATTTGGTTTTTGGTCACTCTTTGGGACTGTGTGGGTCCATTGGAGTGGTTTGGATTTTTGTGGAATGTCAATTTCAAGATTTTGGCTCAATTTGGTATATGAGGCTGGATGGTTTGATTCTTTGGAAGCTCATGGGGCTTGGAATTTTTTTTGTATGGTTCAATCAACTCAAAAGAGGCATGGAACCATTTTTGTATGCTCTTGGTAAGAGGGATTTTTTTCCTGACTAAAAGCCCATTTTTTTTTTTAGTGCCTATGTGGTCAAACCTGGCTCATATGGGCTAACCCATGGGACCTTAAGCTTTTTAGGATGGCTTAGATCTCATATGGTGTCATATTTGTAAAGAATATCTAAAAATATCTCTTTTGTGTGGAGAATATCTAAAAATATCTTTACTTGGATAGAATTTCTCAAGTTTTCTTTTTTGTGGAAAGATTCTCTCAAAATATCTTTCTCTTTGGGAAAGTAGCTAAATTTTAGCACTTACCTCCTTTCTTTTCTCCTTGTTTCCTCTTTTGGGTTGCTCTCTTCTATAAAAGCAAGAGGGTTGATGCTTTTGCTCCATTGCTTTCTTTTTGCAAGAAATCTTCAAGAGTGCTCCCCAAGGCAAGAAGTGCTTTCTCTTCTTCAAGGATCTACAAGCTTTTCTTCTTCTTCTCCATCAATGGCTTCAAGTAAGTTTTCTTCCTCGTCAAGAATCTCCATTGTAGAAGTAGCTTCTTCATTTTTTTTTCTTTTTCTTTTTTTTTCTTTTTTTCTTTTTTTCTTCTTTTCTTTTTTTCTTTTTTTTTTCTTTTCTTTTCATGCACGTTTTTCTTTTTTTTCGTGCTTCTTTTTTTTCTTTCTTTCTTTTTTTTTCTTTCTTTTTTTTTCTTTTCACGGTTTTCTCTTCTCTCTCTTTTTTTTTTTTTTTGCTGAGATTTTTTTTTCTCTATTTCTTTTTTTTTTCCTTGTTTGCTCACTATGATAATGAGGCTATGCAATTTCAATATGTATGCATTTTTTGTTTGATGCATCAAGATAGAAGGCTAGAGTCTCTAGGTCAAGCCAACATGATTTTTGACTTGGACAAAGTTTGATTGGTTTTGACCAAATTGGGTTGGAATTGGTCAAACTTTGGTCAAGGTTTTCCTAGCATCTAATGCATGATGATATATTTTTTATGCTTGAGTTTTGGTAAATAGATTTGGAAGTATGATGATGCATACCTGAAAATCTTTTGCAAGTATCGGGATTTTGAGCTCGCAGCGATGTTGAGCTCTTTCTTGGTCTTGCTTGATTTTGAGGAAGTTTACAACTTTTGGATTCTGAAGCTCGCAGCAATGTTGAGCTCTTTTCCAGATTTTGCGGAAGTTTGATGAGATTGGCTTGTTCTCGCAGCGATGTTGAGTTCGAGCCTTCTTTGAGAATTCTCCACTGACTATGAGCTCGCAGCGATGTTGAGCTCATCTTCAGGCTTCCTGTCTTTTTCGGAGTATTTTCCTTTTTGTTGGAATTGCCCCAGAACCATGTCAAAATTTTGCTAGAATTTTTTGTAGCAGAATTCTGTCATTTTGAAGTTGATTGATCTATTCTCTTCCATCTTTTGCAGGTAGTTCTTCCAGATCGAACAAGGGTAAAGGTCCTATTACTGACGCACCTCGTCGATCTGCTAGATCTTCCAATGCGGTTGTTCAGCAGGCTTAGGAGAAAGAGGGGACTCTCATTCGCCAGGTTGAGGAAGCTGAAGGTAATGTCCGGAGGAAGACTCAGGACCATGAGCAGTGGTAGGTCCTCTGGGAAGAACTTCCTCGTGCTGCAGATGGGTCACGGCATTCGGCCGCGTTTTATGGGGACATTTTGAAGGAGCGTGGCCTAAAAACTTTGGAAGTTAAGGCCAAGGGTCTGCTTGAGGAGTTGAACCTTTGGTTGAAGACCATGTAGGATTGAGCTCCTGAGTTGTAACAAACTCTTTTTCCTTTTTCTTTTTTTTGGTACCTCCATGTATAAACAATTTTGGTACTATATTTTGTATCCCCTTCCTTTCACTTAAATCATTTTTGACGAAAACAATTTTGACCAAAAGTTTGATGGGAATGTTTGCTTAAGGATTTGATCAAAAGGTTGTCATTTTGTGAAAATCTTTTGTCAAAGGGTTGTTTTGGGCATGAAAGCCAATTTTGTGGCGAAAAGCCTGATTTTTTGATGGTTTGAAAACCGAAATTTTGGATGGCATGAAAGCCTAATTTTGTGGCGTAAGAGCCAAAATTTGTTTTGCGGCGTGGGAGCCAAAATTTTTGGATGGCGTGAAAGCCGAATTTTAGAATGGCATAGAAGCCAAATTTTGTTTTGTTTGTCTTGGCGTTTATAGCCGAATTTTGGCATTTATAGCCAGATTTTGGCGTTTATAGCCGATTTTTTTTTAGTTTTGGCGTTTATAGCCCAATTTTGAGATGGCATGAGAGCCAAAAATTTTGTTTGTGGCATGAGAGCCGATTTTGAGATGGCATGAAAGCCGATTTTGGCGTTTATAGCCGAGTTTTGGCGTTTATAGCCAGATTTTGGCATTTATAGCCGAGTTTTTTGAAAACCAAGTTTTGTTTTGTTGGCATGAAAGCCGATTTTGGCGTTTATAGCCGAAAATTTTTGTTTTGGCATTTATAGCAGGATTTTGGCGTTTATAGCCAGATTTTGGCATTTTATAGCCGAGTTTTGGTTTTCAAAATGCAGGTATCGACTAAATGTCGCCTCCCCGCTGAATGGTCTTGCAAGTATCGATGGAATGTCACTTCCTTGCTCATTCGGTTTTGCGAGTATTGATAGAATGTCACTTCCTCGCGGGTTAGGTTTTGCGAGTATCGATGGAATGTCGCTTCCTCGCGGATTGGGGTGCAAATATCGACTAAGCGTCGCTTCCCTGCGTTTCCCAAAACTTTTAGTTTTGCGGGTACTACTTGATGTCGTTTCTCCGCGATTTTTGAGGTTTTCTCGAACCATTTGAAATTTGGATTGTGGATAGCAACTGGTATGTTGCATCTCCAAGATTTTTGAAATTTGGGTTGTGGATATCAACTGGTTTGTTGCTTCTCTAAGATTTTTGAAATTTGCAAGTATCGAATGGGGTTCGCTTACTTGCGATTTTTGGGTTTTGGAAGTATCGAATGGGGTTCGCATCCTTCCAGTTTTTTGGGTTTTGCGAGTATCGACTGAATGTCGCTTCCCCACGGTTTCTAAAAACCAAAATTTTTGTTTAAAGACACGGAGGTCATAAATTTCGACTTAAAACCATTTTGGTTGTAAAAGCCGAGGCGGTTTAGGGTGAAAATTCCTAAGTCCCGATTTTTGTTTCAAACCATGAATTTTGGGTTCAAGGATCGAAAATTTTGGTCAAGTCTGGGAAGAGGCTCCTAAACTTGGATTTTTGGATTTTTGAACAATGAAACGATAAAAGTAAGTATTGTTTTTGAATCTCTAGAAATTTTGACATTTGATATGAAAATTCTAAAGAGAGTGGGTTTGACGAGCGAGTACCTGAGAACAGGTTTTGGCCATACAGGCATTGCTCTTACCCAGTTGGGTAAGTCTTCAAGGGTAGTACCGCTTCAAGAACTTGCCGTTGATAGGCAGCATACATCTGTCACCTTCCATGTTTAGGAGGGCATATGCGCCGTTGGAGAAGACCTTGTCGATGACGTAGGGTCCCTCCCATTTTGGTTCAAATTTGCCTTTGGATTTGTGTGCGAAGACCATTGGTCTTTTTACCGCAAGAACCAAGTCACCCCTTTTGTAGGCTCGTTGCCGGACCCTTTTGTCAAAAGATCCTGCCATGCGTGCTTGGTAAAGTTCAATGCTTTGTCGAGATTCGAGCCGTCTCTCATCGAGATTGTCCAGCTCATGGAGTCGTAATTTCGCATTGCTTTCTTGAGTCATGTCATTTTGTAGAGATACCCTCAGAGAAGGAATTTGGACTTCTAATGGCACGACAGCTTTGCATCCATAGACCAAGGAGAATGGTGTGCTATGGGTTGGTCCTCGAACGGTGGTTCGATAGGCCCACAAAGCTTCAGACAGTTTGTCGCTCCAGTCTCTTTTGTGACTAGAGACCATTTTCTTGAGGATTTTGCAGAGTGTCTTGTTGAAGGCTTCTGCTAATCCGTTTGCTGCCGGATTGTATGGAGTCGAAGGACAGCTTTGGATTTTATATTTGTCGCAAAACCTGTAGAATCGACGATCCCGGAATTGTGGTCCGTTATCATGGACGAATCTTTTGGGTATACCGAAACGACAAATGATGTTGGTGCGCAGGAACTGAAGAACTGATGAGGTCTTCATTTCGATGAACGCAAATGCTTCTGACCACTTGGAGAAATAATCCGTAGCTGCGAAGATGAAGCGATGACCTTTGCTTGAAGGGGGAGAGATAGGACCTATGATGTCCATGCCCCATGCTTCAAAAGGCCATGAGATTGCTGTAGGATGCAGCCATTCTGGAGGCATGTGAATGTAGTCTCCATGAACTTGGCATTGTTGGCAGCGCTTAGCAAATTGCATTGCGTCGGGTACCATGGTAGGCCAGTACTAACCCAACCTTTTGATTTGGTCGTAGAGCTTGGGACCAGCCTGATGAGCTCCACAAAGACCAGCGTGAACTTCTTTGAGTGTTTCTTCAGCTTCTTGTTGTGACAAGCAGCGTAGGAGTACTCCATTGAAGGATTTCCTGTAAAGGATCTTTGAAGGGATATCCAGCTGCTGCTCCCGAGGGAGTACATCCTTCATTGTTAAAGCCCAGCCAGAGCTGACTGAAGCTCAAATCGCTCGTCGAGCACGCCGCCGTGCGTCATATCGACAAAAGAGACTAGAGAAGCAACGGACCCAGCCGCCTACACTTCAAGTCTCCCACAAATGGGTCGAAAAAGAAAGACCCGACCAAGTTGCTGCCGTCCATATGGTTGGAAAAACCAGAAGACGCCAAAAGTCAGCATCAAAAATCCATGTCCGACGTCCGGTGACCCGTAGCGTCACCAGGATACGAAGACATCCCGAAGAATCTCCTGCCCTTTCAAGCCAAGGACGGGAGAGTAATCATTCATCAAGCTCTTCATCAAAAAGAATGAGCCCCAGCTCAGTCACCAGGACGGTTTCTTAGTTTGAATCCCGAGGAATGAACGTCCTGGTTACAAATTCTGAGCCACCACCTCAGAATCGACCTCAAGATGATGCGCTCACACGCATCCAGCAGTTGGAACAAGGCCAGCAGAGGATTGAAACTCTGATGGAAAACCTTCTCCTTGTTGTCCAAAATCAGGTGAACAATGAGCCTCCTTCGAATCATCGCAATAACGAGGAAAATTGTGAAGAAAATGAGTCACGCGCCCTTACCAAAAAGGACATAGACAGTATCCTCGTTATGTCTATGTCCTTTTTGTCTAGATTTTATGTCTATGTCCTTTTTGGTAAGGGGTTCAAAATGAGTCACGCGCCCTTTTTGGTATGGTTTTTCCAACCATATGGACGGCAGCAACTTGGTCGGGTCTTTCTTTTTCGACCCATTTGTGGGAGACTTGAAGTGTAGGCGGCTGGGTCCGTTGCTTCTCTAGTCTCTTTTGTCGATATGACGCACGGCGGCGTGCTCGACGAGCGATTTGAGCTTCAGTCAGCTCTGGCTGGGCTTTAACAATGAAGGATGTACTCCCTCGGGAGCAGCAGCCGGATATCCCTTCAAAGATCCTTTACAGGAAATCCTTCAATGGAGTACTCCTACGCTGCTTGTCACAACAAGAAGCTGAAGAAACACTCAAAGAAGTTCACGCTGGTCTTTGTGGAGCTCATCAGGCTGGTCCCAAGCTCTACGACCAAATCAAAAGGTTGGGTTAGTACTGGCCTACCATGGTACCCGACGCAATGCAATTTGCTAAGCGCTGCCAACAATGCCAAGTTCATGGAGACTACATTCACATGCCTCCAGAATGGCTGCATCCTACAGCAATCTCATGGCCTTTTGAAGCATGGGGCATGGACATCATAGGTCCTATCTCTCCCCCTTCAAGCAAAGGTCATCGCTTCATCTTTGCCGCTACGGATTATTTCTCCAAGTGGTCAGAAGCATTTGCGTTCAATGAAATGAAGACCTCATCACTTCTTCAGTTCCTGCGCACCAACATCATTTGTCGTTTCGGCATACCCAAAAGATTCGTCCATGATAAAGCATTGAACTTTACCAAGCACGCATGGTAGGATCTTTTGACAAAAGGGTCCGGCAACGAGCCTACAAAAGGGGTGACTTGGTTCTTGCGGTAAAAAGACCAATGGTCTTCGCACACAACTCCAAAGGCAAATTTGAACCAAAATGGGAGGGACCCTACGTCATCGACAAGGTCTTCTCCAACGGCGCATATGCCCTCCTAAACATGGAAGGCGACAGATGTATGCTGCCTATCAACGGCAAGTTCTTGAAGCGGTACTACCCTTGAAGACTTACCCAACTGGGTAAGAGCAATGCCTGTATGGCCAAAACCTGTTCTCAGGTACTCGCTCGTCAAACCCACTCTCTTTAGAATTTTCATATCAAATGTCAAAATTTCTAGAGATTCAAAAACAATGCTTACTTTTATCGTTTCATTGTTCAAAAACAAAAAAATCCAAGTTTAGGAGCCTCTCCCTGACTTGACCAAAACTTTTGATCCTTGAACCAAAATTCATGGTTTGAAACAAAAATCCGGATTCAGGGATTTCCACCCTAGTCCACCTTACCTTTTACCGCCAAATGGTTTTAGGTCAAAATTTACGACCCTCGTGTCTTTAAACAAAAAAAAAATGATTTTTCAAAAACCACGGGGAAGTGACACTTAGTCGATACTCGCAAAACTCAAAAAATCGGAAGGATGCGAACCCCATTCGATACTTCCAAAACCTCTAAAATTGTGGAGACACAACATTTCAGTTGATATCCACAACCCAAATTCCAAAGGTTCGAGAAAACCTAAAATCGTGGAGACACAACATTTCAGTTGATATCCACAACCCAAATTTCAAAGGTTCGAGAAAACCACAAATTTCAAAAAATTGCGGAGAAACGACATCAAGTCAGTACCCGCAAAACCAAAAGTTTTGGGAAACGCAGGGAAGCGACGCTTAGTTGATATTTGCACCCCAATCCGCGAGGAAGCGACATTCCATCGATGCTCCCAAAACCTAACCCGCGAGGAAGTGACATTCCATCAATACTCGCAAAACCGAATGAGTAAGGAAGCGACATTCCATCGATACTTGTAAAACCATTCAGCGGGGAGGCGACATTTAGTCGATACCTGCATTTTGAAAACCAAAACTCGGCTATAAACGCCAAATCCGGCTACAAATGCCAAAGTCCAGCTAAATGCCAAAACAAAAATTTTTTCGGCCTATAAACTCCAAAATCGGCTTTCATGCCAATAAAACAAAACTTGGTTTTCAAAAACCTCGGCTATAAACGCCAAAATCTAGCTATAAACGCGAAAACTCGGCTATAAACGCCAAATCTGGCTATAAATGCCAAAAGTCGGCTATAAATGCCAAAACAAAAATTTTTTCGGCTATAAACGCCAAAATCGGCTTTCACGCCAATAAAACAAAACTTGGTTTTCAAAAAAATCTGGCTATAAACGCCAAAATCCGGCTATAAATGCCAAAACAAAAATTTTCGGCTATAAACGCCAAAATCGGCTTTCATGCCAACAAAACAAAACTTGGTTTTCAAAAAACTAGGCTATAAATGCCAAAATCCGGCTATAAATGCCAAAAACAAAATTTTTCGGCTATAAACGCCAAAATCGGCTTTCATGCCATCTCAAAATCGGCTCTCATGCCACAAACAAAATTTTTTGGCTCTCATACCATCCCAAAATTCGGCTATAAATGCCAAAACAAAACAAAAAAAAATCGGCTATAAATGCCAAAATCTGGCTATAAATGCCAAAATTCGGCTATAAATGCCAAGACAAACAAAACAAAATTCGGCTTCTATGCCATTCTAAAATTCGGCTTTCACGCCATCCAAAAATTTTGGCTCTCATGCCGCAAAACAAATTTTGGCTCTTACGCCACAAAATTAGGCTTTCTCGCCATCCAAATTTTGGTTTTCAAACCATCAAAAAAAAAAAACAAGGCTTTCCGCCACAAAATTGGCTTTCATGCCCAAAACAACCCTTTGACGAAAGATTTTCACAAAATGACAACCTTTTGATCAAATCCTTAAACAAACATTCCCATCAAACTTTTGCTCAAAATTGTTTTCATAAAAAAATGATTTAAGTGAAAGGAAGGGGATACAAAATATAGTACCAAAATTATTTATACATGGAGGTACCAAAAAAAAAAAGAAGAAAAAGGAAAAAGAGTTTGTTACAACTCAGGAGCTCAATCTGACATGGTCTTCAACCAAAGGTTCAATTCCTCAAGCAGACCCTTGGCCTGAACTTCCAAAGTTTTTAGGCCACGCTTCTTCAAAATATCCTCATAAAACACGGCCGAATGCCGTGACCCATCTGCAACACGAGGAAGTTCTTCCCAGAGGACTTGCCACTGCTCATGCTCCTGAGTCTTCCTCTGGACATTACCTTCAGCTTCCTCAACTTGGCGAATGAGAGTCCCATCCTTCTCCCAAGCCTGCTGAACGGCCGCATTGGAAGATCTAGCAGACCGACGAGGTGCGTCAGTAACAGGACCTTTACCTTTGTTCGTCCTAGAAGAACTACCTACAAAAGATGGAAGAGAAAAGATCAATCAACATCGAAATGACATAATTTTGCTACAAAAATTCTAGCGAAATTTTGACATGGTTCCAGGGCAATTCCAAAGAAAAGGAAAATACTCCGAAAAAGACAGGAAGTCTGAAGATGAGCTCAACATCGCTGCGAGCTCATAGTCAGTGGAGAATTCTCAAAGAAGGCTCGAACTCAACATCGCTGCGAGAACGAGCCAATCTCGTCAAACTTCCGTAAAATCTGGAAAAGAGCTCAACATTGCTGTGAGCTTCAGAATCCAAAAGTTGCAAACTTCCTCAAAATCCAGCAAGACCGAGAAAGAGCTCAACATCGCTGTGAGCTCAAAATCCCGATACTTGCAAAAGATTTTTAGGTATGCATCATCATACTTCCAAATCCATTTACAAAAATCATGCATCAAAAAATATCATCATGCATTAGATGCTTGGAAAACCTTGACCAAAGTTTGACCAATTCCAACCCAATTTGGTCAAAACCAATCAAACTTTGTCGAAGTCAAAAATCATGTTGGCTTGACCTAGAGACTCTAGCCTTCTATCTTGATGCATCAAACAAAAAAATGCATACATATTGAAATTGCATAGCCTCATTATCATAGTGAGCAAACAAGGAAAAAGAAAAAGATAGAAAAAAAATCTCAGCAAAAAAAAAAAAAAAACAAAGAAACACGCTAAAAAAGAAGGGGAAAACCGTGAAAAGAAAAAAAACAGAAAGAAAAAAAGGAGTTCACGAAAAAAAAAGAGAGAAAACCGTGAAAAGAAAAAAAAAAGAAAGAAAAAAAAGAAAGAAAGCAAAAAAGAGAGAAGCGCGAAAAAAAAAGAAAAACGTGCATGAAAAGAAAAGAAAAGAAAAAAAAAAGAGAAGAAGAAAGAAGAAAAGAAAAAGAAAAGAAGGAAAAAATGAAGAAGCTACTTCTACAATGGAGATTCTTGAGGAAGAAAACTTACTTGAAGCCATTGATGGAGAAGAAGAAGAAAAGCTTGGAGATCCTTGAAGAAGAGAAAGCACTTCTTGCCTTGGGGAGCACTCTTGAAGATTTCTTGCAAAAAGAAAGCAATGGAGCAAAAGCATCAACCCTCTTGCTTTTATAGAAGAGAGCAAGCCTAAAGAGGAAACAAGGAGAAAAGAAAGGAGGTAAGTGCTAAAATTTAGCTACTTTCCCAAAGAGAAAGTTATTTTGAGAGAATCTTTCCACAAAAAAGAAAACTTGAGAAATTCTCTCCAAGTAAAGATATTTTAGATATTCTCTACACAAAAGAGATATTTTTTAGATATTCTTTACAAATATGACACCATATGAGATCTAGGCCATCTCCAAAGCCTAAGGTCCCATGGGTTAGCCCATATGAGCCAGGTTTGACCACCTAGGCACTAAAAAAAAAAAATGGGCTTTTAGTCAGGAAAAAAATCCCTCTTACCAAGAGCATACAAAAATGGTTCCATGCCTCTTTTGAGTTGATTGAACCATACAAAAAAAAAATTCCAAGCCCCATGAGCTTCCAAAGAATCAAACCATCCAGCCTCATATACCAAATTGAGCCAAAATCTTGAAATTGACATTCCACAAAAATCCAAACCACTCCAATGGACTCACACAGTCCCAAAGAGTGACCAAAAACCAAATCCTGGTCCCCTAACTTGCCACATACAGCTTGTTAGGTCACAAGACCAAAGCCAAAAACCAAATCCTAATCCCCTAACTTGCCACATACGGCCTGTTAGGTCTACAAGATCAAAACCAAACCGATCCCCTAACCTGCCATATATAGCTGGTTAGGTCACAAGATCAAAAACAGAAACCCAAATCCACATCCCTGATGTCATCTTCAAAACTTTGCCTCGAGATGGTACTTGATTCCTTTCATTACCATAAAATTCCCCTGGAAGCTCAAAGGCTACTCTACCAAAGGAAAGATTGCTCAAAGACTCTTGGTCAAGACACAAGCTCTCCTTCAAAAATCTCTTCGAGGCACATCGACTACAAAAGTCAAGCAACTCGTCGCTGTACCTCGAGGGGGCATTTGTTGACACCAAAAATGTCACTTTGCCTCTTCAACATCAAGAAAGCTGCATGAAGTCGCAACCTGCCATAAATAGGCAATGCAACTTCTCCAAAAAATCAAATCTTGTCAGAATCAAACAAAAACTGCAAGATCCTTCAAGACAGCCAAGGGAGGAGTACACAAGGAGTTTCGGGCCATTTCAGAATCATTTGGCCTAACTTCGCTTCTCCGACAGCTAAATTGGCGCTCCCGGCGGCGACATCATCGAAGACGTCAAAACTTCGATCAGAGCCTACGGATGACTCCAGCATGTCTCAAAAGGGCTCCATACCAAATTTCAAGTCAAACCAACAACGTTTGACCCTCCATCAATGCTCGAGCAGCAAAATCAAGCCTCCCGGCGGCGGGAACCACCGAAGCCTTCGCTCATCAAACCAAGTGCTGAGTGGCTTCAACATGCTTCCAAAAGGCTGCACGTTGAATTTCAGGTCATTCCGACAACGTTTGACCAGGTTTCGACGCTCCGAAAGAAAATCAAGCCTACCGGCGGCGGAGCTCCCTGGGACCATGGTTTCCAAGACAGAGCTTGTGGATCATCTCAAAATGACTCCAATAGGTTCCCTGTCAAATTTCAGGTCAATCGGACATCGTTTGACCGCACATCAACGCGCGGCATCTCCCTCGCGGCAAAATCAAGTCTACTGGCGATGGGACCCCAAACGGCTTCAAAACTCAAACAAAAGCCTATGGTTGGTCTTATTTATTGCTCAGGAGGCTTCACCTCAAATTTCAGGTCATTCCGACATCGTTTGACCAAGTTTCAGCTTCTGGCGGAAAATCAGCAGCTCTACGCGACAAAGTCTTCGGCTTTCGCGGAAAATTGGAAACTTTGCAACCCAAATTGCAAGGATTCTCATCAATTTTTCTAAAGAGAATAAGGCCAACAAATGAGCAAAAATGTCAAAGAAAAATACAGAAGAAAAAACGAAGGAAAAAGACCTCAAAACGACCGCAAAACGGGCTCCGAAGGGGAAAATTCCCCCAAGGTCGCCCGCGACCCTGGAAGCCCGGAATCTCCGGTTTCGCCCCGGGATCTCCGTTTTCCGTTGTTTTTCGCGATTCGAAGCTTCCAACCCCTCGGACTTTCCAAAATCCATACTTTTGAGGCGCCAAATCCTCCGACATCCGTCAAAATCACGGGTCAACCTCCAAAAGTATCAAAATCAACATTGATCGCCAACCGGTCGACCAAAAAAGTGTGCTTTCCGCCCGATCAATCGAAAAATCGACAAGACAGATGTCACCAGCGCGCTCTTAGCTATCAATGTCTGAAGTTACATGTTCATCCGATGTCAATCAGCATGAAGATCCATCGATGATCATCGCCAGAAGAATTCCAGAAGACACGGCACGGCCCGCGACTCTTCAACTGCTCGGCGACCATTTAATGCAGTTAATTGACTAGCTTTATTGCAGTCATTAATTCATTTCTTTGGACGGCCCAATCAGAAGCAAGCATCCAGGAGTTACAAATCAATTAAGTCATGGCATTCAAGCCATGAAACTCCTCCCATTATGGTAATTAAGGTGATTAAAAGCCCTTAATCTCCATCGGCCAATCAGATTCAAGGAAAAAGGAGTTACAAAATCAAGAAATAAATCTTGTAACTCCTCCCATTAAAGCCATTAAAGCCCATAAACTCTCCTAATGGCTACCAAGAGCCTATAAATAGGAGAGCTTTCCAAGAAGAAAGGGATCGGAAAAGGACGAACGGAAAACCGAAGATCGAAAATCAAAACGTACAGAGAATCCCGAATTCCAGACAGACATAGTCTAGAGAAAGAGAGAAAATTCTACAGAAATTCTACATCAAGCACCACTACAAGGTGACAAAAAGTCCCTTGGGGGGTACTCCCCCGCAAGGTCCTTGCCTTCTCCCGCTGCCTCCAATGGCTTAGACGTGGCTTTTCAGCCTGTCTACTTAGCTTTTTATTGGACATAGGACCTTCTCTTGGTCTTTGTCCTCTAAAAACCTGAGATTATAGCCAAGCCAAGCAAATCAAGAGCATCCTCTGTTCTCATCTGCATGGATGATGGCGAAGCCCATACATGGCTTGCGATCGTCAATCTGAACGAGTCCCCCACAATCTCCTGAAAAGTTAGATCCTCCTTTTCTTACTTTTCATTGTAGTTTGTATTTTTCTAAAAGAGACAAAAATCACAACTCTTCTCTTTCATTATTGATGAGAATTGTAAATCGGCTATAAACGCCAAAATGGGCTATAAATGCCAAACAAAATCGCCTTTCACGGCAAACCAAGAAAATTTCTCTTTTCTTAAATATTTGTGCAATGGAAAACTTGAAAGAAGTTGATTTCATTTTTACTTGCGAAGGTTGATCTCCGGATTACCACTTGCAATTCCAAGTAAAATAGAAAATCTGGCACACCCACACAAAGAAATGTTGATGCACGCTTCAGCCCCCCGAGCGCGAAAGGGCCGGACCCGACTGACTCCCACGTCCGCCGACCCCGGTAGCACCCTCGGCAGGAGTGCGTTTCATTAAGCTGGCACACCCGGTGGGACTCGTTCATTTGAGAACACGGTACTCGGAAATGAAATATTTGCATATCATACTTTTTGCTCTATGCTTATACTTCATTTCCAGATTCCTTGGCTACTTTCTAGCTGGTAGCCTATGTTGGATTTTGCATCCTAAAAAAAAATGAGATGGGATTTTTTGGAAATTTCTATTTCTTTGAGTTTGTTTCCACTCTTTCTCTTTTC
The DNA here is from genome assembly GCA_028538565.1 of Umbellularia californica. NCBI lineage: Eukaryota > Viridiplantae > Streptophyta > Magnoliopsida > Laurales > Lauraceae > Umbellularia > Umbellularia californica. The sequence continues at coordinate 3,312,159 of JAPQWN010000009.1, forward strand.
AAAAAAAAAAAAAGTAAAAAAAAAATCAGTTTTCTTAGTTTGAATTCAAAATTGAGAAACTTTGATCCTATCCTATCGTTCTTTGGTGCTTGCAGAAATGTTGAGCCCGTTCGACTAAGGTTTTGGGCCATCGTTTCTCTTCGATGAGTTCATTAGAGATTTCAAAAAAAAAAACCAAAAAAAAAAAATAATCAGTTTTCTTAGTTTGAATTCAAAATTGAGAAACTTTGATCCTATCCTATCGTTCTTTGGTGCTTGCAGAAATGTTGAGCCTGTTCGACTAAGGTTTTGGGCCATCGTTTCTCTTCGATGAGTTCATTAGAGATTTCAAAAATAAAAAAATAAAAAAAAATAAATAAAAAAAAATAATCAGTTTTCTTAGTTTGAATTCAAAATTGAGAAACTTTGATCCTATCCTATCGTTCTTTAGTGCTTGCAGAAATGTTGAGCCCATTCGACTAAGGTTTTGGGCCATCGTTTCTCTTCGATGAGTTCATTAGAGATTTAAAAAAATATATATATAAAAAAAATAATAATAAAAAATCAAAAAATCAGTTTTCTTAGTTCTGATTCAAAATTAAGAAGCTTTGATCCTATCCTATCGTTCGTCGTGCTTGCAGAAATGTTGAGCCCGTTCGACTAAGGTTTTGGGCCATCGTTTCTCTTCGATGAGTCTATTTGGGATTTGGAAAAAAAGACATAGACCACTAAGGTTAAACCAATTGCGTTCTTTGATCATGATTGACTCAAGAAAAGCCTTGTCCAGAGTGTGGAGACAGCTTGACTGTTCTAGGCAAGGGTCCTCCAAACGGGTTCATTAAGTAATCCTACCCTTACCTGGGGGCAATTCTATCAATTGAGGTTTCATAAGACCGGGTTAGGAGGCCTATGTGTACTCTTTCGTCTTTAAAAACCTTAAAATATATATATATATATATATAAATAAAAAAAATCTTCAAAAAAATAAAAATAAATAATCTTAAAAAAATATTTAAAAAAAATAAAAAAAATAAAATAAAAAAAAATCATTTCAAAAAAAAAATCTTTAAAAACTCGTCACTTTTGATTTCAGATCTGAGAAATTTTGGTTTCTTCTTTTCTGAGCACTAGCGCTCGCGGAAATCACCGAGACCGTGTTCAGATTGGAATACCATTTGCTCTCCTTGATGGAACCAATCTTGACATTTCAAAAAAAAAAAAAAACTCGTTACTTTTGGATTCAGATTCGAGAAATCGTGGTCTCTTTCCTTCTGAGTATTGGTGCTCGCGGAAATCGTTGAGCCCGTATTTGAATCGGAATGCCACCTGCTCTCTTTGACGAATCCATTTCTGACCTTTCAAAACAGAGAATCCCATCTCATGGATGCGATCTCCAACATTTGTCCATAGCGGTACTAGTACGCCCTTTCAGGGTCTACTGTATCTGTGACCGGCACATTTGTAACTCCTACCTTATATTCGTCTTATCTCGAGCAAGCTCCGCTTCTCGATAAGTCGAATTTAGGTATACAATTGCTTCTAGCAGTCATTGGAACGCTCATTTCGAGCCTACCATGCTTACAACCAGAACAATTGTACCCTCTATGGCTTTTTGCCTTCTTCATATTGCTTGGGTCATGTCCCTTGAGCGATTTGAAAAGACAAAATCATAGAATTCCCCATTTATGATCATCATATTCTTGTGATTACTAATGAATGTGGTCTTGTTTCAGAAATTTTGAAACTAACAATGGCAGCTTCACTGATCATCACCTTCGATGAAAACAAGCACCAGCTCATGCTTCAACAGAAGCAAACCGAGCCCACTTACAAGCGCCCTGCTAGCTGCCGAAGCACCAACTCCCACAGCAACTCTCTGAACTCCGGGTCGACCTCGACTCCCCGGACCATCGTCTTCGGGACACTGGGACCATTCCCACTTCCCGAAGAAGAAACTGCTCCTGCCAAAAGGCAGAAGGTCGCCTCGCAACGTGTCACTACTGTGACACCAAAGGCAACTGCCGAGAAGCAGAAGATCGCCCCTCAACGTGTCACTTCCGTGACACCAAGGGCGAACCCCAAGAATACTAAAACCCGCGGCATCCCCGCGAAACCTCAACCAACAACCAACCAGGTCTACCCTAAGACTTGGTCTCCAAGACCTTCCCCAAAACAAAGAAGGTCTCAAACCTCCACCAAGCCAGCATACCTGGCCCCACTCAAAGAGAACCAGTTCTACCCTCTTGCCTACATGAAAGAGGAGAGACCCATCTCCAACTTGACTCCCAAGTCAACCCAGCATGAACCGGCTTGCTCCCACAAGCCCAAAATCAGATCATGCATCACTAGGCCTCTACAAGCACCTGCCAAGGCCTACACTCCTTCAGTTCGACCCTTCATTTCTACAGGGGCCGAACTCGAAAGGTTCAAAGCTTCACTGCAACAGGTAAAGGACCAGGTCCACATCCTGTCCTTGTCCAATTACAAAGAAGACAAGCTCGGCTGCTACGCCCGAGGGAGTACATCCTTCATTGTTAAAGCCCAGCCAGAGCTGACTGAAGCTCAAATCGCTCGTCGAGCACGCCGCCGTACGTCATATCGACAAAAGAGACTAGAGAAGCAACGGACCCAGCCTCCTACACTTCAAGTCTCCCACAAATGGGTCGAAAAAGAAAGACCCGACCAAGTTGCTGCCGTCCATATGGTTGGAAAAACCAGAAGACGCCAAAAGTCAGCATAAAAAATCCATGTCCGACGTCCGGTGACCCGTAGCGTCACCAGGACACGAAGACATCCCGAAGAATCTCCTGCCCCTTCAAGCCAAGGACGGGAGAGTAATCCTTCATCAAGCTCTTCATCAAAAAGAATGAGCCCCAGCTCAGTCACCAGGACGGTTTCTTCGTTTGAATCCCGAGGAATGAACGTCCTGGTTACAAATTCTGAGCCACCACCTCAGAATCCACCTCAAGATGATGCTCTCACACGCATCCAGCAGTTGGAACAAGGCCAGCAGAGGATTGAAACTCTGATGGAAAACCTTCTCCTTGTTGTCCAAAATCAGGTGAACAATGGGATATACTCAAAGAGCATGGGATCAAGCCACCATATCCCTTATGGATGGACTCAGTCCCATTCCCAACAAAATTCAAACATCCTACTCTCCAAACATATACGGGGAAAGGATCAGTCAGACAGCACGTCATCCACTTCAAGATCCTGACGGGAGCTATTGCGGATCAAGATGCCCTCAAGATTCGCCTCTTCGCAAGTACCCTAAAAGGTACAGCCTTTGATTGGTACTCCTCTCTGCCAGAGAACTCCATTCAAAACTGGGCTATGCTCGAGACACGCTTCCTGACCCACTTCCAAGGTGAGGATCATCCTGTTACTATGGCTCAACTCTGCAGCCTAAAACAGGGAGAGAATGAGTCAACATACGACTTCATTCACAAATGGAAGGCAATGGCGTACAAATTCTCAGATGTGCTGCCACAAGCGTCACTGGTCGACATCTGCCGTAACAATATGAGAACAAAAATCCGCTCCATGATCATCGGCAACAAATCAAAAAACCTGGGGGAACTCCTCGAAGCTTCCATGGAAGCTGAAATGGTGATCAAAGACCTCAACAGTCAAAAATCATCAAAGAAAGAGTCGACTGCTGTTACAACCTCAAAACCAAAGAAAAAGGAGGTTCTCAATGTGCAGACTAAGTCAGCTCCTCAGCAGCCAAAGAAACTTGAAAACAAAACTGCAGGTAAAAGGCCTGAACTCTCTGATGCCTTCAAAGAACGCGTAGAAAAGAAATATCCGTTCGATGAAGACGTTGAAGAAATCTTTGAGGCTCTCCTAGCAAATGGCAAACTCATTTTGCCAGAGCCCAAAAGACCGGGAGATGTTGGCAAAACTAATGACCCCCGATACTGTCCATACCATCAGATGATCTCACATCCTCTCAATCAATGTTTCGTTGTGAGAGAGAAGATCAATGAGATGTGGAAAAATGGAGTCATAACCTTTGATAAAAACTATGGCCCCGCCTCTGTCAACATGGTGTCATGTCGGCAAACTTCAAAGTCACCGAAGGAGAAGATCACTACTTCATTCAAGGTGATAAAAATGGCTCAAGAGTCCCAAGAATTGGTTCCCTATCCAACGCGCTCCTGCCGAGGGTGCTACCGGGGTCGGCGGACGTGGGAGTTCGTCGGGTCCGGTCCTTTCGCGCCCGGGGGGCTGAAGCGTGCATCAACATTTCTTTGTGTGGGTGTGCCAGATTTTCTATTTTACTTGGAATTGCAAGTGGTAATCCGGAGATCAACCTTCGCAAGTAAAAAGGAAATCAACTTCTTTCAAGTTTTCCATTGCACAAATATTTAAGAAAAGAGACATTTTCTTGGTTTGCCGTGAAAGGCGATTTTGTTTGGCATTTATAGCCGATTTTGGCGTTTATAGCCGATTTACAATTCTCATCAATAATGAAAGACAAGAGTTGTGATTTTTGTCTCTTTTAGAAAAATACAAACTAGAATGAAAAGCAAGAAAAGGAGGATCTAACTTTTCAGGAGATTGTGGGGGACTCGTTCAGATTGACGGTCGCAAGCCATGTATGGGCTTCGCCATCATCCATGCAGATGAGAACAGAGGATGCTCTTGATTCGCTTGGCTTGCCTATAACCTCAGGTTTTTAGAGGACAAAGACCAAGAGAAGGTCCTATGTCCAATAAAAAGCTAAGTAGACGGGCTGAAAAGCCACGTCTAAGCCATTGGAGGCAGCGGGAGAAGGCAAGGACCTTGGGTGGGAGTACCCCCGAAGGGACTTTTTGTCACCTTTAGTGGTGCTTGATGTAGAATTTCTGCAGAATTTTCTCTCTTTCTCTAGACTCTGTCTGTCTGGAATTCGGGATTCTCTGCACCTATTGATTTTCGATCTTCCGTTTTCCGTTCGTCCTTTTTTCCGATCCCTTTCTTCTTGGAAAGCTCTCCTATTTATAGGCTCTTGGTAGCCATTAGGAGAGTTTATGGGCTTTAATGTATTTAATGGGAGGTGTTACAAGATTTATTTCTTGATTTTGTAACTCCTTTTTCCTTGAATCTGATTGGCCGATGGAGATTAAGGGCTTTTAATCACCTTAATTATCATAATGGGAGGAGTTTCATGGCTTGAATGCCATGACTTAATTGATTTGTAACTCCTGGATGCTTGCTTCTGATTGGGCCGTCCAAAGAAATGAATTAATGACTGCAATAAAGCTAGTCAATTAACTTCATTAAATGGTCGCTGAGCAGTTGAAGAGTCGCGGGCCGCGCCGCGTCTTTTGGGATTCTTTTGGAGATGATCACCGATGGATCTACATGCTGATCGACATCGGATGACCGTGTAATTTCAGACATTGATAGCTAGTAGCGGGCCGGTGACATCTGTCCTGTCGATTTTTCGATCGATCGGGCGGAAAGCACACTTTTTTGGTCGACCGGTTGGCGATCAATGTTGATTTTGATACTTTTGGAGGTTGACCCGTGATTTTGACGGATGTCGGAGGATTTGGCACCTCAAAAGTATGAATTTTGGAAAGTCCCAGGGGTTGGAAGCTTCGAATCGCGAAAAACGACGGAAAACGGAGCTCCCGGGGCAAAACCGGAGATTTCGGGCTTCCAGGGTCGCGGGCGACCCTGGGCCAAGGTCGCAGGGGCTGGCGACCCTGGGGGAATTTTCCCCTTCGGAGCCCGTTTTGCGGTCGTTTGGAGGTCTTTTTCCTTCGTTTTTTCTTCTGTATTTTTCTTTGACATTTTTGCTCATTTGTTGGCCTTATTCCCTTGTAGAAAAATTGATGAGAATCCTTGCAATTTGGGTTGTAAAGTTTCCAATTTTCCAGGAAAGCCGAAGACTTTGTCGCGCAGGGTTGCCGATTTTCCGTCAGAAGCTGAAACCGGGTCAAACGATGTCTGAATGACCTGAAATTTGAGGTGAAGCCTCCTGAGCAATAAATAAGACCAACCATAGGCTTTTGTTTGAGTTTTGAAGCCGTTTGGGGTCCCGTTGCCAGTAGACTTGATTTTGCCGCGAGGGAGATGCCGCTCGTTGATGTGCGGTCAAACGATGTCCGATTGACCTGAAATTTGACAGGGAACCTATTGGAGTCATTTTGAGATAATCCACAGGCTTTGTCTTGGAAACCATGGTCCCGGGGAGCTCCGCCGTCGGTAGGCTTGATTTTCTTTCGGAGCGTCGAAACCTGGTCAAACGTTGTCGGAATGACCTGAAATTCGACGTGCAGCCTTTTGGAAGCATGTTGAAGCCACTCATGCACTTGGTTTGATGAGCGAAGGCTTCGGTGGTTCCCGCCGCCGGGAGGCTTGATTTTGCTGCTCGAGCATTGATGGAGGGTCAAACGTTGTTGGTTTGACTTGAAATTTGGCATGGAGCCCTTTTGAGACATGCTGGAGTCATCCGTAGGCTCTGATCGAAGTTTTGACGTCTTCGATGATGTCGCCGCCGGGAGCGCCAATTTAGCTGTCGGAGAAGCGAAGTTAGGCCAAATGATTCTGAAATGGCCCGAAACTCCTTGTGTACTCCTCCCTTGGCTGTCTTGAAGGATCTTGCAGTTTTTGTTTGATTCTGACAAGATTTGATTTTTTGGAGAAGTTGCATTGCCTATTTATGGCAGGTTGCGACTTCATGCAGCTTTCTTGATGTTGAAGAGGCAAAGTGACATTTTTGGTGTCAACAGGGACCTGGTGCGGTTCCCTATGGTCTCGGTGAAAGCACTGATGGCCCGGGTGAATCAGTTCGTCGAGCAAGAAGAAGACGAGGCCCGAGCTCGAGAGAGCCATAACTTCTGGCAGGAGGACCGACCCTCCAAGAAGGACAAAAAGTTAGCCAAGAGGGAGGCGGACCGAAGCAGAGAACCATCTAGCTCGGCACCCCGCTTTGCTCCCACCTCGGGAGGCAGCGTGAAACTGAAGTCAAGTGGTGCCTCTTACAAGGCCGTCAATACCATCTTCAAGGAGCCTTTTTATAAACTCCTCGGCAAAATCCAGATGCAACCTTTCTTCAAATGGCCCCAGCCTATGAAAGGCGATGCTTCCTCCCGAGATCAGAGCAAGTTATGTGGCTACCATAAGCAGAATGGGCACATAACCGAGGACTGCCACACCTTCAAAGCACACCTCCTCGTCAAGGAGGAAGGCAGAGTAAACTGTGCTCAACAACGCCAGCCCGATGATCGGGACAGCGATGAGTCGGAAGGGACCATCAACGTCATTCACCTAGCTTTTGCTCCTTAGGGAAGCGGTCAGGCTCGTACTGAGGCCAGGAGGGCCCAGCACGGCAAACAAGTGATGACGGCTGAGCTCGGTCCCTCAGCGAAGAAGGCAATGAGAGAGACCAAAGATTTGGTTCTCTGATGAAGACTTGGACAGGGTCCAGTTACCCCACAATGATCCCCTGCTCTTGACTCTAAGGTTGGGGAACTTTAATGTCAAAAGGACCCTCATGGACCCTGGGAGCTCCTGGGAAATCCTCTATTACGACTGTTTCAAGAAACTAGGTCTGAAGGAGGAGGACCTGCAGGAAGCCCGCATCCCACTGGTGGGCTTCAGCTCCAAGTCTGTATACCCCAAAGTGAAGATCTCCCTCAAAGTCGGAGTAGGAGGAGCCTCCATGACAGCAGACTTCCTGGTGGTGGATGCGCCATCCCCATACAATGCCATCATGGGAAGAACCTGGCTGCATAACATGGAAGTTGTTCCCTCCACCCATCACCAGAGGCTCAAGTTCCCGTTGCAGAACATGGACGATAGCTTCAAGGTGATCATAGTCCGCGGTGACCAGCAGATGGCCAAAGAATGCCTCATGGCCGTGGTCCTCGGCGAAATAGAGCCACAACGAGTCCACATGGCCGAGCTCGAAGCCGAACTCGAAGCTGTTGGACGAACTCCTGAGCAGAAGAGCGTAGAAGACCTCACCAAGGTCAGGATCGACCCTAATGATCCTGAGAGGTACTTCCTACTCGGAAGTCAACTTGCAGAAGCCGAAAGGTCCGAGTTGTTCGAATTCCTGTCATATAACAAAGAGGTCTTTGCTTGGACCCCATATGAAATGCTCGGCATCGACCCCGAAGTCAAGAGCCACAAGCTGAATGTGGATCCCGAACACAAGCCCATAGTCCAAAAAACTCAGAGGACCGGGATCCAGCAAGCAGAAGCAGTGACTGAAGAGGTCAAAAAACTGTTGGAGGCCAGAGTTATCAGGGAAGTCCACTACCCTGTGTGGCTAGCCAATACAGTAGTGGTCAAGAAAAAGAATGGGAGCTGGAGGGTCGCGTGGATTTCACCGACCTCAACAAAACCTGTCCCAAAGACAGCTTCCCGCTTCCAAAGATCGATCAATTGATTGACGCCACTGCCGGGCACGACAAGATGAGTTTCCTCGATGCTTAACGAGGTTACCATCAGATTCCGATGCATGGGCCAGATGAAGAAAAGACCGCGTTCATAACACCTATAGGCATATACTGTTATAAAGTGATGCCCTTTGGGTTAAAAAATGCCGATGCCACATACCAGAGACTGGTAACCAAGATGTTTCAAGCCCAGCTAGGTAAGACGGTCGAAGTCTACATTGACGACATGGTCGTCAAGTCTAAAAAGTCAGATGACCACTTGGCCGACCTAAGTCAAACCTTCACCATCCTCAAAAAGTTAAAGCTCAAGCTAAACGCTTCCAAGTGTGTGTTTGGTGTTGGCTCCAGCAAGTTCCTGGGCAGCCTGGTCACGAGACGAGGGATAGAGGCTAACCCCGAGCAGATCTCGGCGATCCAGGCCATCCAAAGTCCGACCACGGCGAAACAAGTCCAGAAGCTAACAGGGATGGCAGCTGCACTGAATCGATTCATCAACAGAGCTTCAGATAAGTGCCGTCCCTTCTTCCAGCTCTTGAAGAAGAGCTCAAAGTTCCAATGGACTGCAGAGTATGACAGAGCCCTCCAGGAACTCAAGGGATACTTGTCTTCACCTCCCCTTGTGTCCACCCCGACGCAGGGCGAGGTCTTATACTTGTACCTAGCCATCTCGGATCACGCAGTGAGCTCGGTGCTCATCAGGGAAGAAGACGGGTAGCAAAGGCATATCTATTACGTGAACAAGATCCTGCAGGATGCCGAGACGAGATACCTACCATTGGAGAAGCTCGAACTAGCGCTCATCAGTGCCTCTCACCAGCTCTCGCACTACTTCCAAACATATTCCATTGTGGTTCTTACAGAACATCCACTCAAATCTCTCTTCAGAAAAGCAGACTTCTCTAGAAGAGTGTCCAAATGGGCCGTCGAACTGGGCAGTATGATATCCAGTATCAACCCAGAATGACAATCAAAGCACAGGTGCTAGCAGACTTCATCGTGGAGTTCACCTCTCCTAGTTCGGCACCGAGCCACCTCGACACCAAACTAGGGGGCAAGGAGGTGGGGGCAAGGACCGAGACCGAAATGGAACAAGATTGGTCCTGGAAATAGTTCCTCGACTCATCCTGGAAGGTCTTCGTCGATGGGTCCTCAACCTCCAAGAGGGCTGGCGTAGGCATAGTTCTCCAATCTCCGGATGGCCTTATCATCGAACAAGCCTTGGCTCTCGACTTCAAAGCATCAAACAACGAAGCTGAGTACGAAGCGCTGATCACAGGGCTGGGCAGCGCAAAAATTTTGGGAGCACGACAACCGGTAGTCTTCAGTGATTCACAGCTGGTGACGAGCCAACTGAATGGAGACTACCAAGCCCGTGACGATAGGATGGCAGCCTACCTAGCCCACGCCAAGTAACTCCTCTCTCAGTTCCAAAAAGCTGAAGTCAGGCAGATCGACAGAGACTCTAATTCTCAAGCCGATGCCCTTGCCAACTTGGCTTCCGCCGTCGAAGCCGGGAGAAAAAGACTGTCGAAGTGGAAGCACTAGACAGACCTAGCATAGAGCTCCACCCACCTCGGCATATCCTATGTACCGACCTCAGTCCGAGCTAGATGAACAAATTCATTTCCTACCTTAAGGACGACCAGTTCCCCGAGGACAAAAATTAGGCCCAAAAAACCAGGCTGAAAGCAGCTCGGTTTTAGCTCTCTCCAGATGGCAAACTCTATAAAAAGTCCTACAATGGCCCCTACCCCCAGTGCGTTCACCCGAGCAAAGTCGAAGACTTCCTTTATGAAATCTGATGATGCAGAAAATGACTTCGCACACCACCGGTCAGTTAATAAGTAATTAATGCAGTAATTAATGTGGAGAGAGAGATTTATAGTGGTTCGGTCAATGTGACCTACGTCCACTTCAGAAGAGGTTGCCTGATAGTTTATTTCTCAAGTGTCAGAGATTACAAACTCAAGATAAACAGAGAAATGAAGTGTGTAGAAGGGAGAATATGGCTTGCCCCTCAAGTACCGAGAGGCTCTTTAATTTATAGTCTTCCCCTAACAGATGAGGACGACTTTACAGCGCCATTCACGAGGAGCCTTTGAGGTGTCCTCGACTGGCGAGGCAGTTGGGATATTCTCCGCAGGACTTGGTAAAAGCGGGACGTGGCTTGACTGCTTCCGAAGTGACCCGGACTGCTGTGACGTGGCCAGGCATCGGGGATTTGGGCTCAAACTCCATTGGACCAAACGAATCTTCATTAATTTAAGCCTTGGCTCATCACAGACTAGGCCACTTGGGCGTAACTCATCATTTGCCCCTCAATGCCCTGTGTCCAATGGAACTTGGAGAGGAGGGCATTTGTTCGAATTTTCGGCTGAGTTCACAACTGCAAAAACTTGAGGAGGCCAAAACATCTGTTTCTAGGTCTTTTTTGGACTTTTAACAGCATCAATCATAGCCACAAGCGGTGAGTTTTGTAGGGCTCGCCGAGAGCTTCGATTTGATACATAATAAGCCTCATTTGGAGTAACGGTCCAAAATTTACGACCAAAATAGCGAGGGGCATTTGTTCGAATTTTCGGCTGAGTTCGAACAGTAAAAACTTGAGGAGGCCAAAACATCTATTTCTAGGTCTTTTTTGGACTTTTAACAGCATCAGTCATAGCCATAGGCAGTGAGTCTTGTAGGTCTCGCCGAGAGCTTCGATTTGATATATAATAAGCCTCATTTGGAGTAACGGTCCAAAATTTACGACCAAAATAGCGAGTAATCACGCTGACACGTGGTTTTGGGCAAGCAAGCAGCATCGGGGCAAGCAGGAGGTGTTGGGCGTTTGAGAGGTGGCGGGTGCCCATGCTGGAGGTCTAGGCGCCCATGGGGTCTGGGCGCCCATGGTCTGGTCTGGGCATCCATGGGGCACGGGCGCCACTGAGTCTGGGCGCTGGGAGCAGCACGCGCAGGGGCGACGGGCGCAGCATGTGCAGGGGCGACGGACGTTGGCGAGGCGGGCGATGCCGCGGTATCGGCTCCCGGTCATCCACGCCATTTTTTCCATCAGTATCCTTTCTCTTTTTCTTTTTCTGTAAAGAATAGTTCTAGAACATGGATAATGTAGAATAAATCTTCTTTTTAAACAAACACATGTCATATTTTTTTTTTTAAGTCCAAGCACTGTGAGGCTAGGCGCCCTTGGTCTGAGCGCCCCTGGTCTGAGCGCCCCTGAGGTCTGGGCGCCCAGAGGCGTGGGCTTCGCTGCTGAGGGGCTGGCCGCTGTCTGCGTGGACGAGCAGCTCGTGTGCTATCCAGGAAGTTGATTTGGGCGGCCAAGCAGTGGTCACGGTGATCTAATGTAGTCCCTCGGGTTGCAGATGACCTGAGTTTCAAGATCCTACCTTTTGAGATCAAGCTTATGGCGACCCGCGGGAGAGCCGATAAGCTGGAGATATGCTGCCTGCTTTAGAGCAGTGCAGAGGCCAAGCTTTTTGGCGACCCGCGAGAGGGTAACTAAGCTGGAGATAGGCTGCCTGTTTGAGAACAGTGCAGAGGCCAAGCGTTTTGGCGACGCACAAGAGGGCCGCTAAGCTGGAGATAGGCTACCTGTTTGAGAACAGTGCAGAGGCAGGTCAAGCTTTTGGCGATCCGTGAGATGATTCACTTCGCCTGGACCTGTTGATTTCCTCAGCGTTCATATATTTTTGAGCTTTCACCAATAGTTCTGGCATATCGGACTTGGTAAAAGCGGGACGTGGCTTGACTGCTTCCGAAGCGACTCGGACTGCTGTGACATGGCCAGGCATCGTGGATTTGGGCTCGGACTCCATTGGACCAAACAGATCTTCATTAATTTAAGCCTTGGCTCATCACAGACTAGGCCACTTGGGCCTAACTCATTAAAATCCATGAAGAGATCTGCGGCAATCACATTGGAGGTCGGTCACTGGCTTACCGAGCTATCAGCCAAGGCTACTGGTGGCCCTACATGCAGAAGGACGCACAGGTCTATGCCAGGAAATGTGAGAAGTGCCAGAAGTTCTCTCACTCTCTCCATCAACCAGCACATGACCTAAGTCCTCTTTCCGATCCTTGGCCTTTCGCCCAATAGGGACTGGACCTGGTGGGACCTCTTCACCGAGCTCCAGGGAATAAGAGGTGGTTAATAGTAGCGACTGACTATTTCACCAAGTGGATAGAAGCTGAAGCGCTGTCCTCCATCACCGAGAAGGATACTAAAAATTTCGTGTGGAGGAACATCGTGACAAGATTTGGGGTGCCTCGAGCCTTGATCTCGGACAACGGGACTCAGTTCGACTCCAACTTCTTCAAGAACTTCTGTCAAGAGCTTGGCATCAGGAACTATTACTCCACTCCAGTATACCCCCAGAGCAACGGACAGGCTGAAATCTCTAACAAGGTAGTGCTCGACTAACTCAAGAAGAGACTGGACCGAGCCAAAGGGAGATGGGTAGAGGAACTTCCGAGTGTCTTTTGGGCGTATAGAACTACCCCAAGGCGCTCGACCTCGGCTACACCCTTCTCCCTGGCCTACGGAATGGAAGCTGTAATTCCACTTGAGGTCGGTCTCCCGACCCTCAAGTCAGAACTGTTCGATCAAGGCCAGAAAGATGTGAACCTCGCCACAGAGCTTGACCTGGCTGAGGAACGAAGGGATGCAGCAGCCATCCGCCTCACTTCCTACCAGCAGCAACTGGCCAGAGGATACAATCAGAAGGTCAAAGAAAGGAAGTTCTCACCTGGAGAATTAGTCTTAAAGAAGACACTTCCAACAGACAAAAATCCCAGCAATGGAAAGCTCGCACCGAACTGGCATGGGCCATTCAAGGTGACTTCAGCAGCTGGGCAGTCTGCATACAAACTTGAGGACATGGAGGGTAGAGAGCTACCATGCCCATGGAATGCCACGCACCTCAAGAAGTACTACTTTTAGGTTGTACTTAACTCCGAAATTCAATAAAATCAGTTCTTATGGAAGAATGAGTTTTGTTACTTTTAAAATTTCGCCAAGTTAAGGAACTCGGCATATGTACACAGCCCGGTTACAAGACCAGCTGCCTTGGCTCAGTCACGGGACTAGCCACTCCTCAGCTCGGTTACAGAACCAGCTGCTTTGGCTTGGTCACGGGACCAGCCGACCTCAGTTCTGGTAATTGAACAAGACTCAATGATTTCAGCTCTGGTCACGGGACCGAGCTCATTTCATCCTACCAAACTCATTGACTCATTACGGTTACGGAACCTAATTCAGTCACTTGACCTTGGTTGAAGGATCCATCCTATTGCTTCGGTTACAGAACCAAGTTTAAATGACTAGTCTTTATTCCTGTTACTTGTTTTATCTTGATTGCAAGACCAAATACAAAACAGGAAAAGAGATAGAAGAAACAAACATTCAAACACAGAGATTGATGCAGAAAAAGATTTCATTCATCAAAATAGTGTGTTTACATGTACAGCTGAAAAAGAAAAAAAATACAATCTCCCCCCAAGTGCAGAAAGTAAGTAAAAGAAGACAACATCAAGACAATTGATCAATATCAATAACAGAGACTTCACCACCACCATCACCACCGCCAGCAGAAGGAGAAGGAGGAACCTCCACATTGTGGGCTCCGAGATCTGCAGTTGGGGTCTTGATAGCTGGAGCTTGAAAAGTCTCTTGAGGAATCTCGAAGGAAGCCAGGGGCTCGGCAGCTGGAGGATCAAGAGAGGCCTCGGTGAATGAGGGGGCAGGCGACTCAGGCTCGGGGCGAGGGAGCTTGGACAAACTCTGGTATATTGGGTTATCCTCGAGGATCCCCATTTCTCTGAGCATGGCCAAACAACCCATTTCGAATAGCTCCTCTCCCAGCCCTACGAGTTGATCTTCATACTGTTTAGTCGCCTAGGCCAGCCCATCCTGAAAAGAGGCTTGCCGCGAGACCTCGAAGTCGGCTCTCAGTTTAGCCGAGGCTTCCTTTTCAGCCTGCAGCAGAGAGTCGACCTCGGCCTTTTCTTTCCTCAAGGCCTCCATCTCGGTCTCCAGCTGGCCCGCCCTCATTTCCTTCTCATATGCCATAGCCCGGAGATCATGATTTTCAGCACTTATCCTAGTGATCTCCTCTATGGCTCCCTCATTTTCTTCGTTCAGGTTGGCGTACTCCTCGTGAGACCTCCTTAGCTCCTCCGAGCTCCCCCTCCAGAGCTGCCGCAAGCTTTTGCCTGTCGGCTTGCAGTGATTGGATCATGAGCAGCTCTAGCGAGATTTCTCCAAGGCCACCTGAGACCTCTATACGACCTGAAAAAAGGAAAGAAATAAGAGTTGGCAAAGCTCAAAAGCACGACCACAGGGTTAGACAACTCGAAATGCTTCTTACCAGCAGGGCCGACGTGAGGTTGGACATATGCAGCGCGCCCTCATCCATCTTCCTCAGCCGGTCAATATCTGCCGGGAGGTACACGCACCCGCCAGCGCCGCCGCGACCGCCGAACTGCCGGATAACCTGTGTCCGGTGGTCAGCGGCACCCCTGGCCCGAGGGAGAAGGATGGCCTCCATGGCTCGAACTCCGGAGCATGGGGCACCAGGGGCTGAGCAGGGTTCTACCGAGACGAACCCTCACCCATTGGCGTCGCCGGCGTCCTATCTTCCTGCCTCTATTCCACCTCCATTCTCTCGTCCTCCTCCTCGTCCTCCTCGGCCTTCCGCCCGGGCTCCCTCCTCTCCTAAGCCGGGGTCGACCGCGTCGCCCTCTCCTTCCGAGGCTTGGATTGGTGCGGGTCTTCACCCCTTGCCTTTTTCGTTTGTCTCTCCTCCTCCCTCACTTCGGTGGAGTCTTGTCGGGAGGAGCTGGAAGGTGGAGCCCTAGGGGCATCCCTGGAGGATTCGGCAGGCCTCGAAGAAGAGGAGGCCCGCTTGCCGAGGAGTTTCTCCCTGAGGTTGGTGGTGGCGAATCCCTGACGGCCCCTTTCATCTCTGCTGAGCCGGAAGGAGGTTCTTCAAAAACTTGATCCCGGTCGGTGGTGGAGGAGCTCAGCTGTTGCTCAACCGACTCTGGCGTGTAGCTGGCCCCGGTCACCAAAAACTCGAGCCCCCTCTTCGAGTAAGATTTGTATCTCGGCTCGTACCCCAAGAGGAGATAAGCAGTCCTCCCTTGGTGGCCTTTGTAGCGCTGGATGGCATCCAACCAGTAGCCGTTCCTCCTCCAGCCAGCGCGCCGAACTGCCTGCTTTCTCTCACCGGCCTCTGCATGACAGATAGAGAAAGTGTGAATTCGGCAGAAAAAGAAAATGAATGAAAAACTCAAGCTATTGAGCTCGGCAATTACTTGGGAGGACCTCGAAGTGGCGAGGCACCCTGTACTTCCTCTCCGCCTCGGTATCATCCACACCGAACTCCCAATTATCGGCAACGAACAGTCAATCGCTCCCGGCATGGCGCATGGAATCCTCGATGGAAGTGACAAAGGGGACCGTCTTCGGTTTTCCCCGGACGTAGTAACAGTGGTCGGGCTCCCCCGTCGATTTACAGACATCATAGGCGTCTTCGATATCGTGCACGCCAAGATGGATACCCAATATCCTATTCAGTTCTGCCGCCCCCATTATAATCTTATAGCTATTCGGCATTAACTGGCAAGGGGCGAGGTACCATGTAGCTAGACACTCCCTGAGAAGAGGGTGAACAGGGAATCTAACTCCTCCCTCTACTACCGAGACCAGAGGAAAGGGCATCCACCCATCTCGGTAGGAGTAGCCATCCCAGGGGTCTTTTGGGTCATCTAACCTAGCCCGGATGTCGTCCGGGATGTTGTACTTCTCCCTAAAGCTATTCATGGCTCCATTGGCGTCAGCCAGACAACGATACACCCCTATACCCATGTCTGATAAATCCTAGAAAGCTAAAAAGGTGCAGAAGGCAGAACCCTAACGAGAAAAGCAACAGAAGAAAAGATGCTGGAAGGGAAGACGAAGAGAAGAGGACTTACAGAAAAAGGGAGCAAGAAGCAGAGGATCAGAAAATCAGGGAGGTAGTGAAAAGAACAGAAAGTTGGTATGAGTTCGAGCAGAGTCTCCCCAAAGATCAAACGCCAAAGTAGAAGAAGGAAGAAGGAGAGTGCTGCTTTTATAGGACAGCAGGACGCCTTTTCGAATTCCAAAGGCACGCATTCAGCACGCTGCCTCAAAAGGCGTGCGTCGCTTCGGAGCAGCCGTGCTGCGAACCAGATGGTGACACATGGAAGGAGCATTACGCCTTCCGCAGTAAACCCCGTCAGAATGATTAATTGCCTCAAAATGGATGCAGCGGTTTCGGCGCCCTCTGGCAGACAGGCTGGTGACGGAGTAATGAAACCCTTAATTGAACGGTCATGATGAGGATCCGACATCAACGGCCGATTTCAAAAAACGATGATACGTGCTCGGCATTCATAACACTCCCACGAATTTAGCTCCCGACCTCAATCAAGTTCCAGAGCTCTAATGAGGTCAGCAGTTAAGGGGCAATTGTGTGGGGGTGTTCAACTGATACCAAGGTTATCCCTAACCTGAGTAAAAGTACCTATCAAGAACTGCACCGACCTCATTCACCCAGCTCGGCCAAACGCCAGCTGGCACCAATGTGGAGTTGGTGTCAGTAGCTGTACCGGCCACGCTCTTTCTAGGCTCTGCCTCAAGCATCCCGGCAACAATACCCGACCTCGAGGAAAGCCTGACCTCGGTGACCTCCACTTCGGTCCACTTGGCTGAGGTGGGCATTGAGTGTCTAATCTCCATTATGAGATGGGACAGCCACATTGCAGAGAGCCCTGACAGATAGGGGGCCGCCGACATCGATAAGAGCTCTTTCCTATCAGCTGATCGCATCCACATTTATGTGAGGGATTTGAGGAGAGATCCGATGGGACAGTACCCTCACCTACCCCCACTAAGGGTCCTAGGTATGGGCTGATGGGACAAGCATCCTCACCTACCTCCACTATGGAACCTTCCACTCTCTTCTATAAATACCTGCATGGTAAGTCCACAAGAGGTACGCAAGATATAACTTACATATTATTCTGCCTGAACTTCTTCCTCACTTCACCCTAGTTCAGTGATAGCACTAACTCAGGCGTCGGAGTGCCTTTCACTGATAGCAGCCTGGGGCCCTGACCTTTGTTCATCTTTCAGGTTCAGGATATTCATTGACATCTCCAGCAACTCACAGATCTGATAAGCAGTATCATTAAAAGCTTCATCATCGTCTAAACCAAGTCCATAATATTCAGGCACTTACACCAACGATCCTTGATATTGTCCATATCACCAGATGATCTCGCATCCTCTCAATCAATGCTTCGTTGTGAGAGAGAAGATCAACGAGATGTGGAAAAACGGAGTCATTACCTTTGATAAGAACTACGGCTCTGCCTCTGTCAACATGGTGTCATGTGGGCAAACTTCAAATTCACCAAAGGAGAAGATCTCTATTTCATTCAAGGTGATAAAAATGGCTCAAGCGTCCCAAGAGTTGGTTCCCTATCCAACACCATATGGACAACCCATATGGGTGCATCCCGATCTCCTAGAAGATGAAAATTGGGAAATCGTCAAAACAAAGCGGACCACTTAACAGCGAAGGAAAGCCAAGAGACAACTCCGCAAGCTCAAACAGCAGCAAAAGTCTCAATCAAAACAAAAAGTCTCAGAAAAGGCGGAAACCTCTTCCACTGCTTCACTAGGGCCAACGGAAGAATCCCTTCCCAAAGCTTCAAAGGTAGTAAGAAAATTCACCCTTAATGATTTCATGCCACCTCAATACAGAAATGAAACTGCGCAGGGGGCATCATACTCTTGCAACTCGGTAATTGGATTCTCCATAGATGGGTACAAGTCCAGTGACACTACCAGTGATATCGATGAGTGGGAGGAATCCCTTGAAACAGGAGAATACCTCTCCGATGAGGAATGGATTCTCAAGTCTCATCTTATGCCAGTAATCTGGTACAACCCATTGCAGCAGCAAGGATCCTGGTCTGATGATGAAGAAGACCAAGAGGCTGAAAATGTTGTTGAACTGGCACTAGCAGATGCTCCAGTGGAACCCAACATTAATGAACCACAAGGAGCAGATGACAAAGAAGATTTGGCTCATATGCCTAATCTTGAAGAATGTGCAAGAATTTTGTAACATCTTGCCATAGAACAAGAGCAGGATCGTATCAATAATCTTCGTCATGATCCAGAACCAGAGGTCCTTCAAAATCAACGGGAACTTTCTCCTACAACTCCTGAAAAGGGAGAAAACCACTGGATCGATGATCTTCTTACATCTGAGGATGAATCCGACTCTTAATAGTCTACACTAGGGGCATCTCCTATCGGGATGACCTGCAATGCGATAGCTCAGGATGATAGTGCCTCTGAAGCTTCCGAAGACACGTACTCCCCGACTAGTAGTATATCTTCCGGAGCTACATCTTCTCAGGTGACTTCCATTGAGATAGAATCTTCTCAGCCTTCGTCTCCTGAAACTGTGACATCGGAACTCAAGCCTCTTCCAATTGATCATCCTAAAGAAGCTCCTGCCAATGAAATCTTCTTCAATGAAAACCCAGTCGATTGGTCCCAGATACCTGATCTCATAGACGATGTCTGGACCGATAAATTACTCAACAAAGAAGAAAAGTTGCTGGATGCTGTTCAGGACTTGTTCCCGGAAAATGATCCATGCAACGCGATCACTGAGGACGGCAATGATGCTATAGAGACGACTTCAGCAAATGACAAGGATCAACCTCTCAATCCTGAGAGTGATCTTCCAAAAGAAGACCCTTCTCTAGAAGCTGTTGAAGTTGGTAGAGGTACCCGCTCTGGCCAGGATTACCACAAATATTACAACCAACCTTCTTCTTCTTACGTAAATCCTTCGGGAAAACAAGTTGTAGACGCCCCAAGTGGCAACAATAATGAAAATGCAGTCCCGAAGGACGCTTTCAAGTACGACTTGATTGAACACTTCAAACACATACCGGCACGACTGCACATCCTTGACTTATTACGAATGTCTCCACAAACTCGTGATGGTCATATTTTAGAATTACAAAAGCTGAATGCGGATGTCGACAAACATGCCCCACAAGTCCTACAAATTGAAATGGACTATAGGGTCAAAAAATAAGCACTTCCTCAAAGGGAGAAAAGAAGAAAACTGAGGGACCAAGCATTGAATGCCTCTCGGTTCAAAAAGCAGCAAGTGCAACAATTGCCTTCGATAAGGATGACTTCCTGCTAGGCGAGATAAAGCACAACCGACCCTTGTACTTCATAGGGTACGTCAGAGAGATGCCAATACACAGAGTCCAGATCGACCCAGGTTTTGTACCCAACCTCATCTCTACTTTGGCATTCGAAGAGCTGGGTAGCCCACCTAGCAAGCTAAGTCACACGTCTGTATCCATCTTCGGGTATGACGGGAGTGCTCAAAGGCCTATCGGCAAAATCAGGTTCAAATTGCAAATCGGTGATCTTATTTATGAAGTCACTGTATATGTAATAAGGACCCCTTCATGCTACAATATCCTTCTTGGACGTCTCTGGATACATGAGAATGGAGCCGTCCCTTCAACTCTACATAAGTGCATCAAGTTCGTTGGCAATGATGGCTTGATACATCGAGTGTTTGCAGACAAGAAGCCCTTCAAAGGCAAGGATGTCCATTTTACAAACGCTCAGATGTATAAAAATGGAAAAGAAGAAAAGGAGGAAGAAACAACACACTTTGCCAAAAATCTCCAAAAAGATAAGGGCAAGGCTCCTCAGCAATCATCAGAAGTAAACAAACCTTCCACCAAACTCGAAGTAAGCAGTCAAGCTCCCTTCGTGATCTCTCTCGAGACCTCAAAACTTTTGGTAATCACCACCAAAGTAAAGAAGACAAAACAAAAGGCTGGGGGCAAGTTCACTGTCTCCTTAGTGTCTATTATGCATGACACAGATTCAAACTCAGAGCCAGAAGACGACACAGTGTCAAGCCAAGCTGATACTCAGCAAGATCGACTTTCTCTCACTCCATTGGAGACATCTGCTGACATAGAAGATCATACGTCTGCTTTTTTTGTTATTCCAGCAACTTCGCCATAAGAAAAAACAATCTTCTTCCACAGATCGGGAGTTTCTCCACCAAATTCTCCGCTTGAACCTTTCCAAAACGAAGGTATGCCCCAACTCTCCCTGTATAGTCCGATGGCACAAGCTATCATGAAGAAAATGGGCTACGATGCTCAGAATCCGACTGGTTTGGAAGGTGGCCGTGGTATTCTCACACCATTAGAACCCACCCTGACCAAAAGTCAACCGGAAGATTGGAAACTCCACCCTCATAAAGGCAAGTCTTCATACGGGTTGGGGTATGATCCTACAGCTCCTATGAGACAATTGATCCAAAGGCTAGAAAGTCGTTTAGCCGACCTAGCCTCAACATCTCGTGTCCATGAAGACATTGATCTCCTTGGATATCCCTTTGAGGAGTCACCCGTCAAGGATCCAGAGAGCTCCTCCAATTCATATGATTTCTTTGACGATGAAGAGGAATTGTCCGATGATATAGACGCGCGGTTCTCTGACCTAGAAGAACCATCATCTCCAAAAGAAGTACCCTACTTCAATCCAGTTCCAACAGGCGATTGGGATCATCTCATTGCAAATCTTGAAAAGAGTACCGATCAAGAAGATCCATGGACAGAAGCAGAGCCTCGGTCTGTAAATGCCTCTGGAACACCAGTAGGTCTTGTCGAGTTGGAAACCTCTGAAAATATTGTGGAGGAACCACCTTCGAACCTTCCGACAGAAGATCTTGTTCAAAAGATAGACTTGGGAACACCTGATAACCCACATCCTGATTCATAAGCAAGAATATAAAGGATGATGAGTTACCCGAGTACATCTCTTTTCTTCGCGAGTTCATTGATTGTTTTGCATGGTCTTATGCTGAAATGCCTGGCATAGACCCCAAAGTAGCAGTCCACAAACTCAACTTGCAAAAAGAAATCAATCCTGTCGAACAAGGCCAAAGAAGATTCCGTCCTGACGTGATGGACAAAATTGAACAAGAAGTTCAGAAACTCAAAAGTGTTGGCTTCATCCGCGAGGAACAGCATCCTGAATGGTTGGCCAACATCGTCCCCGTGACAAATAAAAATGGGCAGATAAGAGTTTGTATCGACTACAAGGACGTGAATAACGCATGTCCTAAAAATGAATTCCCGCTCCCCATACCAGAGGTGATGATTGACAACACCTGTGGGTTTGAGAGAATGACATTCATGGATGGATTATCTGGCTACAATCAGATAAAGATGCATCATTTCGGACTCCATTTGGCGTGTATTGCTACACTGTCATGCCATTTGGTCTGAAAATGCAGTTGCAACATATCAAAGGGCTATGATGAAAATATTCCAAGATATACAGCATAAGACAGTCGATTGCTATGTTGGCGACCTCGCCATCAAAAGCATAAAAAAGGAAGACCATCTCGACGATCTTTGAGAAGTCTTCCTCCGACTTAGCAAACACAAATTGCGGATGAGTCCATTAAAATGCATCTTCGGTGTCACATCGGGTAAGTTTCTCGGATTCATAGTTGGGAAAGCTGGAATAGAACTTGACCCCACCAAAGTCAAAGCTATCCTGGAAATGCCATCTCCAAGGACCCTAAGAGAATTAAAAGGGCTTCAAGGAAAATTGGCATACATCTGACGGTTCATCTCCTATCTATCAGGGAAGTGCCGTCCATTCTCTCGCTTGATGAAGAAAGGTGTGGACTTTGTCTGGGATGATGAATGTGAAACCGCATTTCAAGACATCAAAACATACCTCACCAAACCTCCAGTGGTTGCTGCCCCCACAACTGGAACACCATTCATCTTGTACAGAAGAGCTCTCAACCAATCTTTGGGCGCTCTACTCGCACAAGAAAACAGTGAGGGAAAAGAAGCTGCTCTATATTACCTTAGCCGTATGTTGGTAGGTACAGAGCATCGCTACTCTCCAGTCGAAAAGGAATGCCTTGCAGTGATGTTTGCCGTGCAAAAGTTGCGTCACTACCTGCTGTCCAACACAGTCTACCTGGTTTCGAGGATCAACCTTTTAAAGGTCCTTGTCACAAAAGCAGGTTCTCTCAATGCCCGACTGGCGAAATGGTCCATCCTTCTATCACAGTTTGATATTAGGTATGTACCACAAAAGGCAATCAAAGGCCAAGCTCTAGCAGACTTTCTTGCAGAGCACCTATTGCCTAAAGATTCTCCACTCAGGGATGATCTCCCAGACGAATCCGTCTACAACGTGGAAACTTCCTTATCAAATGCTTCCTGGGACATGTACTTTGACGGCGCAACCAAGATAAATGAAAAAGGAAAGCAAATATCGGGAATTGGCATCCTCTTTGTCAGCCCAGACAAATACATGATTCCACACGCTTTCTCGCTACTGGAACCATGTTCAAATAATGCAGCTGAATACCAAGCCCTGATTATAAGATTGGAACTCGCCCTTGAATCCGGCATCACCATGCTGGAGGCTTTTGGGGACTCCCAACTAATCGTCAACTAGATGAATCAGAAATTTGAAGTCAGGAAGCCCGATTTGCTGCCTCACTACAACAAGGCGCAGTCGCTTCGACAAAAGTTCAACATTTGTCACATCACCCACATCCTCAGAGGTGAAAACATCCGTACAGATGCCCTAGCTGGACTCGCCGCATCTGTGGCAATCCAAGAAGGGGAAAACATGGAAATTACAGTGTGTCAAAGAAGGATTCTCCCTCCTCTTAACACACACCAAGCAGTTGTTGAATGCCACCAAGTGGTTAGAAGTCGAATGTCTATCCTTAAACCTCCGATCGGCGACTGGAGGGATCCGTTCATTGATTACATCACGTTCGAAATCCTACTTGAAGATCCAAAAGAGCGGGTAAGCATTCAAAGACGAGCCCCGAACTTCCATTTGGATATTCCTTCAAAAGTACTTTACAGAAAATCCTTCAATGGAGTACTTTTACGCTGTTTGTCATAACAAGAGGCTGAGGAAACTCTCAAAGAAGTGCATACTAGTCTTTGTGGAGCCCATCAGGCTGGTCCTAAGCTCCACGATCAGATAAAAAGGTTAGGTTATTATTGGCCTACCATGGTAGCTGACGCAATGTGATTTGCTAAGCGCTGCCAACAATGCCAAATTCATGAAAATTATGTCCACAAGCCTCCGGAATGGCCACATCCTACAGGAATCTCATGACCTTTCAAAGCCTAGGATATGGACATCATAGGTCCTATCTCTCCCCCATCAAGCAAAGGTCATTGCTTCATCTTCGCCACTATGGATTATTTCTCCAAGTGGTCAGAAGCATTTGCGCTCAACGAAATGAAGACCTCATGTCGCGACCCCGGACCGGGCCTAGGGACAAAATCCGGGATCGGGACTAATGTGGTGGTGATTGGACATGCGATCATATGGAGTGATGACAATAATTAAAGATATATTTATGATCAAGCGTACACGGGTTAAAAAAATGACACACATTACCCATGCACGTGATTTCCCACAGGTGTCCGCGGTGAGGATTTTTCCAACACACAGAAATATTTTGTATAATTGCGGTAGCGCATGGCAAATCAAGCATGTAAATCATTTCCATAATAACAAGACTGATTGCATTTAAATAACAAGTATCAGAATGAGCAATATTCTATAGCGTAACCCAAAAATACTGTTAAAGTTAGAACATATATCATTTAATTACAATTCCCAAAAATAGAGGCCAACAAAGGCCAATATGGACAAAACAATAACCACCAAAATGTATAGTTTCTAACACCCCCGAAAATGCCACGCAACTCTCGAGGCAACTGGATGTTTAGACAACACCATCGGCGCGCCACTCTACTAGCTGCTGCGGTTCTCTGACCGCCTCCTCTGGCTCCTCCTCGGGGAAACAAACAACGGGACCTGAGTACCAAAGCAAAGGGTCAGACACGACGGTCTGGCAGGTGGATAAAAAGGTATAAACATTTAATAATAAAACATTTACCTTGGAAAACATTTAAACCTGTCTAAACAATACTTTCATGAGCAAATGCATCATTTAGTTAAAAACATATATGCAAGGTAAAACAAGTAAAGGTAACCAAGGAAATCAAGAAACGAGCAAGATGACAACCACACGAAGCTAAATCCTCTATCACCTTAGTGATAGAGCAAGCAAGTCAAGGCGTTGACCTCAGTCACCGAAGTGAGGATGTACAACGAAATACATATACATATATACTATATATAAGACATGACCACGGTAGCGAGCCGTACATCAGGAACCACAGTAGCAATCTGCGGTATCAGGACAAGACCACGGTTAAATAACCAGGTAGCAAGATCCAAAGTGCAGTTGGCGGGACAAGAGGGGGATCTCCTAGTCAGTGGATCAGACTAACAAGGTATCCAAGCTTAGTGGTCCCGACTCATAGGTCAAAACATGGAAATCAAGACATGTATAAAATAATTCCAGTGCAAGACTATAATCGGGTAAGACGGGGTCCTCGAGGCACAACTATCATGTCAGGTCGGGCATGTATGTCATGACTAGTAAAACAGTACAAGTATGCTTTCAATGTTTTCGGGAATAAAAGGTGAAATACCTTTTCGAAATGTCAAGACAGTGTCGGGGTTAAAACTAATTCAAGTGAATAGGGATCCTGTATGTCTACTTTGAATTTACTTGGTACTCTTTGAATTTGGAGACATGCCGGGTTCCTTATACACTATAGTAGTCCCAACGCTTAAATGATTCTCTGTGATGTGGTTTCTCTCTCGAACGGGCTCCCAACAAATCTTTCTTCTCTGCTTCGAACACATTCCCAGGTGAGCGGTGCCCATTGCTCTCAGAAAGGTTCACAAGCAATGGAATGGAAGCTCCCTTCAATCCCCTTTTATTCATAGAATTCAGGGAATTTCGGTTACCTAGCGGTCAGTTGGCGGTTAGCCGCTAGAGGATCAGGCGGTTAACCGCTGGCTGACCGTGAGGCTGACCGCGGGATTGCAGCTCTCTGAAATTGTGACCGTAACTATGCGGTTGGCTAGCGGTTAGCCGCCGATGGATTCGGCGGTTAGCCGCTAGCTGACCGCGAGGTTACAGCTCTCTAGAAAAGCGACCGAAACTGCTTCGGCTAGCCGGCAGTCACCAGGCGGCTAGCCGCTTAGTGACCGCTGGCTGACCGCCAGTCACGGGAATTCCTCATTCTCCTTCTCCTACAAACCCACTTTCTTGGGATTCCATAATACACCAATGGAGAGCATGTAAGAACCTCGACATCATCTCCAAAACTCCATCAAACTCCTCACAACATCCACCAATCATCCATCCATTCATTCATTTCCACATTCAATCGCAAGGAGAAAGATATAACCACAATTACATAGATTCATTCAAGTTTTAGGCACAAGATAAAACAAAACTATCAATCACATTACAAGACAATTAATGGGCTCAACAACCCTTTTCAAAAGCATTAAAATCATATTGAATGCAAGAAAAACCAACCATTAATGAGACAATAAATCCAACATGTTAATCATAGAAATCATTGAAAACTAAGACATCCATTAAATCCACTTGCCTCAAGGTTTCTAACAAGAAAGTCCAAGCTTCTAATCACTCCTCCAAGTCAAGAACACAATCTACACAAAAACCCCCAAAATGCAAACCCTAAAATGGGTCAAACCAAGAAATAAGAAGAAGAAACTTACAATAATAAAAATGGAGCTCCTCTAGGACTAGGAGAATACAAATCTAAGAGATTAGGGAGGAAGCTTACTTGTAGGCTCTCCAAATGGACAAAGTAAGGTCAAGGAGGGTCTTGAGTTGAGTAGATCCTTCCACAAATGGTATCCATGAGAAGCTTGCAAGGTGGGGAAGAGGGTTGAGATCTCCATTTCTCAAAAGATGCAAGATTGGTGGGGATTTGGGCAATGGAGAAGCAAGGAAATGAAGGAGAGAAAAGGGAAAACCCTAGGTTGCTCTTGTGCTGGAAAAAGGGTAAATGAAGAGGGTGAGTCTCTATATAAAGCACTTGGAAGTGGGCTCCACCACTTAGAAACTCTTTGGGCTGAAATCACTATTATCGGGACCTCGGACGAAATCGACGAAGAAGGGAAAAGTGATCGTCGAAATATCTAGTTTCCAAAAAGTATATGTTTCGCGGGTTTCGGGAATATCAAGGTTTGGGTACAGATTTAGTGTAAAATGACTATTTTGCCCTCAATGCAAGAAAAATCGGGTTTCGGGGTTCCGGACGGGTACGGGCTCAATATGAAAGTTGTATGGATCAACAAAATAAGTAAAACGGGATCAGGACAAAAACTAGGGGAATATCAAGTAACCTCCAAAAGCAAGCAAAACTATCAAAAAGGAACCCCCCAAAGAGTCCCACTAAACACAAGACACTAAAAGTTCCCCAAAGCTACAAAAGAACTATACTAATCCAAGCTTATTCAAAACCACTAATCAAGCTTAGCACTAACACACAACTTAATTAGTACTAATCGAGTCACTCGGGTCGGGGTCTTACATCCTCCACCCCTTAGGGCATTTGGTCCTCCAAATGAAAAAATAAAACTCACCTCGGGTAGGAGATGTGGATACTTCTTCTGCACTTGATCTCGCAATTCCCATGTCGCCTCTTCCGGCCCGTGATTCTCCCAAAGTACTTTCACCCACTGAATAGTCCAATTCCTCAATTCCTGTTCTTTCGAGTCTATGATCTGAATGGGCTTCTCAACATAGGTAGCATCTTCTCTAATTTCTAGCCGCTCATGTAGGAGTACATTTGAAGGATCGGGGACGTACTTCTTCAACATCGACACATGGAAGACGTTGTGTACACCGGATAGCTCGGGTGGTAAGGCTAATCTATAAGCCACGTCACCAATCTTACTTATGATATCGTACGGTCCGATGTACCTCCGTGACAACTTGCCCTTCTGCCCAAACCTCAATGTTCCTCTAGTAGGTGACACTTTCAGGAAAACTTTATCTCCTTCTTTAAATTGTAGATCCCTTCTGTGAGCGTCTGCATAACTTTTCCGTCTACTCCGGGCTACTTTCAAACATTCATGTATCTGTCTCACTTTGTCACTGGTCTCACTCACTATAGTCGGCCCATGGAAACTGCGGGTGCCAACTTCTTCCCAACAAACAGGTGTCCTACACCTTCTGCCATACAAAGCCTCAAAAGGCGCCATCCCAATGCTAGAGTGGTAGCTGTTGTTGTAGGCAAACTCACACAACGGTAGAGTCTCATCCCATTGAGTCTTGAAGTCTAACACACAAGCACAAAGCATGTCTTCGAGGGCCTGAATTGTCCTCTCTGATTGGCCATCGGTTTGAGGGTGATAAGCAGTGCTGAACTGTAGCCTTGTACCCATAGACTCATGTAAGGTCTTCCAAAACCTCGAGACGAATCTGCTGTCTCTGTCGGATGTGATAGAAACTGTCCATCCATGTCTACTGACAATCTCATTGACAAACAACTTTGTCAGGGTTAACATGTGCATCTTCTTTCCTGTCCTCATGGGAATAAAATGAGCTGACTTGGTGAGTCTATCCACTATAACCCATATAGCGTCATTGCCTCTGCTAGTCTTCGGTAGTCCTGAAATGAAATCCATGGTAATGTGTTCCCACTTCCATTCCGGGATTTCTAATGGCTGCAACAATTCTGGAGGCTTCTGATGTTCTGCCTTTATCAACTGACACGTCATAACCGGGAGACAAATGCTGCAATCTCCCTCTTCATATTGTTCCACCAAAATCTTCCCTTCAGATTCTGATACATCTTCGTGCTGCCTGGGTGCATGGAATACTTAGTGCTGTGAGCTTCTGCCATGATGTCGTTCCTCAAATCTTCGATGTTAGGCACACACAAACGGTCACGGCAATAAAGAACTCCGTCAATGATACGAAAATCGGGACGTTCTGCTATATGTTCTGCAATCTTGGCCAATTCTGGATCTTGCAACTGACTACTCTTAATCTTCTGAATGAACGAAGGCTCTGGCACTGACATATTGGCCATTATAACACCCTTCCTCAGTGGCTGTAGGTCTATCCTCAACTCCTCGAATTGATCAAAAATACACGTGCCACTTAGATTCGCCATGCCCACTGATTTTCTACTCAAGGCGTTGGCTACTACATTCACTTTCCCCGGGTGATACTTGATCAGAAAATCATAGTCTTTGATATATTCCATCCATCTCCACTGCCTCATGTTCAATTCCTTCTGAGAAAATAGGTATTGTAGGCTGCGGTGATCAAAATGAACCTCAAACCTCTCTCCGTAGAGGTAATGTCTCCACATTTTTAATGCAAAGACAACCGCTGCCAACTCAAGATCATGGGTCGCATAATTCTTCTCATGGTCCTTTAACTGCCGGGACCCATATGCAACCACCTTTCCTTCTTGCATCAACACACAACCAAGTCCAATGTTCGAAGCATCGGTAAAAATGGTAAAATCGCCGCTTCCGGATGGCAAAGTAAGGACTGGTGCGGTGGTCAATCTCTTCTTTAGCTCTTGAAAACTAGCTTCACACTGATCTGTCCACACATAGGGTGCATTCTTCCTTGTCAACTTCGTCAACGGTGCTGCAATCGACGAAAATCCTTGTACAAACCTCCTGTAATACCCTGCCAATCCAAGAAAACTTCTAATTTCTGACACATTCTTTGGTCTTTCCCACTTCACTACTGCCTCAATCTTGGACGGGTCTACTGATAATCCTTCCTTGGAGATAATATATCCCAAAAAAATGCGACTTGCTCTAACCAAAATTCACACTTGTTGAGCTTCGCATACAACCGATTCTCCCTCAAAAGCTGCAATGCTATCCTCAGATGCTCTTCATGCTCTTCTCTGGTCTTGGAGTTCACCAAAATATCATCGATAAACACCACTACAAACTGGTCTAGGTACTGCGCATATATCTTGTTCATCAAAGCCATGAACACTGCTGGTGCATTTGTCAATCCAAATGGCATCACTAGAAACTCATAGTGGCCATATCTTGTCCGGAAAGCTGTTTTCAACACATCTGATTCTCTGACTCTCAGCTGATGATAACCGGATCTCAAATCAATCTTCGAAAAGTACGAGGCACCTTGTAATTGATCAAACAGTTCATCTATCATTGGCAATGGATACTTGTTCATGATGGTCACTTGGTTCAATCTCCGGTAGTCAATACACATTCTCATCGAACCATCCTTCTTCTTAACGAAAAAGACCGGAACTCCCCACGGTGAAATGCTCGGTCTCACAAAACCTTTGTCCAATAACTCTTGCAATCGTATCTTCAACTCTCCCAATTCCGCCGGAGCCATTCTATATGGTGCAATAGATATCGGAGCGGTCCCTGGTAATAACTCAATAGTGAAATCAATTTCTCTCATGGGTGGTAATCCCGGAATCTCCTCCGGAAATACATCCGGGAACTCCCAAACAATAGGGATCTCCTCCACCCCTTGGGACCTTTTATCCTCCGTGATAAACGCCAAATAGGCTTCACATCCACTTCTCAATAGTCTATCAGCCTTCAACGTTAAGACAAACCCTGCACGAGGATTCCTCCTCTCTCCCTAGAATAACACCCCAGCTGGTGTCTCCTCCAACTTGAATGTAAGGGTCTTATGGAAACAATCCATTGTGGCATGGTACCCTGCCAGCCAATCCATCCCTAGGATGACATCAAAATCCTTCATCTCCAATAGAATAAGATCTGCGGTTAACACAACTTCTCCTACCCAGACTGTACAACTAGGGTAATAAACCATACACACAACTTGTTTTCCTACTGGTGTCACTACAGTCAAAATGTACTCAAGATCTCTACCATGCATATCAATCTAGAAAATGCATGGGATATAAAAGAATGTGTGGAACCAGGGTCAAACAATATCTTAGCTTCTATCCCACTAACAAGAAGTGTACCTTCCACAACATTGCCTGCTGCCTCTGCATCAGCTCTGTTGACCGCATACACTTGTCCTCGCTGCTGTGGCCTGATAGGTGCTTGCTGTTGCCTTCCTTGAGGGACGTTTCTGTTCTGTTGCGGGGGACGCTGATTCTGCTGTTGTCCCTGCTGACGGGCTTGCTGCTGTTGCTGGGGTCTATACTGTTGCTGTGGTGCCTGTTGCTGGAGTGGCCTTGCCTGGTTCTGCACCACGAGTGCATTCTGTAGCGGTGCTTGACGTGGTGCTCCTTGCTGCTGCTGATTCTGCCTGTTCTGTCTTGGACAATTCCTCATATGGTGATCCATGGAGCCACATTTAAAAGCATGCTCCCGAGGCTGTACGACACTGGGCACTATCATGATTCCTCCCGCAATGAATGCAAACAAGATGCACATGTTGGTCTTGCCTCTGTCTCTTGTTCTGCCGATTCCTCCGCTAGTTGTACTGTTGTTGAGGCTGCCTTTGTCCTTCGCCTTGGGCCTGTTGACACCAAAAATGTCACTTTGCCTCTTCAAATCAAGAAAGCTGCATGAAGTCGCAACCTGCCATAAATAGGCAATGCAATTTCTCCAAAAATTCAAATCTTGTCAGAATCAAACAAAAACTGCAAGATCCTTCAAGATAACCAAGAGAAGAGCACACATGAAGTTTCGGGCCATTTCGACAACATTTGGCCTAACTTCATTTCTCCGACAGCTAAACGGGAGCTCCCGGCGGCGACATCATCGGAGACGTCAAAACTTCGATCAAAGCCTACAGATGACTCCAGCATGTCTCAAAAGGGCTCTATGCCAAATTTCAAGTCAAACCGACAACGTTTGACCCTCCATCAATGCTCGAGCAGCAAAATCAAGCCTCCCGGCGGCGGGAACCACCGAAGCCTTTGCTCATCAAACCAAGTGCATGAGTGGCTTCAACATGCTTCCAAAAGGCTGCACGTCGAATTTCAGGTCATTCCGACAACGTTTGACCAGGTTTCGATGCTCCGAGAGAAAATCAAGTCTACCGGCGGCGGAGCAACCCGGGACCATGACATCCAAAATGGAGCCCATGGAACGTCTCAAAATGACTCCAATAGGCTCCCCGTCAAATTTCACGTCAATCGGACATCGTTTGGCCACATATCAAAGCTCGGCATTTTCCCCGCAGCAAAATCAAGTGAAGCATCGACGGGACCCCAAACGGCTTCAAAACTCAAACAAAAGCCTATGGTTGGTCTTATTTATTGCTCAGGAGGCTTCACCTCAAATTTCAGGTCATTCCGACATCGTTTGACCAAGTTTCAGCTTCTGGCGGAAAATCAGCAGCTCTACGCGACAAAGTCTTCGGCTTTCCCGGAAAATTGGAAACTTTGCACTCTAAAAATGCAAGGATTCTCATCAAGTTTTCTACAGGGAAATCAAGCCAATAAATGAGAAGAAATGTCAAGAAAAATACAGAAGAAAACGGCGACGAAAAAGACCTCAAAACGACCGCAAAACGGGCTCCGAAAGGGAAAAATCCCCCAGGGTCGCAGACCCCTGCGACCATGGCCCATGGTCGCCGGTCCATGGTCGCCGGTGACCATGGCCCATGGTCGCCGGCGACCATGGAGGTCCGGGTCACCGGATTTTCCGCCAGTGACCCGTTTTTCCGTCTTTTTTCGCGTTTCGCGCACTTTGGCCCCTGTGGTTTCCTGAAAATGTGATTTTTAGTGCTTTAAATTGACTCATATCCGACGACATCTTGGATCCGCCGTCAAAAGCATAAAATCATCATTGATCGCTCCAAGATCGTCAACCGGCTGACCAAGAAAGTGCACTTTCTGTCCGACCGATCGAGAAATCGACAAGACAGATGTCACCGGCCCGCTCTTAGCTATCAATGTCTGAAGTTACATGTTCATCCGATGTCGATCAGCATGTAGATCCATCGATGATCATCGCCAGAAGAATTCCAGAAGACACGGCACGGCCCGCGACTCTTCGACTGCTCGGCGACCAATTAATGTGGTTAATTGACTAACTTTATTATGGTCATTAATTCATTTCTTTGGACGGCCCAATCAGAAGCAAGCATTTGGGAGTTACAAGTCAATTGATTCATGGCATTTAAACCATGAAACTCCTCCCATTATGGTAATTAAGGTGATTAAAAGCCCTTAATCTCCATCGGCCAATCAGATTCAAGGAAAAAGGAGTTACAAAATCAAGAAATAAATCTTGTAACTCCTCCCATTAAAGCCATTAAGGCTCATAAACCCTCCTAAATGGCTACCAAAAGCCTATAAATAGGAGAGCATTCCATTGAAATCGGGATCAGAAAAAAGAGGAGAAAATCAGAGGATCAGAAAAAAAAAGATCAGAAAGAGATCTGAGAGAAAGAAAAAGAGAGAAAAACTCTGCTGAAGTTCTGCACCGGCCACCACTACAAGGTGACAAAAGTCCCTTGGGGGGCACCCCCCCCAAGGTCCTTGCCTTCTCCTGCTGCCTCCAATGGCTTAGACGTGGCTTTTCAGCCCGTCTACTTAGCTTTTTATTGGACATAGGACCTTATCTTGGTCTTTGTCCTCTAAAAGCCTGAGGTTATAGCCAAGCCAAGCGAATCAAGAGCATCTTCTGTTCTCATCTGCATGGATGATGGCGAAGCCCATACATGGCTTGCGACCGTCAATCTGAACGAGTCCCCCACAATCTCCTGAAAAGTTAGATCTTCCTTTTCTTGCTTTTCATTGTAATTTGTATTTTTCTAAAGAGACAAAAATCACAACTCTTGTCTTTCATTATTGATAAGAATTGTAAATCGGCTATAAACGCCAAAATCGGCTATAAATGCCAAACAAAATCGCCTTTCACGGCAAACCAAGAAAATGTCTCTTTTCTTAAATATTTGTGCAATGGAAAACTTGAAAGAAGTTGATTTCCTTTTTACTTGCGAAGGTTGATCTCCGGATTACCACTTGCAATTCCAAGTAAAATAGAAAATCTGGCACACCCACACAAAGAAATGTTGATGCACGCTTCAGGCCCGCCAGGGCGCGAAAGGGCCGGACCCGACGGACTCCCACGTTCCGCCGACCCCGGTAGCCGCCCCACGGCGCCTCGGAGCGCGTTCCATCAGGGCCTTAAGGATCTTATGGTGAAAATTCTCAAACTTATATGCTCTCTTGACAGCTTCCTCAAAGGTGAGAGGTGGTACTACACCGGTGGCATCCCTCTCAATGATAGGATGAAGTCCTTCTAAGAATTTAGCTATCTTCTTCTCCACCATGTCCACTAACTCCGGAGCATACCGTGATAACCTCTCGAACTTAGTGAGATACTCTAGCACTGTCATACTGCCTTGGACAAGCTGCTGGAACTCCACTGCTTTCTGTCTCTTGACATGGGCGGGCACATATTTGTCTCTAAATTGCCTCTTAAACTTTGCCCAAGCCACTGCCTCTGGCATAGTCCTGTATTCCTCCCTCACTGTCTTCCACCAATTGTCTGCTAAGCTGGTGAAGAGTGATGCTGCAAGTTGTACTTTCCCACCCCCATTACATCTGAAAACTTCAAATATATTTTCTGTATGCTCTAGCCAGTCATCTACAGCCAAGGGGTCTTCTATCCCCACAAACTCCTTTGGACCTCTCTTTCTGAACCTCTCAAACAAACCATTGGGGTCATGCTCCCTCTGATTAATAACAATTGCAGGCCGAGGTTGAACCGGTTCTGACCTTCTCTGTAACACCTCTAACAATTGCCTCTGCATTTCTGCCAACTCTCTGGCATGATCTTCATCTTTCTTAAGCATTTGTTCTTGCAATCTGGTTTGGTTCTCATTAGCTTGACGCTGGTGATCAAGCATATCTTGCAACATCTGTTGAAACTAGTTTGGCATTGCATTTTCAGCTCTTGTATTCTTGACTCTATCTTCTTCAATTGGTTCGGTAAAATCACTGTTACTCGCTGTGGGATTGCCATTTACCGGGCGCTTACGAGGTGGCATGATGCTGCAAAACAAGTTGTTAGCACATATAAATCCAAAACAGGGTCACACATTGCTCACGCGATTCTAGCTAACGAAAGACCTAACGAATCCTCGCCACGTCCTTAGGATTTCTAGTTTCTTTTAATTGCTTGAAACACGTCTCGCTCTGATACAAGTCTGTCGTGACCCCGGACCGGGCCTAGGGGCCAAATCCGGGATCGGGACTAATGCGGTGGTGATTGGACATGCGATCATATGGAGTGATGACAATAATTAAAGATATCTTTATGATCAAGCGTACACGGGTTAATAAAAGGACACACATTACCCATGCACGTGATTTCCCATAGGTGTCCGCGGTGAGGATTTTTCCAACACACAGAAACATTTTGTATAATTGCGGAAGCGTATGGCAAATCAAGCATGTAAATCATTTCCATAATAACAAGACTGATTGCATTTAAATAACAAGTATCAGAATGAGCAATATTCTATAACGTAACCCAAAAATACTGTTAAAGTTAGAACATATATCATTTAATTACAATTCCCAAAAATAGAGGCCAACAAAGGCCAATATGGACAAAACAATAACCACCAAAATGTATAGTTTCTAACACCTCCCAAAATGCCATGCAACTCTCGAGGCAACCGGATGTTTAGACAACATCATCGGCGCGCCACTCAACTAGCTGCTGCGGTTCTCTGACCGCCTCCTCTGGCTTCTCCTCGGGGAAACCAACAACGGGACCTGAGTACCAAAGCAAAGGGTCAGACACGACGGTATGGCAAGTGGATAAAAAGGTATACACATTTAATAATAAAACATTTACCTTGGAAAACATTTAAACCTGTCTAAACAATACTTTCATGAGCAAATGCATCATGTAGTTAAAAACATATATGCAAGGTAAAACAAGTAAAGGTAACCAAGGGAATCAGGAAACGAACAAGATGGCAACCACACGAAGCTAAATCCTCTATCACCGTAGTGATAGAGCAAGCAAGTCAAGGCGTTGACCTCAGTCACCGAAGTGAGGAGGTACAACGAAATACATATACATATATACTATATACAAGACATGACCACGATAGCGAGCCGTGCATCAGGAACCACAGTAGCAATCTACGGTATCAGGACAAGACCACGGTTAAATAACCGGATAGCAAGATCCAAACTGCAGTTGGCGGGACAAGAGGGGGATCTCCTAGTCAGTGGATCAGACTAACAAGGTATCCAAGCTTAGTGGTGCCGACTCATAGGTCAAAACATGGAAATCAAGACATGTATAAAATAATTCCAGTGCAAGACTATAATCGGGTAAGACGGGGTCCTCGAGGCACAACTATCATGTCAGGTCGGGCATGTATGTCATGACTAGTAAAACAGTACAAGTATGCTTTCAATGTTTTCGGGAATAAAAGGTGAAATACCTTTTCGAAATGTCAAGACAGTGTCGGGGTTAAAACTAATTTAAGTGAATAGGGATCCCGTATGTCTACTTTGAATTTACTTAGTACTCTTTGAATTTGGAGACATGCCGGGTTCCTTATACACTATAGTAGTCCCAACGCTTAAATGATTCTCTGTGATGTGGTTTCTCTCTCGAACGGGCTCCCAACAAATCTTTCTTCTCTGCTTCGAACACATTCCCAGGTGAGCGGTGCCCATTGCTCTAAGAAAGGTTCACAAGCAATGGAATGGAGCTCCCTTCAATCCCCTTTTATTCATAGAATTCAGGGAATTTCGGTTACCTAGCGGTCAGTTGGCGGTTAGCCTCTAGAGGATCACGCGGTTAACCACTGGCTGACCGCTGGATTGCAGCTCTCTGAAATTGTGACCGTAACTATGCGGTTGGCTGGCGGTTAGCCGCAGATGGATTCGGCGGTTAGCCGCTAGCTGACCCCAAGGTTACAGCTCTCTGGAAAAGCGACCGAAACTGCTTCGGATAGCCGGCAGTCACCAGGCGGCTAGCCGCTCAGTGACCGATGGCTGACCGCCAGTCACGGGAATTCCTCATTCTCCTTCTCCTACAAACCCACTTTCTTGGGATTCCACAATACACCAATGGAGGGCATGTAAGCACCTTGACATCATCTCCAAAACTCCATCAAACTCCTCACAACATCCACCAATCATCCATTCATTCATTCATTTCCACATTTAATCGCAAGGAGAAAGATATAACCACAATTACATAGATTCATTCAAGTTTTAGGCACAAGATAAAACAAAACTATCAATCACATTACAAGACAATTAATGGGCTCAACAACCCTTTTCAAAAGCATTAAAATCATATTGAATGCAAGAAAAACCAACCATTAATGAGACAATAAATCCAACATGTTAATCATAGAAATCATTGAAAACTAAGACATCCATTAAATCCACTTGCCTCAAGGTCTCTAACAAGAAAGTCCAAGCTTCTAATCACTTCTCCAAGTCAAAAACACAATCTACACAAAAAACCCCCAAAATGCAAACCCTAAAATGGGTCAAACCAAGAAACAAGAAGAAGAAACTTACAATCATTAAAATGGAGCTCCTCTAGGACTAGGAGAATACAAATCTAAGAGATTAGGGAGGAAGCTTACTTGTAGGCTCTCCAAATGGACATAGTAAGGTCAAGGAGGGTCTTGAGTTGAGTAGATCCTTCCACAAATGGTATCAATGAGAAGCTTGGAAGGTGGGGAAGAGGGTTGAGATCTCCATTTCTCAAAAGATGCAAGATTGGTGGGGATTTGGTCAATGGAGAAGCAAGGAAATGAAGGAGAGAAAAGGGAAAACCCTAGGTTGCTCTTGTGCTGGAAAAAGGGTAAATGAAGACGGTGAGTCTCTATATAAAGCACTTGGAAGTGGGCTCCACCACTTAGAAACTCTTTGGGCTGAAATCACTATTATCAGGACCTCGGACGAAAACGACGAAGAAGGGAAAAGTGATCGTCGAAATATCTAATTTCCAAAAAGTATACGTTTCGCGGGTTTCGGGAATATCAAGGTTTGGGTACAGATTTAGTGTAAAAAGACTATTTTGCCCTCAATGCAAGAAAAATCGGGTTTCGGGGTTCCGGACGGGTACGGTCTTACACCACATCAGTTCTTCAATTCTTGCGCACCAACATTATTTGTTTCTTCGGCATACCTAAAAGATTCGTCCATGATAACGGACCACAATTCCGGGATCACAGATTCTACAGGTTCTGCGACAAGTACAAAATCCAAAGTTGTCCTTCGACTCCATAAAATCCTGCAGCGAACTGACTAGCAGAAGCCTTCAATAAGACACTCTACAAAATTCTCCAGAAAATGGTCTCTAATCACAAAAGAGACTGGGGTGACAAACTACCTAAAGCTTTGTGGGCCTATCGAACCACCGTTCGAGGACCAACCCTTAGCTCACCATTCTCCTTGGTCTATGGATGCGAAGTTGTTGTCCCTTTGGAAGAACAAATTCCTTCCTTAAGGGTATCTCTGCAAAATGACATGACGCAAGAAAGCAATGTCAAATTAAGACTCCAAAAGATGGATAATCTTGACGAGAGATGGCTCGAAGCTCTACAAAACATTGAGTTGTACCAAGCACACATGGCAGGATCTTTCGACAAGAAGGTCAGGCAACGGGCCTACAAAAAGGGTGACTTGGTTCTTGCAGTAAAAAGACCCATAGTCTTTGCCCACAATTCCAAAGGCAAATTTGAACCAAAATGGGAGGGACCTTTCGTCATCGACAAAGTCTTCTTCAACGGTGCATACGCTCTTCTAAAAATGGAAGGAGATAGATGTATGCTGCCCATCAACGGGAAATTCTTGAAGCAGTTCTACCCTTGAAGACTTCCTCAAACTAGTCAGAGCAATGCCTATACAGCCAAAGCCTATTTCCAGGTACTTGCTCGTCAAACCCACCTTTTTTGAAATTTTCATATTTACGTTGAAATTTCTAAAAAAAAAAAACTTTCAAAACAATGCTTACTTTCATCGTTTCATTGTTAAAAAAAAATCAAAACCGAAAAACCAAGTTTAGGAGCCTCTTCCCGGACTTGACCAAAATTTTCGATCCTTGAACCCAAACTTCATTGTTTGAAACAAAAATCAGGACTTAGGAATTTCCACCCTAGTCCTCCCCGACTTTTACAACCAAAAATGGTTTTAAGTCAAAACTTACGACCCTTGCGTCTTTAAACAAAAAAATGGTTTTTAGAAACCGCGGGGAAGTGACATTCAGTCGATACTCGCAAAACCCAAAAATCGGAAGGATATGAACCCCATTCGATACTTCCAAAACCCAAAAATC
Organism: Umbellularia californica; assembly: GCA_028538565.1. NCBI lineage: Eukaryota > Viridiplantae > Streptophyta > Magnoliopsida > Laurales > Lauraceae > Umbellularia > Umbellularia californica. Next base: position 3,350,820 of record JAPQWN010000009.1, read on the forward strand.
GAGAGGATACGAACCCCATTCGATACTTCCAAAACCCAAAAATCGCAAGGAAGCGAACCCCATTCGATACTTGCAAAACCTCAAATTTCAAAAATCATGTGGAAACGACACCAAGTCAGTACCCACAAAACCAAGATTTTTGAAAAGCAAGGAAGCGACGCTTAGTCGATACTTGCACCCCAATCCCGCGAGGAAACGACATTCCATCGATACTCACAAACCGAATGAGCAAGGAAGCGACATTCCAATGATACTTGCAAGACCATTCAGCGGGGAGGCGACATTTGGTCGATACCTGCATTTTGAAAACTAAATCTGGCTATAAATGCCAAAAACCCGGCTATAAATGCCAAAAATTTGGCTATAAATGCCAAAAAAAAAAATATCGGCTATAAATGCCAAAAATCTTCTTTCATGACAACAAAATAAAACTTGGTTTTCAAAAAATCTGGCTCTCATGCCAAACACAACAAACAAATTTCAGTTCTTATGCCATCTCCAGATTTTGGCTCTAATGCCAACTTAAAAACTTTGGCTTCAATGCCAACTCAAAAAAAAAAAAAAACTTTGGCTTTCATGCCACAAACAAAAAATTTTGGCTTCCATGCCATAAACAAAAAAAACCTGGCTTTCATGCCATAACAAAATATGGCTTTCATGCCATTTCAAAATTTCGACTTTCATGCCATTTCAAATTTTGGCTTTCATGCCACAAACAATTTTTGGCTCCCATGCCACAAACAAATTTGGCTTCCATGCCACAAAAAAAAAAAAAATTTCAGCTTCCACGCCAATCAAAAGTTCGGCTTTCATGCCATTTCAAATTTGGGTTTTCATGCCGCAAACAAATTTTGGCTCTTACGCCACAAAATTCGACTTCCATGCCATTCCGAAATTTGGTTTTCAAGCCATCAAAAACCAAGCTTTTGCCACAAAATCTGGCTTTCATGCCCAAAACAACTCTTTTAATCAAAATCTCAAACAAACATTCCCATTTAGCCCTTATTTAAATCTGTTTTCATCAAAATGGTTTAAGTGAAAGGAGAGAATACAAAAAATATAGTACCATAAATGTTTGTACATGGAGGTACAAAAAAAAGAAGAAAAAATGAGTTTGTTACAACTCAGGAGCTCAGTCTAACATGGTCTTCAACCAAAGATTCAACTCCTCAACAGACCCTTGGCCTTAGCTTCCAAAGTTTTCATGCCACGCTTCTTCAAAACATTCCCATAAAACGCAGCAGCACGCCGCGACCCATCTTCAACACGAGAGAGTTCTTCCCCAGACAACCTGCCATTGCTCATCTTCCTGAGTCTTCCTCCGAACCTTACTCTCAGTCTCCTCAACCTAGCGAATGAGAGTCCCCTCCTTGTCACGAGCTTCCACAATGGCGGTCCATTTGGTAGCATCTTCTTCCCCCAAAAGCTCAAGACGCTGCCTAGCCTCGACAACCTCCTTATTAAGGCGGTTCAGGTCTTGTTTTAGCTCTATGATGGCCAACTCGGTAACGTTCCTCTCCCAAACGAACTTCTTCCGAGTCTGCGAGATCTCAGTTAGCTCAGCTTTGACTTTGCTGGAAGGCTTCACAAACATCTCATTAAAAAAGTCGCCATCTGGAAAACTCTTGGTCTCAGTCCACTTGTTCCCCAAAGCGATGACTTCATCAACAAAATCCTTGGAGCTTGCAATGTCCAGACCGACTTTTTCGCTATCAGCAAGAATGTCCTGCACATGCTTGATCATGCCAAAATAGCTTCCAAGTGACCTGAAGAGAGAGTCTAGACCCGTGAGCTCAAAACACTCTTCAACACCTTCTTTGCATACTGAAGGTGCAGCCCAGATGAGGATTTGCCCTGCTCCGGCATCCGACGGCCCCTCTCATGCCCCATTGGAGGAGTAATCAATAAACTCTTTCCAACCGAAGAAGCCGACTCGTTGAAAGTGGAAGAAGCCCCTACTTCGGGATCGGTTGCAGGTATCCACTATTCTGGTCCTGAGGAAGGAGGAACCTCTCCTGTTGCTTCACAATCTGTCAATAAAAGACAAAAAGGTATGAATATGATCTTGTCAAAAATCAATATCGAGATTATTATTACAAAATACCTTCTTCGATGACCAGCGGAGTACCCTCTGCCTCTCTAAGCTCATCCGAAGCATCGTCAAAGGTTGCATCCATGGATGGCTAGAAGTCGTCAGAATCCTCTGACAAGTCAGGTAACAAGAAAACAATGCAACATGTTGGCAAATGGCAGCACAAAAAAAAAAAAAAAAAGAAAAGAAAAGGCCAAAGAAATCATACCAGGTGAAGGTTCTGGAACCACTTCAGAGTCCCTGGATTCATCCTCAGATGCCGCAATCGGATCCGTCATCGCCTCATCGGCCGGAACCTCGGGCATCACCAAATCATCATCCTCTGCCAAAAGAAAGAAAGCAGCGGATCAAAACAAAAATCTCTCATGCGAGAAAAGAAGCGGCAAAAGAAAGGAGGAGGATCATACCAGCAGTCTCCTCTTCTCGGCTCCTCTTCTTTGGAGGCTCGTTAGCATCCCTAGACACCTCCTCAGCAATTGTGAGAGGAACTTCCAAATCAGGAGGACTTTCTTGCCGTCTCATATTACGGCGTTGTCCCCTCTTCCTCTTACTTCTATGGGACAGTCTGCTCGAAGATCCTGCCCCACTATCAACATCAGGTCTCTCACTAGAGTCCTCACTGGATGGTCTACTTTTCCCAGTAGACTTCGTGGAAACCTTTGTATGCTCCGCTTGCATCCAAGCGTCGATCTCGGCCGTCCCCTCCTCCAGCTGTCTCAAAACCTCACTAGGAATCCCTTGTGCAGCTCCTCATCTGATGACGTCCTGCTCATTGAGAAAGCCTATCTTATACCTCTCTCCAGAAAGGGAAGCCAACACTTCCTCTCGACGGACACCATCTGATCTGCCAAGTCCCTTCCCAGGAGAATGCTTGACATCAAGCTCCTTCTTGGAAAGCCCCCGGTACACCAAAAAGCTCTCCACGAACCATTTCGTGAAGCCAGAAGTCCGAAAAGTGGGCAGCTCAGGATAGGAAATCATGGCGGTAGTTTCCTCGGCACTGTAAAAAGCCCATGCATTCCTCCCATCATGCAGACCTCCAAAATGCTTCACCATGCTCGAAGGAGCTCCAACAACGCCTTGAGAGAAGCCAAACTGCAATGTAAAACGCGAAGGGACATACGGCTGGATATCAACAAAAAGATATCTATGGTACACCATCGTACTAACCCGTATGTTGAAAAGCCATCTCTTCTCTGCGTTTGTCAAAGCATAGTGTCGTCCCGACCCTGCCCTGGTCGAATCACGGGAGACACCAAAGTCAAAAGCCTTCTTCCGTAAACTTGGAGAAAGCTTCACTGAAGACTGCCCAATCTCTACGTCACCGTCGGATCCTCAAACGGGCAGACAAAAGAGATTCGGAAATGACTGTCCCTATAGCCAAAGGAATCATAAAAGGATCTTCGTCCTATACAACTCCCAACTGATGGAAGCTAGGACAGTGGTATACGTACCACAAATAGAAGATATGTTCTGAAAATACCCTGTTCATAGGGAGCCCAAGCCGAACCAGGAAAGCAACAGCCTGCAGTTTGGTACACAAGTAAGAGTAAAGAGCAGGCACCAAAGCCAGCCGCTCTCCGAATGCCATCTGACAAGCCGGAAAAATACAATGCGGCCTGATGTGCGGTCCATCCCCTCCAGCAAAAACAGCCTCACCCAGCCAATAAGTGAGGTAAACAGCGAGATCTCTCCGCAACGCAATGTCTGAACAAATGACGTCTGTGCTTGTGAAGAATTTCCTCAAATCTTCTCGCAAAGTGGAGATCATCTTCAAACTCGGGTTTTTAGCCCTAGCATCCTGAGCCATGCTATCAGAAGACTCCACGCTGTCAAAAAACTTGGAGCTGCAACTCTTCAAACTGCTACACCTGACTTTCGAACCCTCCTTCTCCTTTAAAAAATCATAGAAGGCGACAAGCTGAAAGTACAAAAGGCTGAACTCCTCAGACTGCTCCTCAAGGACATTGTCGATAGGCATGAACTCCTCACAGAGTTTGCCGAGGATAGGCAGCCCGGTGATGGCGCTCAATTCCTTCAAAGAAAAACCAATCTCACCATTCGTAACAATGAAGGTGTTGGTTTGTGGAAGGAATGACTCCAGCATGGCCATGAAAGCCTCATCGAAGACAACCACAGTATGCCGAAAAGTGCGAACCGCATCAAAAATCTTGGCCTCCCGCAAAATGGCCTCACCAACCTTCAGGTTGTGATCAGTCCATGATTCCCAGCTCGAGTCAGCAGTGAAACAGCCACGAAGTTGAAAAGGCTTCACCCAATTGTTGCCGTCACCCCAAAAAATGCCAAGGCCCACCGGTCTCAAATCGACCGACGGATGATCAGAACCTTGGTAGCCACTGGCTGGCATCAACATGCCCATATGGACAGGCGACTTCTCTGTAAAACCGGAAGGGCCGCCGACAAAAACCCCAGTCTTGATCACATTGGTCCTCTTCACCCAGCTCGGAGGATCCTCCCTCTTGGGGCACGTGGGAGAAAGGCTCATGATCGAGATGGTGCGATCGATGGTCGACCGAGTAAAAATAGTTCTCTCCTCACCATCTGCTGTGTAAGAAAATTGAAAACATCGCCTTTGGTATGTCAAGTCGTCAGGGACTGCATCACCGAAGAACAAGGTAGGCTTGGGCACAATGCTTTGATCGTCCATAACCCAAGGACGGCTGCTTACCGCGATCTTATAGAACTCCTCATCTTTGAGAGCGATTAATCGCTGTCTCATCTTATCACGATTGAGGGAGTCACATTTTTCTAAGTTCTTCTCAACAAACTGGACCTTCTCCCAGGCTTGCTGAACAGCTGCATTAGAAGATCTAGCAGACCGACGAGGTGCGTCAGTAACAGGCCCCTTACCCTTGTTCGTTCTGGAAGAACTACCTGCAGAGGATGGAAAAAAAGAAAAAAATCAATCATCAAAATGACAGAATTTTGCTAAAAAATTCTAGCGAAATTTTGACATGGCTCCAGGGCAATTCCGAAGAAAAGGGAAACACCTCGAAAAAGATAAGAAGCCTGAAGATGAGCTCAACACTGCTGCAAGCTCATAGTCAATGGAAGATTCTCAAAGAAGGTTTGAACTCTAACATTGTTGCGAGATCAAGCCAGTCTTATCAAATCTCCAGAAAATTGGAAAAGGGCTCAACATTGTTGCGAGCTCCAAAATCCAAAACTTGCAAAGTTCCTCAAAATCCCGCATGACCAAGAAAGGGCTCAACATTGCTGCGAGCTCCAAATCCCATTACTTGCAAAAGATTTTCAAGTATGCATCATCATACTTCCAAGTCAATTTACTAAAAATCATGCATCAAATAACATCATCATGCATTAGATGCTAGGAAAACTTTAACCAAAGTTTGACCAATTCCAACCCAACTTGGTCAAAACCAATCAAACTTTGTCCAAGTCAAAAATCATGTTGACTTGACCTAGAGACTCTAGCCTTCTATCTTTTGGCATGAACATTTTGAAATAGCATAAACCTCATTATCATGGTGAGCAAAAAATGGGGGGGGGGGGGGGGGGGGGGGGGGGGGGGCGGAGGGAAAG